>OY720163.1:26887933-27357933 GCA_963082805.1 Hemicrepidius hirtus
TTGATAGTCGATTGTTGGCTATTTTAAACAATATGAGAAAAACAATCGCATATTTAGATTCCTCGTAAAAAAGTGTCCTAAAAATGTCTTAATGAAAAACTCGTAGTTTCACTTGTTTTCATTTTATCAGCGAAAAACAAAAATCGGGAATTTTGATTTTTTTTAGATATTTTCTAAACTAAACGTCATAGGTCAAATTTCTTTTCAGATTATTGATCAGCATTAAAATACGCAACTTTTCCTCCATTTAACCGACTTCGTAGCTCTTAAGCTAAGCGAGATCCCCATGCTTAGCTTCGAAAGACGGACACCCTGTATATATACATATATATATTGATAGCTGTTAAGTTGTCACTTCCGTTATGTAGAGGTGGCGACCTGACTTCCGGGTCTTCCACTTACTCTAGATGCACTATATTTATTGTTTATTGTTGAGGGGAACTTCTGCAATCCGTCCATCAAAAGAGGGGAAGCAATTTCTAATTTTTTTTTTCATATATATTTTGCATATATACAAAATACACAGTCACTTCCATGCGCATACCCTTTGCAGCGTGCATATATAGACACACATATGGCGCTATTGCTTCCAGCGACGTTGTCACGTAATCGGAAGTCACTATACGTATTTGATATCGGCGCATCTACTTTCTTCAGAAATATACCTCTTGTTAGGTAGTAGGCTCTATTTAGTAAAAAAAAAAGTAATTGAAAGTTTTTTTTATTATACATTATGTTTTAAAATGAAAAATTATACAGGGCTTTCATTTTAAAACTAGCCACCTTTAAAGAAGTTGTGTAACAAACATATGCAACGCTTGTCCATCCGAGGGTTAAGAACTCTGGAAGTTTTGAAATTTCCAGTTTGAATAACAACACGTCAACTTTGATATCGAGGGGGAAGTTAAAACCGCCATTGAAATAATTTTATAATTCACCCCCTCCACTCCAGCAACCCCCACTTTGAAATTTCAAATGGAACCACCTACTTTGTGATATATCATTTTACAGGTAATAAAATTCTCTATCTAACCATACTATTTTTTATGGCACCCCATCACCACCCAACTCCCCCTTTTTTGAAATTTTGACATTTCCGGTTTGAAAAAAAACACGTCAATTTTTATACCAAATGGGAAGTTTAAAACCGCTATTGAAGTAATTTTATAATTCCCCCTTCACTCCAGCAACCCCCCCCTTTTGAAATTTCAAATATCCCCCTACCTTGTGACATATCATTTAACAGGTAAAAAAATTCTCTATCTATAAACCACATTATTTTATATTCCACCCCTCAAGCTCAACAACCCCCGCTTTCTGAAATGATTGCCATTTCCAATTTGAAAAAAAAGGGGTAGTGCTGGAGTGAAGGGGGGGAATTATAAAATTACTTCAATAGTGGTTTTAAACTTCCCGTTCCATGTAAATATTGACGTGGGTTTTTTCAAACCGGAAATGTCAAATATTTCAGAAAAGGGGGGGTGGACAGGGGTAATGGGGTACAATAAAAAATAGTATGGTTAGATAGAGAATTTTATTACCTGTAAAATGATATATCACAAAGTAGGTGGTTCCATTTGAAATTTCAAAGTGGGGGTTCCTGGAGCGGAGGGGGTGAATTATAAAATTACTTCAATGGCGATTTTAAACTTCCCCCTCAATATCAAAGTTCACGTGTTTTTATTCAAACTGGAAATTTCAAAACTTTCAGAGCTATTAAAGGTGGCTAGTTATGAAATGAAAGCCCTGTATACAGGGCTTTCATTTCAAAACTTTCAAGATCAACTTCGATATCGAGAGGGAAGTTTAAAACCGCCATTGAAGTAATTTTATAATTCACCCCCTCCACTCCAGCAACCCCCACTTTCAAATTTCAAATGGAACCACCTACTTCCGCTTCCGGTTTCGGATTTTTTCGTAAAGCTTATTTCGTCGATGAATTTTCGATATACCTACATTTCAAATTTCATCAAAATTGGTTCACTAGTTTTTGAGGAGTCACATACACACCCAGCCACCCACAGACAGACATTTTTTCTAAACCACTTTTTTGGATTCCTGAAGGAGTCTATGTCACAATGGCCACCGGTCACAACGGCCACCTCATATTTTGGCCGTTATGGTCATGGTCACAACGGCCACCTCGGTCACAATGGCCACCTTGGTAACATCGGCCACCAAGACTCGTGGTCATAACGGCCACCCTTATTTATAATTTGCAACACCAAACAACGCTGGTCACAACGGCCACCCAATTCTACTAGCCCCAAAGGTGGCCGTTGTGACCAGCAGAATGTGGTGGCCGTTGTGAGCAAGGTGGCCATGGTGAGCAACAGAATCGGGTGGCCGTTATGACCAAGGTGGACGTTGTGTCCAACAGAATCGGGTTTCTATTGTGACCAAGGTGGCCGTTGTGACCAGAAAAGGCGAGCGGTCGTTGTGACCAAGGTGGCCGTTGTGACCACCGTTGTTTGGTGTAACTAATTATAAACAAGGGTGGCCGTTGTGACCGCCAGCCTGGGTGGCCGATGTGACCAAGGTGGCCGTTGTGACCAAAACTTATAGGTGGCCGTTGTGACCTAGGCGGCCGTTATGACCATGACCATAATGGCCAAAATATGAGGTGGCCGTTGTGGTCAGCCTCCTCCTGGAGGTCCAAAACATGTATTTCCGCGGAAATCCCAATTTAGAACATTTTCATGAGAATACTTCCGATATACCATGATGGTATGGGAAAATAAAGAAAATAAGTCGATGGCGTCGCGTCGCAGGTATTAGAAAAATTAGAAAACCATGTCAAAATAATATAGAATTTAGTATAAACTTCTTGACATGTCCGACCGATGTTGGGTTAACTAATTTTTAATAATGTTATCGATTTTATACATTACCTGTCGGAACATACTGTATATACAATATTAACAAATTGTTTTCAAAAAGCTTCAGTATTAAGCGTCAATTAACTTAAATATTCTGAAATTTGATAACAAAATTAATACATTTTAAGATAGACTGAATTAGTTTTCTTGTTCTAATTTTACTTCCGTCTTCTGTTAAGTACCTACCCCATAGCAAATGTTAACCTATCTTTCGGAATGCGATTGGGCATTGAAATTTGACTAGCTAAAATAACTTTGAAAGTAACTTGTCTAGAATAGGCCACAGCTGAACAATTTCTATGAACATTTATATTACTTTATTTAAATTAGGTATCTGATTTTTAAATGCAGTAAATTGTAAGCAGGGAATTACTTCATGGATTAACAGGAAGATTTAGTTACCATACAGTTAGCTTATGTACAGGGTGACAGGGTGTTTCCTAAGTACGTGTAGAAAATGCAGGAGGTGATTCCTGGGCGAAAATTAACTAACTTCAAAATGGCGGCCGCTATGAATTTTTCAAAATTTTGACTTTAACGCCCCATAACTCAAAAACCAGTTATCTGACCAGGTTACGCAACAACTTGTTTGAAAGCCCTTTCGCTGTACTACACCAAGACAAATAATCATTTACTAAATCCAAAAACGGTAGCAACGGCGCTCTTCCAAAAATTTTGAAATTTTTGAAAAATTATTACAAAAAAACTGCTCTAAGGATTTTGTTTAAATTTTCTATACTTATGCAGCTTGGTATTAGCTACATTTTTGTTTTTTGATGAACGCTAGAATTCTACTGTGGCGCCCTCTACGAGATTTTGAAAATCTGAAATTGATGCTCCTATAGCGCCTTTATTAGTCAAAATATGAAAGAAGTTTAAATATAAAAGTTGTTCAGTATATAAATTTATATTTTTCTAAATTTATATAACGTATACAGGGTGTTTGGTTTTCACAGTACAATAAGTAACTTTGTTATTTTAAATGAAACACCCTATATATTATTATATAATTGAATGCAAAATTTAATTGTCTATCACATAGTACAAGGTGTTCATATAGATAAAATGTACGGTTGATAAGGAATTCGTTAATTTTAACCGCGTTGTGTAAGATTTAGCCTGGACTCTGACAGAAACGCATCGTCGCGTCGCGTTCGGTCGGTAGCCGCGATCGTCCGGCTTCGCCAGTCGGATTTTCAGAGTCCTGGTTTATTATTATTATTTATTACTACAGATGCGTGTCGCTATTCTGTAACTACATATCGAAACGGTAGTATAGTCTCGTTTCTCTCACTACGCATTCAAATGATTTCCAGGGTCTGCCTCGCGAACTATACTGTTGAATACCAAAAACGAAATGTTTTTTTTAGTATGGGAAAGTCCAGGGGAGGTTTGCACCTCCACTTTTTTTGTGATGATGTCAGAGTAATTTTTTGTAAATGCAAAATGATTTATACAGTAACTGCTTGATTCTATTATTTTAACACTGCGTGAAGCAACTGGCCCCAATCAACCCGTCGGAGGTCAGTCGCTTATCAGTGTTTTTAAAAAGATATTTATTCCAAAATTTTCAGTAAAGGAGAATCTAAGAGTTCAATTTGCTCATTCATTAAAGGTATGTTGTTTTTTGTGTGTTTATAAATTTCAAAAGCTTCTAAAATGTTAAATTTAATTTTGTTATGAGAAAAGTGTAAAAATTTAATTGTATTATTAGATGTTAATGTGTGATTTTGTTCTAACAAATGTTTAGCGTAATTTGATTTATGTGCATGTTTATATTTGTAACAACGGGTATGTTCTTTTTGCCTAATGCTGAAATTTCTAATTGTTTGACCTATATATACTGAATCACAATGTGAACAATTTAATTTATAAATACCTGATTTTAGCAAATCATTAATTTTGTCTTTAGCATTGAAAAAGGAGTATAGAATATTTTTATTTGTTTTAAAAATGACTTTATATTTATTTGTGTTATTTATAATTTTAGCAATCTTGTCTGAAATTTTACCAAAATATGGAATTGAAACGTATTTTAATGTTTTATCAGTGTTATTAATGGAATAAACTTTTTGAATAGCTAATTTATAATTTTTCTTTTTAATTAAAGTGTCAATAAGTGTTGTGTTATATCCATTGCTATATGCAATTTGGTTAATAATTGAAATTTCTCTATTAAAACTATTTTTATCTAAAGGAATTGTTAGAGCTCTGTGTACTAAAGATTGATATGCTGCTAATTTATGTGTATTATGATGACAAGAGTTATGTGGTAGGGTAATATCAGTTTGTGTAGGTTTCCTATAAATTGAGTATTCGAGTATTATAAGGGATGATTAACTAAAGGGTTGCTTTGAACTAATCAACTTAAATGATAATTGCGTTTCAGATGATTATACAATAGTTTATTAAAAAAACTAAACACTTAAGCAATTGGAATATGATTAACACAGATTAACAATTTACATTTATAAAACGTGACAAAACGTAGGAAAAACAGACCGACCGTTGTTAGTGCTGTAGCGGAAGTAGCTCTGAAAAGGAGCAGTCTTACCAACAGCGGTCGGTACTGCCAACTAGCGATGGTTTGATTTTTGGCGCGATGCTACAATCTCCCCCTTTGGATTCCACATAACCGCCTCGGGTGGGATCCAATCATAATTCTGCAACAAAACTAATTAGGTATATGGCTGCGGGGTCGTCTATTTCGGCGAGGATAACGAGTCGCAACAGGCGGAGTCGGGTTGACGTTGCCTTGGCCTTCGTGGGAAATATCCTCAATGTCAGGGATTGTTTCATCTAGGGCAACCTCTGGTGGAGCATGGGATTCAGGAACAGGCAAGTTCTTTCGGGGTCGACCTCTTCGTCGGATAGGGTGTAGGCAATGGATCTTCACTTGCACTGTCTACAAATCTTGTAATTGCAGACACATGGTAAGTTCCGAGGGGAACACCGGGTTTATCGATAGCAGCCACTTGGTAAGAAGTGGGTGAAATCTTTTTCAGGATAATGTAAGGCCCGTCTCTTCGAGGGGTAAGTTTGGAACTGATGGAACCAGAAGCTCTACTAAGAATATGAGTGTCGATCAATACTTTATCACCAATTACATAACCATCGGCTTCTCTTCGCTTTTGATCTGCATAATTCTTTCGATTATCCTGTGTCCGTTCATAAGTCTCTCGGGCACGCTGCAACGTATTGGCCACGACTTGCAGATAAGGAGTTATTTCGGCCACAAAGTTTTCATTATTTACAACAGCACGAAAATCTCGTTGAACATCTCCGGGTGTTCGCAGCTCTCTACCAAAATTCAGATACGCAGGACTGTAACCCGTAGAAAGATGTTTCGCATTATTCATCGCAAACCGGATTGAAGGTAACGCCTCTTTCCAGCGTGTATGATCGGTACCAACAAAAATGGCTAGTTGCGTCTTCAAGTCTCTATTTCGACGTTCTTCGGGATTTGAAGATGGGTGGTATGCCGGTATTAAATTTTGTTTGAAACCTAAACAATGGGCAACTTGCTGCATTACTTCTCCAACAAATTGGCTACCATTATCACTAATTATACGACGAGGTGTTCCATATCTTAAGATTACTTCGTCAATAAGACATTTAGCACAAGCCTCGGCCGTGGCTTGTTTCAGTGGGAAAAATTCCATCCACTTAGTGGCAGTATCTTCAACTGCAAACACCCATCTGTCTCCGGAACTGGTTTCGGGCAGAGGGCCAACTAAATCCATAGCAAGGGTCTCGAACGTTTGTGCTAATACAGGGGTTTGTAATAGACCAGCAGGTTTAAGGTTTGTGGGCTTATAGCGCTGGCATTCAATGCATTTCTTGATATGATTTTCAATGTCACGCCTCATGGATGGCCAAAAGTACTTGGGAGCTATCTTGTGGTATGTTTTATCGACCCCATAATGTCCTGCTAAGGGTGCATCGTGACATTCTTGTAAGATAGATGGTACTTCTGTGCGAGGTACTACGAGTTGCGGTTCTTCACTGTCAGTGTCCGATGGGTACCTGTAAAGTACACCGCTCATCATCATGTAACCTCTGTCGGTCCATTTGGTAAAATCTAATTCGCTTGGAGTGGGACTTTCGAAACATTCGATTATTTTCCGGACATCAGGATCTTCCCGTTGTTTTTCTCTGGTTACCCGTGGAGATTCGGTGGGTAACAACACTGAAACAGAACAGATAGCACAGGAATCTAAATCTTCATTGTGACAGGGAGGTCGGGACAATGTATCAGCTATCACATTGCTGCGTCCTGGGATGTAGTCAATCTTCAACTCGAACTCTTGTAAGATAAGGGCCCACCTTGCTAGTCGTCCACTTGGAGAGCGTAGTGACATTAGCCACCGCAGGGGCTGATGATCAGTGGCCACTGTTACCGCCACTCCCTCCACATAGCCACGAAATTTTTGAACCGCGTACACTACAGCCAACGCTTCACGCTCCGTAGTGCTGTAGTTCCGCTCAGCTGCGGTCAAAAGTCGGCTAGCGTACTCAATTGGCCTTTCTCCTCTTCCTCCCCCTGGAGTAGACAGGCTCCGATAGCGTAGGAGCTGGCATCCGTCCTCAGGATGTAGGGCAACCTAGGATCTGCAGGGCGTAGGATTGGTGCTGAGGTTAACAACCCCTTGAGAATTTCGAAAGCCTCTTGCTGAGCTGGTCCCCATTTCCAGAACACATTTTTACGGGTTAGGTCGGTCAGTGGACGGGCTACGGTTGCGAAATTGGGCACGAATCTACGGAACCAACTGCAGGTCTGTAAAAAGGACAGAACTTGTTTTAAATTACGTGGAGATTCCCTCTCTGATATGGCAGAGATTTTTCCCGGATCTGGACAAATACCCGTAGGCGTTATTATATGGCCTAGGTATTTTATATTTACACTCGCGAATGTACACTTAGGTCTATTAGCCTTTAACTTAAATGTTTTTAAACGTTCAGCAACCGCACTCAAGTGTTCAATATGTTGATCAAAGTTAGAGGAAATAATTATTAAGTCATCTAAATAGGCTAACACTGTTATTTCACGTAAACCGGTTTTAAATCTGTCCATTAAACGCTGGAATGTCGCGGGTGAATTCCTCATCCCGAATGGCATTCGTTTGAACCGATATATACCGAAGGGTGTAATAAATCCAGTTTTATCACGATCTTCAACTTTGACTGCTACTTGCCAGTATCCAGATCGAAGATCAATTGTAGACATGTACATGTTGGGTTTAGCGGCATCCAACAGGTCGTCGATTCTTGGAAGGGGATATCTGTCTGGTATAGTAATGCTATTCAACCTGCGATAATCCACGCATACCCGGAACTTTCCATCTTTCTTGGGAACTAGTACCACTGGGGCTGCATAGGGCGATTCGCATTCTTCAATTACATCATCTTCCAACATTTTTTCAATTTCTTTTCTCAGGACATCCTTCTTGAAAGAGGACAAACGATACGGGGGTACCGAAATGGGAGTTTCATTGGTAAGGTTGATTGCATGCTCTGCAAATGGAGTAGCTTCTTGATTTTCAGCAAATATGTCTTTGTGCTGGTCTAGAAGAATATTAAGCCGATTCCTTTCAGCATTATTAAGATTTACACCTTCATCATCTCGCAGAGTTATGGCATCGATTGTGCTTACCATGGCCACATTATCTCGTTTAATTTCAGGTTCTGGGATAAGATCATACACATGTTCTGGCTTGTCACTGAACCAATATTGCATATCAGGAATGTTCAATAGAAGTTTTGCAGATTTAATGAAGTCAACACCAAGAAGTGTTTTACTATCTAAATGCTGGGGTACAGCTATGAATTGTAATGGGATAGCATATTCATGGAACTTTACTATTGTATGAAATAATACTACAGGGACATTCTTGGGATTCCCATCGGCAAGGATTATGTTCATAACTGACTCTGTGAATGGAACTTTCTTGGATAATAAATGGTTATACAACCTGTGACCAGCTATGCTCGCTCCAGCTCCGGAATCTACATATGCTACTCCGGTCAGATCCTGTACAGTAATGCGTAGCAGTGGGCGTGTAGCATTTACTCCAAAATCTGCAGCTAACAGTTCCACAGATGAGACACTGTTGACCGAAGTGGAAGTCGTAGGTCGTGGTTGTAATCCTCCATGGGATTTACAATTGGGACATTGGGATCTTACATATCCTGGTAAACCACACCCGTAACATACAATGTTACTGGGAGATCGTTGAGTCGGGCTAACAGCTGACGACGTAGCAGGTATCTCTGCATTCTTATGGCCGTTGCTGTTCGGTACACCTAAAAATTTTCTACATTCACTCTGTATATGCACAAATGCCCTACAAAATGTGCATTTAGGTCGTTGTTTGGTAGGCTTCTCAGGTAACACCCTGGTTTGCAACGTGGGGTTAAGGTAACTTTCGCCAAAGTCATCTTCTGCAGACCGAGCTTTGGTAATTAGGGTATCAAAACTAGTTATCTGATCCCGTGCTACTTTACTTCTTATTCTACAATGTAAGAGACCATAAATCATGTCTAACTTATGAGTTTCATGCAATACAGGATAAGGATCTGTAGGTAATTGTGACAATAATGCTCTACAGTTACTTACGAATTTATCTGTTCGTTCCTTCTCACCTTGCGGTTTTGAAAACAGTTCCCTAAAAATCTTATGCGGTGGTAAATTCCTACCGAAGGTATGCCTAAGACCTTTCAATGCGTCTTCCCAGGTAAGCACAAGTGATTTGGTACCTTGAAACCATGTAGCTGCTTGGCCATCCAGTAGCATTGGCAAACCCTTTAAGGCATTCGCTTCTGAAATATGAAGGCACTCTTTATAAATAGAAGCTGCATTGATGAATGCTTCGACATCTTCGTCCTTTGCACCCCCAAATCGAGATTGACACTTCGTAAAGTTTGCATCTGCATGTAAAATCGTCTGCGGTGTAGGAGTATGGCTACGTTCTTCTGCTACGATCGTTCTCATTCCACTTAAAAGTATCTGGAGTTGTTCTGCGGTCATCATCACTGGTTCCGCCATTCTGTTGATTACTGCAACGTTTTGGTTACCTTGTGAAGTTTCCGAAATTTGCTCACATCCAGGTTCACGACGGCGTAAATTGTACCCGTGCGTGAAGGATTTACTCCGTTCACCACTCGTTTTGAATGCAATTCGAATTCCTGGTTGAATTAACACTGCTGGGTATACTTCCAGTTATACACGTAGGTGTACGTTGGATTGCCTAACCAGTTTATGTTCTACAACAAAGATTTTCTTTATTTTATTGTTCCTATTTTCATGCACTACTTTGTAATGTAAAGTTTGTATACTAGTTACGCTAGTTTGGCTCAAACAAAGATGAAAACTGTCCCTGTTGCTATGTCAGAAACGATGGACCTCGTGGTTGCTAGATTCCATAAACACACTGGTTTTCTTTGTTCGGTATTTCACTCTACAAACTTGAAGTCTCTATGTTTATAAACATCACACGAATACTACGCACATTATCAATTAATTGTCAATAATTCAAGCCCCACGTTGGGCGCCAGTTATAAGGGATGATTAACTAAAGGGTTGCTTTGAACTAATCAACTTAAATGATAATTGCGTTTCAGATGATTATACAATAGTTTATTAAAAAAACTAAACACTTAAGCAATTGGAATATGATTAACACAGATTAACAATTTACATTTATAAAACGTGACAAAACGTAGGAAAAACAGACCGACCGTTGTTAGTGCTGTAGCGGAAGTAGCTCTGAAAAGGAGCAGTCTTACCAACAGCGGTCGGTACTGCCAACTATGTTTTTATGTTTAAGTCTAAAAAGTTAATAGATCTGTTTTGTTCAATTTCTAGTGTAAATTTAATTTTCTGATGTAAAGTATTAATAAAAATTAAAAAGTCGTCAATGTATTCGAAAGAACAATCAAAACATGCCAAAATATCGAAAAATAAAAAATAAAATAACGAAACCAAAATACAATTTTATTTGATAGATTTGATTCAAATATTTGATCTTCTATATTTTTATGGAAAATATATTTATTAATACTTTACACCAAAAAATTAAATTTACACTAGAAATTGAACAAAACAGATCTATTAACTTTTTAGACTTAAACATAAAAATTAATTTAGAAAACATACTCGAATACTCAATTTATAGGAAACCTACACAAACTGATATTACCATACCACATAACTCTTGTCATCATAATACACATAAATTAGCAGCATATCAATCTTTAGTACACAGAGCTAGGGCTGGGAATTTTTTTCGATATATCGATATATCGAATACCGATATTGAATTTGGAAAATATCGATATATCGACAATATCGATATTTTTTTGATATCGATATTATCGTTTTTTTTCAATATCGCCCACCTCTAATTGCAACTAGGGCTGGGATTTTTTTCGATATATCGAATACCGATATTGAATTTGGAAAATATCGATATATCGATACATCGATATATTCGATAGATCGATAAATCGATATATCGACAATATCGATATTTTTTTGATATCGATATTATCGATATTTTTTTCAATATCGCCCACCTCTACACAGAGCTCTAACAATTCCTTTAGATAATAGTTTTAATAGAGAAATTTCAATTATTAAACAAATTGCATATAGCAATGGACATAACACAACACTTATTGACACTTTAATTAAAAAGAAAAATTATAAATTAGCTATTCAAAAAGTTTATTCCATTAATAACTCTGTTAAAACACTAAAATACGTTTCAATTCCATATTTTGGTAAAATTTCAGAAAATATTGCTAAAATTATAAATAACACAAATAAATATAGTCATTTTTAAAACAAATAAAAATATTCTATACTCTCTTTTCAATGCTAAAGACAAAATTCATGATTTGCTAAAATCAGGTATTTATAAATTAAATTGTTCACATTGTGATTCAGTATATATATATTTAAAATGCGACGTTGTGGCACCAATTCGAGGTGCCACTACGTTTTTGTTCGTATTTAGGCGCTAGACCGTCAGATTGTATAAAATACGAAATATAAGGAAGGTGCCATTTGAACCGTATATGCATAAAAATGCAGTTTTAGTTGAACCGCAAAATCTGTAGGGGGCGCTTGCAGCAAAAATGTATAACAAGCCTAAGTGACACCATGGACTGCATAACGTATAACGGACAAGCACCATTTTATATTCGTAATTCGTACAGTGTTAGTTATACATTTTAATTGGATTTTTTTTTATAATTTGATAATTCATGATGAGAGTGAAAAAACGAACCCCGCAATGCGGCAAAGTGTCGTCTAGAACAGCGAAAATTGTGCAAAAAGCACTGCAAGCTTCAGGTAGGGACCTATTAATTTAATAATTGATTTATAATTAATATTACCGAAATTTTAAAATTATTGGAACAATATGTATTAATTTTATGTTTACATTTAGAACCAATAGAACTGACTCCTTCCTTCAGTGACTTCAGTGCGGTGTCTGAATCCAAGAGGGATGATTTGGAAATAAAACCCTCCCCTCACATGGACACAGGAAATCCTACGGTATGTCTATTATTTTAAATTCCAGTTCGCCAGAATATTGTTAAAGGCCAGTCTATCAGCTGACTTTCTCAATTCAAAAACCAGCCGATGAACAAAGCCGATACTAAAACTCCAAACGTTACACAAGAATTTTTTACAATCATACTACAAACATTTAATACAAATCTAGAAGGTATCAAACTTAGCTAAAAGCTCTTTTAACAACGTATTTATGTACTGGTTTATTAAAAATAACATTTCCTTTAAATAAAGATAGCAAATCTAACCTCACTTTGTTTAATCACATTCTTCAATTTTTAACGATTAAATTGTAATTTCAGAGTTTATAACAAAAGCAAATAAGCCTCTAACCTGTATTAATGAAAGAAATTTATTAATATCTATAACAATATTATGAACCAATTAGAATAAAACTACATGTGATCCGAGATAACCGTAGCTTATCCCATCATCGGAAACCTTAAAATCCAATGTAAATGAATACAATAGCTTTAATTATTAGAATACGGCTCTCATAAGAGGTATAAATACTATCTTGTATCATTTATAAATTGTAATTCAAAATTAAATTAAAACTTCAGTGCGGTGTCTGAATCCGAGAGAGATGATTTCGAAAAAACGACCCTCCCCTCACATGGGCACAGAAAATCCTACGGTATGTCTATTATTTTAAATTGCAATTCGTCCGAATATTGTTAAAGGCCAGTCTATCAGCTGACTTTCTCAATTCAATAACCAGCCGATGAACAAAACAGATACTACTTACTATTTTTAAAAGTAATAAATAATGGTTTTTGTAGCAGCCAATTTAATTTTTAAAAATTTTTTTTTCCCTACTTTTTTCTATATATGAAAAGAAACTCTAAACAGTATATAGAAAAAAGGAGACAAAGGTCAAGTGGTACATATTAAAATTATAGAGGGAAATAAAAAAAACACATGTAGATGACATTGAATAAATGCATATTTAATTAGATTAAACGTTTACGTTTCGCATTAGTTTAATGCTTCTTCAGAACAACAATTTTTTTATTTTATTTTTTTGTTGTTCTGAAGAAGCATTAAACTAATGCGAAACGTAAACGTTTAATCTTATTATTTTATACAAAATCATACTATAAACATTTAATACAAATCTAGAAGGTATCAAATTTAGCTAAAAGCTCTTTTAACAACATTTTTATGTACTGGTTTATTGAAATTAACATTTTTCCAAAACTCAACGGATAAGCAAATGAAAAATACATTGTATTTGTAAAGCGATGGGATTTGTTTATCGATCACATTTTTTAGTTTTGGTTGCCGTGGTAACAAATTTGTTGATAATCTTTCTATTTTCGTTCTTGTATAGTTTCAAAGTATTAACGAAAAAGTTCAGAATTGGTTGAACACAACTACAATAGAAGATGAAGACTATAATATTGTTGAATCGCACGTCACTAAAGGGGAAGATTTAATGCCTTTGCTACCGCCACAACCGGTAATCGTAGAGATGATTAACGTTGGTTATGAACCAAGCATCAATGGAAACGAGCGTTTGACGGTTTTGCAACCAATTAATGCAGACAATGGTATTTATCTATTTTTTAGTAGTACATATCTTTTGTCTTTTTTCTGCCCTTCCACAATAGTGTTAATGTTGTGTTAATGGTAATGTTATGTTAGAGTGGTAATTTCCAAAGCATATGAAGTTAAATGTAGGCGTTCACAATCATGTTAATGGTAATGGTAATGTTAGAAACACCCACTGCCCTTCCACAATAGTGTTAATGGTAATGTTAATGTTAATGGTAATAGCTATTAAACCACTCATATGAGTTATAAACGCACCGCTTTGGGTGCGTTAACAGCTTTGTAAGAGAACCAAAATAGAAAAAAATTCTTTACAGTTTTATCCGATAATAATGATGAAGAAAGCCATGACGATGAAGTAAATGATCGCGATTGGGAGCCATTGATTGCGGATTCCGCCAAGTCGGAATCCACAATCACTAGCGAAGAAAACATAGTACCTAAAGACATCCTTGAAAAAGTAGATGATATGGTCAAACCAAGGTATTATGGCCACAAGAAAACATACAAAAAAACATATTGTACGTTTTGTGAATCGTTCGTAACGTCGAAACATTTTTCGAGACATTTACAACAAAGGCACAAAGAAAAACAGACAGTCAAATTATTGCTGGATGCAAAAAGTAAGTCCACCTCTAGCATCGAGATGCTGCTATTACATGTTTTATGTTTTCATTTTTAATAGGTGCAAATGACAAGAAGGGTATAATAATGACAATTAGAAACAAGGGAAACCTGAAACTAAAAAGAAGAAATGGAACAATCATTCCTAAAAAATGTACGAAAATATTTTCAGACAAAGTAAATGATTCTAACTACATGATATGTGCAAAATGTAAAGGGTACTTTAGAAGCACGTATATAGTTAGACATAATCAAAAATGTTTGGTTGGTAATACTGAGACTGACCGAAAAAATTATGCACATCCGAAAGTAGAATCTTTTATTCTGTCTTTACAGGCAGACTACCAGAATTACATAAAAAATGACGCTTTAAGAAAGGAACCCGTAAAAAAATTGAGGTATGTTTGTTATTTTTTAAATCCTCTTCCGTTTCTAAGTTGTTACTTAAGTGGAATACTAAACTTGATATAGCCCGCCCGTAGTAATTAATTTAAGAACACCGCTTTCTAAAGTATATTCTTGTGAAATATTAATAGGTTGGACGACATCGGAAAAGCCGTAATATCGGATCCCATAATTTTGGAGTATGGCATGCGTCTTTTGCAAACAGCTAAGAATATAAAGAAACGAACTACCGTCGCTCGCAATAAAATGCGAGAATGAGCTCGTTTGTTAATTGAAGGTAAAAAACAGATACCAGCAACTTCACACTCTATTGCAACCATTCTTGGTTAGTATAGTATATTGACATTCTCAAGCGTCACTTTGTTGAAATCCATGATTATATAAATAATAAATATTAAATAAAATATCGATTTCAACGGGAAATAATATTTATTCGCTTTATACGTATTTCGGCATCATTGTGCCATTGTCAAAAGCTATTATAAAATATTATAACAAATGCAAAAATATAGTAACTCCTTGATTCTATTATTTTAACACTGCGTGAAGCAATGGTTATAACACTACACTTATTGACACTTTAATTAAAAAGAAAAATTATAAATTAGCTATTCAAAAAGTTTATTCCATTAATAACACTGATAAAACATTAAAATACGTTTCAATTCCATATTTTGGTAAAATTTCAGAAAAGATTGCTAAAATTATAAATAACACAAATAAATATAAAGTCATTTTTAAAACAAATAAAAATATTCTATACTCTCTTTTCAATGCTAAAGACAAAATTAATGATTTGCTAAAATCAGGTATTTATAAATTAAATTGTTCACATTGTGATTCAGTATATATAGGTCAAACAATTAGAAATTTTAGTATTAGGCAAAAAGAACATATCCGTTGTTACAAATATAAACATGCACATAAATCAAATTTTGCTAAACATTTGTTAGAACAAAATCACACATTAACATCTAATAATACAATTAAATTTTTACACTTTTCTGATAACAAAAATAAATTAAACATTTTAGAAGCTTTTGAAATTTATAAACACACAAAAAACAACATACCTTTAATGAATGAGCAAATTGATCTCTTAGATTCTCCGTTACTGAAGATTTTGGAATAAATATCTTTTTAAAACACTGATAAGCGACTGACCTCCGACGGGTTGACTGGGGCCAGCTGCTTCACGCAGTGTTAAAATAATAGAATCAAGGAGTTACTATATTTTTGCATTTGTTATAATATTTTATAATAGCTTTTGACAATGGCACAATGATGCCGAAATACGTATAAAGCGAATAAATCTTATTATTTCCCGTTGAAATCGATATTTTATTTAATATTTATTATTTATATAGTATAGTATAGTTTCAAAACCTGTAATTTCTTATTACCACAGGAAAGGCACAGGAACAATGATTAATTATCATTTTAGTTTTTCGTTCGTCATTTGGGAACACCCTGTAGTTGATTTAAGTTATGTTTACAGATATCCTAAAACCTGAATATATCGATTACCTTGTGAAAGCAGTAAAACTCGCAAGCAATTTTTCAGATGATGGTAGGACATATGGGGCTGCATCTTACGCGTTGCACCAAGGAAAGACATTGAAAGATTTAATCGACATTGCCACATATCTGATATGCAAAAAGGATCAAATTATACAAAAGGAATCCTTAAACAACTCTTCATTTATCTTAGAGCAATTAAAAAGTTTGCGCGATATAATAGAAAACAATTGGGCACGTGAAATAGGTAGCCTTGCTCTAAAAGATCTGACTATCAAAAAATCAAGAGACTATTCGAAAAAATTGCTTCCTCTTACGGCAGACGTTATGATATTAAGAGAGCATTGTATAAAGAAAGCAAAAAATGCCGTTACAATTTTAAAAGATCAAACAAATATAGTACAGTACAACATTCTGGTGGAAGCAACATTTTTATTACTTCTCCTACACAACAGGAGGCGAGTAGGAGATATTCAATTTATTGAACTTACCGACGTAACCGCGCCAGACACAATGGAACAAAACGATGAGGTCTTAGAAGCTTTAAGCCAAACAGAACGGATTCTAACTAAACTTTACAAAAAAATACATACTATTGGAAAAGGTTCGAAAGACTTGTTGGTATTGATACCACGAGACGTCCAGAAATTTGTAGACACTTTGGTAACCGAACGAATTAAATACGTCGAGTTATCAAACAAATATTTTTTTACTAATCCACATAGCGTTGACGAATGGATAAATGGTTGTTACATTCAGAGTAAATATTCTAAAGAGTGTGGTGCAAAACAACCTAAATTAATTCGAAGCTCTAAATTACGTAAGCATATTGCCACTATGATGCAATTAATGGATTTGCGAAAAAATGAAATTGGGCAGTTGGCATCATTTATGGGCCATACAGAAAAAACCCACAGGGAATTTTATAGATTGCCAAAGGATGTAATGATGATCGCCAAAGTTTCAAAAATTCTGTTAAAACTGGAAAAGAGAGAACTTCTTGATTGCAAGAACAAAGGTTTGGATGAGATTGATATACAAATTGATGAACCCGTGTTATCAACTTCTTCTGCCTCTGAATCAGAAGGTGAAAACTTACAGACCCCTAGCAACTTCACAATAGCGTTAAATAGCGGTAAGAAATAATATTATATTTCTTCTTTCAAAATTTTCAAAACATTTATTTTTCATAATTATAACAGGAAAATATGGTTGAGTTGTAGCCTGTCATTAGGCCTCTAAAGCCCGTATGACACGGTGTTAAATTTGAAACAAAATTTGCGTGTAAATTGACACGTAAATTTGATGTCAAATTTAACGCCGCACAGTGGTCCCAATTCCAAAAAATCTGGCCAAAATTCAAAAAATGAAAAGAAGTTTTCATTAATTTAGATTACTAGAATCGATAATCTAGGGTTCGGTCTGCATATTTTTCTTTTTTTTAACATCAGGTAAGCAATGGCAACAGTCCGAACCTGGCTTACCAGTCGCCTTGTGTCAATTACTCGAAAAATTAAAAACACACTGTCTTATGAAATAGTGCATAGATATTAAAAAAATTGAGCTATTTTGATTTTGAAATATGGATTCATACTCGTGAAGGTATGTACAATGTACTCCTATTACTAAAAATAGAAATATATTGCACTGTCAGCTATGAACAAACGTCAAATGTTACAAAAATTATTTGGAAGAAATTTGCAAAAAAAAATTTTTACGTATAGAAAAAGTTGATTGTTCTGCAGTGTTCTGTTATCAAACTTTTTTAACAGTGTTATGTACACATTTGTGAATAGATTTCTCTGATCATAATGTAATTAAAATGTATGTCCAGGTGGTGATCAAATCTTCTAATAAAAAGCTATTTGAATATCGCAGAAAATTTAGTAAAAAAAATACGGATAAATTTATTTGCAGATTGAGCACCTTAGATTGGCATCCTGTATACTCTCAGTGTGATGCTACTGTCAAGTTTAATTCCTTTTATAATATTTTAATGCAAGTATTCCAAGAATGTTTCCCGTTACGGAAAACACAGATTAACAACAATAAACCATGGATCACAAGAGGCATCCGCAAATCTGCCAAAACGAAAAGGGAATTATTTTTGTTAACGAAAATCTGTTCAAATCGCGTTCTAAACAGTTATTATGTCAAATATTCTTCAATGCTAAAAATCATTGTAAAACAAGCTAAGAAATTGCATTACAATAATATAATTAAAAATTCAAACAATGTGGCCAAATCTACCTGGCGGGTGATTAAACAGGAAACAAGTCACTCCTATAATCGGGTCTCGGTAAATGATAATCTCGAACTAAAAACGGATTCACATATGGAATCAAATCCCTTTGAAATTGCTCAAATTTTTAATAATTACTTTACAAATATTGCCTCCAACCTATTAAAGGATTCTCCCGTCAGTTCAGACTATCGGATTATGCTAAGAAATATGAAAATAAATACACATGCATCCTTATTTTTTGTACCAATCGATGGTTACGAAGTCGGGAAAATTATAACTAACCTAAAAAATACCGCAGCGACAGGAGTTGATGGTATACCTACAAAATTGTTAAAAAGTGCAAAGGAACTGCTAGCCTTCCCTATTGCCGACGTAATAAACTGCTGTTTCTCACAAGGTTATTTCCCCGAAGAATTTAAAACGGCAAAAATCATTCCCCTACACAAAAAGAACAGCAAAAATGATAAAACTAATTTCCGGCCTATCTCTATCCTTCCTTCTCTTTCAAAAATTTTTGAAACGGCTTTAAAAAATTCCCTACTAAATTTTTTCGAAAGAAATAATACCCTAAGTGAAAATCAACATGGGTTTAGGTCCAACAAATCCACAACATCAGCAATAGAAAGCGTACTTAATTTCATTCTAACTAACTTAAATTCAAGTAAATTTTTAGCTAGCATAAACCTTGATTTGTCCAAAGCTTTCGATCTTATTGATCCTGATATCTTACTAAACAAGTTAGAATATTACGGCGTCCGTGGAAATATGTATAAGCTAATACAATCGTATTTAAAAAATCGAAATGCTGTGGTAGAAATTACCCATGTTTGCGAAACTGGTGAAGTAAAAAAATACGTTTCTTATCCTAATAAAATAGCATACGGAGTCCCACAGGGTTCGGTATTGGGCCCCCTTCTTTTCATCATCTTTGTAAATGACCTACCCTCTTTTTCAAACTTTAATATTACTATGTTTGCGGATGACACCAACGTCTTAATATCCAACTCGTCGCTGAACGGAATTATTGATAACGTAAAATCTTCTCTCGATGAAGTTGTTAAATGGTTCACAGCCAATAAACTAATCTTGAACATATCCAAAACGAACTTAATGGTTTTTCCTCAGCATATAAAATCGAATATCCCAGATATAAACATCATACATAAATACATCCTAACTCCGTCAGCTAACTGCAGCTTATTAGGTATTGTACTGGACGATAAATTCTCGTGGTCCTGTCACATAGAAAAACTTATAAACAAACTAAACAAAACTATCTTCGTGCTACGTAAAATGGTAAAGATTTCGAATCCTGAAACCCTAAAGATAATTTATTATAGCTGTTTTGAAAGCCATCTTAGATATGGTATACTCTTTTGGGGTCATTCAAGTCTCACCGGAAAGCTTTTTAAACTTCAAAAGAAAGCTCTCCGTATAATTGAAAATTTAAACCATAGACAAACATGTAGACCATCATTTCAATCTCTTGGCATTATGACCCTAGTAAATTTATATATTTTGGAAGTATTACTATATACCTTCAAAACTAAAGATTCTGCAAACACCAACTCCGAATTTCATACCTATAACACTCGGGGCAGTCATTTGTTGAGACCTGATTTTCCATCGATAAACCTTTATAAAAATTCATATATATACAATGGTATTAAACTTTTTAACCGTTTGCCGGAAAATATTAAAACTATCAATTCTCTACGGATTTATAAAAAAACTCTAAAAAACTATTTTATTGAGAATGTGTTCTATACACTTGATGAATATTTGACGTGATACTTCCTGGTGCTGAACTACAGTTTTTTTAAATTTCTTTTATAAATAATAAACACTATGTTTTTCTGTGTTTTCCAAGTATTAATAACTGAAATTAATAACTGAAAATAATATTGTGTAATGTTAGCATATCAATATAAAATTGTAAAATTGTCATGTTATTGTATGAATGTGTGTACTATTTATTTTTTATTTTTATGTATTGTACGCCACAGGCAATTTTACTCAATATACTCAATACTCAATACTCAATAAATATCCGAAAAGAACAGCTGCTAATATCTGCTAATTCAATTTTTATCGAAGTTTGAAGGAGCTAATCTTTTTCCCAGTTTCGATTTTCTTTGTACTTTTATTGCTCAGAAACTACGTGTGATGCAGAAAAAAGTAAGTTTTTCTGACTAACATGTGTTTTTAAATTATTGGGAAACTTAAACTTCAGGTTTATTGTAATCAGCTCCCTCGAAAACCCATCTGTAGTAAATTTTGTGAAAATGAAATAGTTTCTCAGGAACGTCCTCTGCCATTTTGGGCCCCCCTTTTGTTTTTTCAAAAGTTTACTGCAGATTCGTGATCAGGGACCTCGAAAACCCGCGTCTAGTGAATTTTATGAAAATTGAACAATTTTTCAAAAAATTCGTCAGCCATTTTGAGACCGCCATTTTGTTTTTTAAATAGTTTACTGCAGATTCGTAATGAGGGACCTTGATTACCCTTATTAACGAATTATTACAAAAATTGAACAGACTTTTATATTTTGGCCAGCTTTTTTGGATTTGGGACCACTGTGCGCCGTGTCATACACAAAATTATTTTGTAAATTTTCATGCAAATTTTTATGAAATTATTTTGAACATCCCTGGTAAACTTAGACACTTTTACGTACCTAGTCTTGAAAGACTCTTACGATAGGGAAAAGATAGACAAGGCAGGAGTACCAAGGATAATTTCATAAAAATTTGCATGAAAATGTACAAAATAATTTTGTGTATGACACGGCGTTAAATTTGACATCAAATTTACGTGTCAATTTACACGCAAATTTTGTTTCAAATTTAACACCCTGTCATACGGGCTTTCGGAGAGAAATGAGGTAAAGGGACAGTTTGCATTGTGAAACTAATGTGTTTCTTTTATTTAGGAAAATACCTCAAAGAAAAAACCAAGGAAAATTCGGTATCAAGCTCTGATGACGACGGGGTTGAAATGTCTAAAACAATATCGTCAGCATCAAAGGAGAACCGGCGTTGTCGAGCGGATTCAGAGGACAATGAAAATTTAAGCGACCAAGGTCCTTCATCCAAGAAACCACGCCCGTCGATTAAAAAGAAGACTTGGTCCTCAGACGAAATAAATTTAATTAAAAGGCATTTTGCAAAATTTGTTACCAATAATTCTTCCTATCCATCGGGAGAAGAGATTAAAAAATTTGCCAAAAAATATTTAAAATCTGACAGAACCGTCAATCAAATAAAGAGTAAAATATAACATTTAAAAAGAACTACTTAAAGGCCGTAGTACACGATCATAAATTACATGTAAATTACATGTATTTCTACATGTATTTTACATGCTATGTGATACACGTACATTTGACGATATAGAACAGGTTCTAGATTTGAAGGTGAATTTGACCTTCAAATTTAGAACCTGTTCTATATCGTCAAATGTACGTGTAGCACATAGCATGTAAAATACATGTAGAAATACATGTGATATTTATGATCGTGTACTACCGGCTTTACGACACTAAAAACTTTTTAAAATTATTTTTGTATTTTGTGTATAAAGCCCGTTTGTAACATTCAATTATTTAGTACAAGTTTCAGTCATTTTTTTAGGAACTAAAAAATTGACAGATTGACAGTAATATTGCCTTGAATCTAAACTATTCAGAATCGCTTTTGAAATGGATGAGAATTTAACAGACATATTGGTTTTGGCTGCTGCAGCTATTAACTATATTTCTATTGCTAATGGCAGCAATGACAGTTGCAGATGACAGTAAATATTTATAGTAAACAAAATAGGACACTTTTCATTCCAGTTTTTTAAGGACGAAAAAATTGATGAAATGGTTGTATGAATCGGTAAACTTTTTAGTTCCTAAAAAAATGACTGAAACTTGTACTAAATAATTGAATGTTACAAACGGGCTTAACAATGGTAAAGTATAATAATTATTACCCCAGAAGAAAACTCTTTCTCTCTGTAAAGATAAAGAAAATGTTTCTTGATTCAATTTGATTACGTTGATTTGCATTCTATTGAAGTTTCATTATGACGTAACTATAATAATACATACAGAGTGATGATAAAGCAGCGCACAAAAATCATATTCTGGTTATTTAATGTTTTTGCAGAAAATCCTGAGACCCGTCGATTTTTGTTTTTAAATCGCCATTTAGACATATAATTTTCAACCGCCCACCCCTCAACCCCTAATTGCTAGCAACCCCAACTTTAAAAATTTAAATAGAAACATACCCTTTGTGATACCTCTTTTGATAGGTCTTTTTATTCTTAATATAACCAAAAATAGTTTTTCAAAATCGGTTGATAAATAACGGAGATATTTAACAAAATGTAATCAATGTAAAAAATGGGGTTGATATTTAAAAAAAATTATGACGTCATAGCGTAGAAATAATGGCACAAATCCTGAGACCCATCAATTTTTGTTTTTAAATTGCCATTTATGCAGGTAATTTTAATCACCCCACCCCTCAACCCCTAAGTGATAGCAACCCCAACTTTGAAAATTTAAATGGAAAGATACCCTTTGTGATACCTCTTTTGATAGGCCTTTTTATTCTTAATATAACCAAAAAAAAATTTTCAAAATCGGTTGATAAATAACGGAGATATTTAACAAAATGTAATCAAATGAAAATGTTAATATTCGACAAGAAATGGCTCAAACACGCCGCACATAGGGGTATTTGAGCGATCTACACGGCCATAAGTCAATTTTACAAAATGCAAAACCTAAAAAAAAAAGAGAATGCCTTGGATAGGGAACTAGTTTGGGCACAATACCCAACCCCTCCCACCCCCCTCCATGAACGCACCCCCCCTTCAGCGGCTTTCGAAATTTGATAGTGCACTTGGTGTATGTATCTGTACTCGGCGTTCGCGTGAATGCATCCATTTAAACGGTGGATATTTATTATTTTACGTTAATTTCTGAAGAAACGGTGATGGATCCTGATACATCAGGTAATGACATACTAACTGTAATAGAATTTTGATTGCTTTAATCATTTCCACGGTTAGTTTTACCGTATTGAAAATCACACGTAATATAAAATATTTTTTAGATATTATTTGTGTTTATTAAAGAATTTGTTATACTTCCAAGTTACATCCTGTTATAATCTTTATTATAGTCGAAAGTTTAGACCTTTGGTTAGTAAGTAATCAAAAAAATAGCCGCGGAAAATCGCGGATAAGTACTATTTCAGTACTTCGAAATTTTTTTGACATAAACGTCAAAAAATTATGAATGACGTTTAATACATTTTTAAAGAATTTCTTGATGTTTTAGGTTTAGTAAGTATCTCGGGAGTAAGAATTGTGACTCGTGAATATTTGTTCGATCGCATGCTGAATCTCAATTTGCCTAATTTGAAAGAAAAGCTAAATTCCTTAGAAAATCAACTTTTGTCGTGTGAAGGATACACAGAGGACCAAATTGAATGCTTGAAACGCAGTTATTCACACTTCAAATCCCAAATTAAACAAAGGTGGTCCAAAGCCCATAAGAAGGAAGACGTATTTCGCAAATATAATGATTCATGGCTGGAAGGAACCTTTGAGATTCCCGTAGCTACACACAATCGGCCAGGCCGACCACATAAGTCATTTGGAGAGTCAAGTGAGAGAACCAAAAGGAGGAAAACTGAGGACATTCGATCTACTTCAGATAAAGAAGTAATCGTTCATGCTGCTCAGCTGGAGTTGCGGAAAGCTGGAAAACGGGATGCTTCGGATATACTTAAAGAAATCACCAGTTCGCCGACACGTGCAGCGAAATATAAAAGGGCATTTTCTGAATCAACGAAGAACGAAACTTGCTCTCTTACACCATTACAAGCATTGACAATGTTCGTAGAAGCTGATTTAACTCGTCGACAATATGAAGTAATTAGAAATACCAACAGAAAATTCTTCCCCTGTTATAGCCTTTTACAAAAGGCAAAACAAGAATGTTACCCACCCGCAGAGTCCTGCAGAGTGACGAGTACCTGCGCGGAAAGCGATTTTCAGGCTTTGGTTGACCTTACCCTTATGCGCTTGTCAACATTCCTAGAAGAGGTCTTGTTAACATTGAAAGAGCAAGAACGAAATAGCCTGAAGATAATTTGTAAATGGGGTTGCGACGGAGCTCAGCAATCTCAGTTCAAACAAAAATTTGAAAATGATGCCGACTCAGACGCGAACATATTTCAGAGTTGTTTTGTCCCTCTACGATTGGTTTGTGGTAAAGAAGATGAAAAGATTGTATGGGAAAACCCAACACCCTCTTCTCCACGGTATTGCCGACCTATAAGATTCCGTTTCGTTAAAGAGAGTACTGATATAACGGAAAAAGAAATTCATTATGTGAAAAATTCTGCTAAGTCGCTAAACGCAACAGAGGTGGACTTAAATGGAAACAAATTTCTAATAAAACATGTGTTCATCATGACAATGGTAGACGGAAAGGTCTGCAATGCTGCCACTGGAACGAAATCCACAAGCAAATGTTACATATGCGGTGCAACTTCTAAGGAGTTCAACATATTGGATATTAAAAAAGAGATTAATCCTGAAGCTATAGAGTTTGGGCTTTCAATTCTCCATGCCAGAATTCGTATTTTTGAAAGCATTATTCACTTGGCTTATAAATTACCAGTAAAAAAATACAGAGAGAGAAAAACCGAAACCGAAAAAAATACTGAAAAAGAAAGGAAACTGGAAATCCAAACAAGATTTCGCAAAGAAACTGGTATGTTGGTGGATATGCCAAAGACAAATTTTGGCAACACAAATGACGGAAACACGAGCCGAAGATTTTTTGAAGACCCGAAATTGGCTTCCGAAATAACGGGCATTAGTTATGACTTAATATATAGATTAAAGGTCATACTAGAAACGATTTCGAGCGGACACATAATAGACCCGGAAAAATACGACAAATACGCATTAGATACTGCTCGCTTATATGTCGATCTGTACCCTTGGCACCCAATGACGCCAACGATGCACAAGATTCTTCTCCATGGTGCAACTATAATAAAACATGCATTGTTGCCTATTGGGCAGCTGTCCGAAGAGGCTGCGGAAGCGCGTAATAAGCATTTCCGCTCATACCGCCAAGACTTCGCGCGAAAATTCTCTAGAGAAAACTGCAACAGAGATATTTTTAATCGGCTACTTCTAAATTCAGATCCTCTCATAAGTAGCATGAGAAGCGTCAAAAGAAGAAAATTAAATCCTTTTCTGTCAGAAACAGTCGGTTTGCTTATGCCTGCGAAGCAGAATGTAGCTGGCCATTCTTCAGAAAGCGAAGATGACCGTTAAACTGGAATTTCATTTTTTTTATCAATTAATATGGATTGATCTAACATTAATACCTTTGTTTTATTTAGTAATAACAGTTAGAATCGATACAGACAAAAAAATAATTTTGGCCGCGTAGATCTTTCAAATACCCCTATGTGCGCCGTAAATGGTAGACATTAAAAAGGGCACTTCCTGACCTAAAAGTGTGGTTTTGATCGGCCATTATTTCGACGCTGTGACGTCATCATTTTTTTTAAATGTCTACCGCATTTTTTACGTTGATTGCATTTTGTTAAATATCTCTGTTATTTATCAACCGATTTTGAAAAACTTTTTTTTGTTATATTAAGAATAAAAAGACCTATCAAAAGAGGTATCACAAAGGGTATCTTTCCACTTAAATTTTCAAAGTTGGGGTTGCTATCACTTAGGGGATGAGGGGTGGGGGGATTAAAATTACCTGCCTAAATGGCAATTTAAAAACAAAAATTGATGGGTCTCAGGATTTGTGCCATTATTTCTACGCTATGACGTCATAATTTTTTTTAAATATCAACCCCATTTTTTACATTGATTACATTTTGTTAAATATCTCCGTTATTTATCAACCGATTTTGAAAAACTATTTTTGGTTATATTAAGAATAAAAAGACCTATCAAAAGAGGTATCACAAAGGGTATGTTTCTATTTAAATTTTTAAAGTTGGGGTTGCTAGCAGTTAGGGGTTGAGGGGTGGGGGGTTGAAAATTATATGTCTGAATATCAATTTAAAAGCAAAAATCGACGGGTCTCAGGATTTTCCGCAAAAACATTAAATAACCAGAATATGATTTTTGTGCGAGACTTTATCATCACTCTGTATATGTTCAGTAACTAAATTTATTGACAGGAAATTGTTTTTCTCCTGGGGTAATACTTATACTATACCTATTTTTATTTTGTGTATCAATTAAAATACCTATTTTTATTTTGTGTGTCAATAAAAGATAAACTGAATTCTGTTTTTTCTTGGTACACAGCGAACGTCCCCGCTATTACTCTATTTCAAACTTCCCCCACGGTTTTGCCAGGGTAATGACGTCGTCTTCCCTCACGTTATCCCTATCCTACCTCAAACTCATATATAAGGCGTCAAAACGAATATATACATAAGAAACATATATAGGTGCTACTTGCTCATATTGTGATCAAAACGTTTTGGGTGCCAAAACGTCGCTTTAGTTATTGGTGTCCCAAAGTGGCTTTTCGCGTATATATATATTCGTAACCACATATAAATAAATATAGCTTTTGACAATGGCACTTTGATGCCGAAATACGTATAAAGCGAATAAATCTTGTTATTTCCCGTTGAAATCGATATTTTATTTAATATTTATTATTTATATAATCATGGATTTCAACAAAGTGACGCTTGAGAATGTCAATAAATATTTATTTTCTAGTTTATGCTGCTACGCGCATATATTCTGACTATATTCTGGCTATATTATATAGTCGTATATAACAATACCCATCTTTTTTGTTCATCAATACACTTTGAAATTTTAATATATTAAGTTAGAAGTAAAAGCTAGCGAAATATTTTATACATTTGTTAATATACAGGTTGATTGTAACTTTAGGGCGAGTGGATTTGCTCGTTTATGATTGATAATAGAAAAAAATGTTTCATATAAGAGTTATTCAAGTTTATGTGGCGAGTATTTTGGATGCACTCATAAAAATGGCCGACTTCCGGTTTTAACGGAAGGGACGTGATTTTACTTTTTTTAAATACAACACCCTGTATATTTTATGCTAGTTCGATTACATGATAACATCTCTTTAATAAAACATAACACAACCATATACCTAGCGTTAATAATTACTGACATAATTTAAATTATATCAAGGTATCTGTTACCAGTATCAACTATTCAAAAACAATCGCGATTGATCTTAGCAGGCCGTTGTTCAAGTTATTGTAGTGAAGAAAATCACAAACACACAATACACAAACATTTAATATAATGTCATTTTAAACTTTTCTAATTCAAATGAATAAATAACATAATACGCACGACTTTGTAATTAATAATATTTTTCTATCAACATGTAACTTCTAGATTTGTAACTACCTACACCTTAACTATCTTAACTGACTATGGCTGTAATAACAGAATTTAATTTAAAAGGTATTCAAAGTGACCACCATTTTGTCGTATACAAAAACGACATCTTCGAATAAATTAAACTTCTTTGTACATCTTGAAGCATTTCAGGTGTGATAGTATTTACAGCATTTACAATGCTATCTATTAGCCCCGGTAGTCGAGCGACTAGCATGCTAGGCTTCTACTCAGCGGGCCGGGTTTCGATTCCCGGTGCCGGCAACTTCTGGCCAAGGTTTTCTGCAGTTTTCCTTGGCTGTAACATGAATATGAGAGTTGTGCTATTCCATCTCTAAGTCGGCTGCAGACGCAAGCGGGCCCGCTTAATAATAATAGCCCCTTCCTCCCCCCGCACAAGCATTGCGCTTCTGGGGCCTGGCAACAGGATATGGGTAGTGTAGAGATTATTATTATTATTATTATTATATTCTAATTCTCCTGCAAATTTAAAATGACATTATATTAAATGTTTGTGTATTGCGTGTTTGTGACTTTCTTCACTACAATAACTTTAACAACGGCCTGCTAAGATCAATCGCGATTGTTTTTGAATAGTTGATACTGGTAACAGATACCTTGATATAATTTTAATTATGTCAGTATTTATTAACGCTAGGTATATGGTTGTGTTATGTTTTATTAAAGAGATGTTATCATGTAATCGAACTAGCATAAAATATACAGGGTGTTGTATTTAAAAAAAGTAAAATCACGTCCCTTCCGTTAAAACCGGAAGTCGACCATTTTTGTGTGTGCGTCCAAAATACTCGCCACATAAACTTGAATAACTCTTATATGAAACATTTTTTTCTATTATCAATAATAAACGAGCAAATCCACTCGCCCTAAAGTATAATACTGATTTATTTTGACATTCAGTAGTCAGCATCTTGATCAGCGCATCGACCTCGTTCCTCCGGCCAAAATCAACAACAAGTTGATGTAAGCACAGCTCGTTGTGCAAGCGTATTGAATGTCTATTGTCATAATAATATTATATTATAAGAGTTGCAATAATTATGATCAGATACCCCTAACTAGCTTTTCTTTAGGGCCACTAGAGGGCAACAAACATGTAAACAACACAATTTTGGTTATAAAGCAGACCTTGAGAATTCCTTGAAGTGTCAGCTGTGTCAATGGTTGCCACCTATCCAGTTTAGCATGATCGAAACCTTTTTTAGCATGTGGCAGCTCAAATTTAAGATTTTATAGCCAATTAGAGATTACTTCAAAATAAAGAAGAATAACACATAGTAATAAAAATAAATTTTGTAGGATTTCAGTCAATTAAACTAACCAAAACTAATATTTTTATTGAATTTTCATGAAAAAAAAAAGAAGCAATATTAAAATAGAATACGATAATTATTAAGATTTATGTAGTACCATTCTAATCCTGTAATAGTCATGCCACAGGCTACGTATTCCTATATTATAGTGAGATTTTATATGGCAAGTAGAAATTAAGAAATATTAGGAGTGGCGAGCGGGAGGTAAGGTAGCAGGGTAACTTGTTGGTTGGGCTGCTTTAGGTCGATCAGTTTATTTCATTGTAAACAACATATTCTGGAAACATTTACATTTCAATTTTAAGAAAATGCATAAGCTCTAGAACAAAGTCTTTTTTTCTCTAGACTGCTATAGAGGCCAATTTTTTAAAAATGTGAATGTTATCGTGGTTTCAAAGAAAATTATTGAAATTCGCTAAAGTCCCCCCTTCCATTGGGTCACTGAACTATTTACACTCACAAAAATGAAAATGCTTGTTTACATTCAACAAGGGCGCTCTACTAGGTAGTAGGTAATATTTTATGATCACATCTGGCGAACAGGCAGGCGTAGAAATTTACGAAGCACATTTTGAAATTTTATATTTACTGTTAAACTTTGAATTGCCGAGATATTATTATAGGTATTGCATCCTTGTCTTGTTCACATAATAATTATAATTATGCAATAGTCAAATAGTTATTGGCCATTTTAATATGAAGTGGAAAGACCGGGCCTAAATTTATGAATTGATATTGAAAAAATACAAGAGTATATTTTTGTAAAATTGTTTATTTTAAATACAAGATACTTAAATAGAAAATTACAAGTTAGGTACTTTTAATTATTAACATCATGTAAAAGGCTTAGTATTATAAATTTATTATTCGTTTCCGGGCTTTTAATCTTAAAACATTTGTATTTAATATCTGTGAAGGCAAACACTGTATTACTGGTAGACACATTGTTTGCTAAATATACAAAAACAAGTGTAGAAGAACACGGAACATCAAAATACGGTGTTACTATTTCAAATTTATTACCTATCAATATCATGGAAGGTGAACCTTCAGTTTTTAGAATATTCTTTACTAGTACGATTGACCCGTCCTTTAACATAACACAATTATTATTTTCTTTTAGTGAGACAAAAATTTGTTTAGCTCTCAAGCTTGTGTGGCTATCTACAATTACAAAATTGAGAGGTGAATCAGTATAAGGACTAGACCCTTTTAGTATTGGGAAGTTCTCATCAATATTTTTAGTGTAAAACAATAATTCCTCTTGTATCCTATTTGCTGTTTGTTGCAGAGGATTATTTGAGCATTTAATTTTTTTCTTTATATCTTTCAAACAATTTTCGTATCGAAAAGCAGCAAAATTATCTAGGGGACCAGTATTCCTTAGCACATCATTACACAGATGAATTAAATTATGCACGTTGTGTGTAATATGTTCTGCACCATAAATTATGCTATATTTTTGTACAAAATACAATAATAAATCTTTAGCATAATGATTGTATTCAATACATAGGTTTTTGCATATTAATATTCGGATGGCAACGTGAAGTGCCATAAAATGAGTATATTGGCTATGAGTTAACAGGGTTTCTTTTAAAATAACTGGCCCTAAATATAATAGATATAAACGAAACTCAGTGGCCTTCCAACGGTCAACTTCTACCAACGGTCGAGGTTTCCTGGCAAATTCCTGTAAAAATCTGAAATTGTAGTAAAACGTCGCGTCGATTTGATATTAATTTGCTACTTACTTCGGGCACTTGTTTTACAACTTGGTTCATTAGTAAATTTGATCTTTGAATATTGACATCTAACATTCTAATATCCTTTCTTCCTTTTACCCAGAAAATAATTAATTTTTTCATTACCCCTAAACACACTAGGTGCATATAATCTAAGGGTACTTGAGAAATTAAACCTACATCAAATATTTCGGTCAGTGGTGATGTGCTTTTATGAAATTCTTCTTGCAGTTTGCGTCTAAAACCATCATCTGTTCTAAGAGCAGCTGTTGTTTCAGGATATGTTATTTTTCCTTTAATGAAATAACCTTCTTGCATTTTGTACATCCAAAATATGCATTATGCGATTTTACACCAAGTAAAAAGGCTTTCGCGGGCGCATCACATATTACATTGCTTAAAGTAGGAGATATCTTTTTATTCTCAATTTTAAAGTTGTCGCGTATATTGTTGAATTCGATAACAAATTCGCGCATTAGATCACAAGAGTTGTCCGGTTTTTTATTTCCGTGATAAACACCAATAACAAATGGTGTAGTTGGTTGACCATTATTAAGTACAACGGATCCTAAAATTGGCCATACTTGACTATTGGAGCTTTTTGTTAAAGGTAACCCGTCAATATTTATGTCTATTTTAATTGTGTCCAAAATGTCCAAACAATTTCTTTTAATGGCATATTTTATACCTCTGTCTATACCAAAATGCCAATAATTTCCTGGTGAAACAGAAATAATATTATTGGTAAAAGTACGTGTTTTCAGCAAACTTCTACTGTCACCTGGTAAATCGATTTGAAAATTATGTTTCAGTAATTTCAATAAAGAATTGACAGCGGTATGGTTTATATTAAACTGTATGACCCAAATTGACCAGATCTTTCTTTATATTATTAATTGTCTCAGTTTTAGGAAATTCAGTTTTTTGCATTACAATAGGTTCTGGTGTATTTACTTCAGAAATTATTGCAGACTCCAAAATTTCTTTTTGAACTGGTTGTTCAACTTGATCGTTGTTACCTAACGATTCCAGGTAGATATTTCCAGGAATTATCCCTGAAGGTTCGGTTATTTTTGAATCAGTAGATTCTACGGAAAATGTTTTTGCTGTACATTTCAATTCTTGCATATTTTGTTTAACCAATCTTCTAAAATAACTATAAGACACGTTATTTAACGTTTTTCTTTTTCTAGTCACCTACAATGATACATTTCTTTATTAGCTTGACAAATACTCAAACTAAATATATTATTAAGAACTTACTTTAGTATTTATACATCTTCGCATCATAATGATCACGTATAATTTAAATAACAGTAGTTTTTAGCACTAATTGAAACAATTTTTATATCGGTACCAGCGTCAAAGTACCTGGTATGAATTATTCTCGCTGGAACTGAACTGCACCGGCCACCTTATTCTCAAACACGCTAACTTTAAATAATCACACTGTGTAGCTATACCTGGTGATTTTGTAAAATTCTGAGTCAAAAATCTTAAAACTAAAATGTTTTACCATGCTTCATGCGTCTGCACGAAGTTTCCAAAGTTTAGACATCCAGTCTTTCAATGAGCATTATTATTCGAGATTTGTTATAATAGAAAAAGCTGAAATTTAGAATAAAGAAGAACTTTGAAGATTATTTTTCTGTAGATGTTGTCCATCTGCCTTAATTCGTTTATGCTGCACTGAACAGCAATCAACATGCCACACAGCTCTGAAATTGTATAATATTAACCGACAAAACTAGAACCCTACCGATGCGCAGATTTAAAACGATGGTTAAAACATATCTGCTCAATGAACCTTATTATAATATCCATGACTATTTTCAAAATTGTGCAATATAAAATTATATTTTGAACGGTATTCCCATAACTTGCCTAAACATTTCTAATAATGTAGCAGGTATATTGTTTGAGGCTTTCGCGGTTACTTGAACTGTCAGTATTATTAACTTTCGGCTTATACCGCGTCGTCATTTGAGTAAAACTCACAGCAGGTAAGGACCAACATGTAGCTTGTCTGCCATTACAAGCATTTGCTCTGGATGTTTGAGCTAAATTATTATTATTGTGTGAACCTTGGGGCGGACAAGGATTTGTTCTTTGTATAACTTGTTTGCCATCACAAGAATACTTGTTCGGTTTTTGCCTCATAGCTGTTTGTGAACCCATACAAACTAACGTTTCGCAAGACATTGCAGCTTGCATCTTCAGAGTGAGTCAAAGCGCACTGAATTCAATTCCGGAATGCGGAGGTATTTATACCCCTTTGAGCCAGTCGGGCAGAACGGCGCAGTTCACCTTGACCGTTACCGTTGGGCGGAGACGGAAGCGGTGGTGCTTGACTGTGAGATCGATGTTGCTTAAGAGATTTCAGAGGATGTATTACCGGAGCCCAAGCTTTACTGAGTCTAAAACCATCCTCAGACTCAGTAAAGCTTGGGCTCCGGTAATACATCCTCTGAAATCTCTTAAGCAACATCGATCTCACAGTCAAGCACCACCGCTTCCGTCTCCGGCCAACGGTAACGGTCAAGGTGAACTGCGCCGTTCTGCCCGACTGGCTCAAAGGGGTATAAATACCTCCGCATTCCGGAATTGAATTCAGTGCGCTTTGACTCACTCTGAAGATGCAAGCTGCAATGTCTTGCGAAACGTTAGTTTGTATGGGTTCACAAACAGCTATGAGGCAAAAACCGAACAAGTATTCTTGTGATGGCAAACAAGTTATACAAAGAACAAATCCTTGTCCGCCCCAAGGTTCACACAATAATAATAATTTAGCTCAAACATCCAGAGCAAATGCTTGTAATGGCAGACAAGCTACAGGTTGGTCCTTACCTGCTGTGAGTTTTACTCAAATGACGACGCGGTATAAGCCGAAAGTTAATAATACTGACAATGTAACAGGTGTCAAATAAATATTATTATTAATACGATTATTGTAAAAGTTTTAACATTTCTTCATTGACTTATTTTCATAAAAAATACACACGGCAACATTGTAAAACAATAACTAGTGCTCCTCGTACGTTAGCATTTATAGGAATGCTTTAACCTCTTTAACTACGCGGGTATTATAACAATAGTATTTAAAGTATTTTTTATAAGTACGTATATAATCTATAAAACATCCGGCGAGTAATACACGAAAATAGTTTTGTTAAAATACATTGTTTAACTCCTCGAATGGTCAGACAAATTATTATCAATTTTCTCTTTACCTAGTGCCAAATACTGCTGCTTTATTGTGGGGTGCTAGTAATTCTTAAATGGACGTAATCCGATAACAATGAAGGTCCAGTCTCATAACTACTATTGAAAATACGTCTATTAATAGATGCTGGTTTCTCCAAATTTTATTGTCTAACTTTTAGACATTTCAAAATGTTTAACCACTTTATTCTACAAGAAAATGTAAAGAGTGGACATGGCTTTGAGCCAATGGCTAGGGGATTCGAAGCATTTAAAACGTAATTTAAAAAAATTATTTGAAGAACAAGTTATAGATAGATATGTTTGTATTATGCAGGGAATGCGAACGATGGAAATAAACAACATAAATTTAAGATTAAGTATGTTTAGTAATTACAATTAATTTAATTGTAAGTATAATAATTACATATGTACTACCTACTAATATAATCCTTATATTTATAATTAACCTTCCTGAATTTGGTTGTATGGGCATTGATGTCGTATTGGACATTCTGGTTTGAACTTACAAAAGGAGTGTTTTAGTATTATTAAAATCTACTTAAATTGCCTAATATTCAATTCAACTGTTTTGCCCATTTAAACTTAAACGTGAAATTAATGGTTTATGGTAGAATTTAAAAATTGAAAATACCCTGAGGTTGAAAAAATACAAGAGTATATTTTGCAAAATTGTTTATTTTAAATACAAGATACTTTTAGAAAATAACAAGTTACTTTTCATTATTAGCATCATGTAAGGTTTACATTAGATATAAATGCATTATTGGATTCCGGGCTCTAATCTTAAAACATTTGTATTTAATATCCGTGAAGGCAAAAACTGTATTATGGGTAGACACATTGTTTGCTAAATATGTAATAAAAGCAACTGAAGAAGAACACGGAACATCAAAATACGGTGTTACTGTTTCAAATTTATTATCTATCAATATTGTTGGTAAAGTTTCAGTTTTTAGAATATGCTTTACTAGTACGATTTCTTGCATTACGTTTCCATGGCAGTTCAATGAAATAGGTTCTGCTGTATTTGTATTTACTTCAGAAAATAATGCAGGGTCAACAATTTCTTTAAAAACTGGTTGTTCAACATGGGCACTGTTATCTGACGATTTCAGGTAGCTATTTCTAGGAATTGTCCCTGAAGGTTCGGTTATTTTTGAATCGACAGGTTCTACGGAAAATTTTTGTGTTGTACATTTCACCTCTTGCATATTTTGTTTAACCCGGCACCCTAAACGCGTCGCCCAGCATCAAAGTACCTGTCCCTGAATTTCTAGTATTAGCAGTATACAGGTAATAATTCCTCTCAATAATCTCTAAGCTGCAAACAATGCTTGAGCCGCTGCGGTTTTCGGTTTTCGTGTTTCTTGTTTTGAGAGGAAAGGTTTAGTTTGCATTTGCTGATTTCCATTTAGTACTTCTTAGAGTGCGCAAGTTTAAGTTTTCGGGTACGTAGTGTTGGAGTTTGAGTGCAAAAAATGAATTCAATTAAGGATCAATTATTCGCAATCGTCGAGTTTTCCGAGGAACGTACGGCGGCTGAAGAAACGTATAGTGTTGTTCCGTCGAACTGGTTAAAAAATAAACAGGAATGTTATTGTCCAAATGCAAAACAGCCAAGCAGATATTTGTTTATAAAGCGTGTGGAACCGGACACGGAAACGTGGAAGCTGTATCCATGCCGAGTAAAAAAATACTTTAGTAAGTTGGAAAGTCAATATTTAATAGTCGTTATTAACATATAATGATGTTTATTTCGTTTTTAATTAGAAAGTTACCAAGAAGCTTTGGATAAAGAGATGGCTTTATCGGAATTAAGCTGTATAGTTAGTCCGTACGCTAGGTCGGTTTTGCTAGCAAATCGATGTCGACACAGTTTCTCTTCAGAAACTGTTAGGGGACATCCTAGAGAGTACCCCGATGTAAGGTGGACATCCGGAAAATTGAGCAATCAGCCGCCATATTGGAAAATGTGAAAATGTGAAAAAAGTGTTTATCTCACGAACGAGTGGTCCGATTTTCACAAACTTTTTTTTGTTTTGTAGCTTATTTAATTGTTATTAATTTATATGCTGAGCGCAAATTAAATACTGGACGTAAATAATTGAAAAAGGGCTCTAACTGAACCCCTGAAACGTACACAATTTTAAAACGCTTCCACTTTATTGAAACACACGGATTTCCTAAAAGTTATATGTATCATTGTAACCGCCATCATTAGTAGATCAAAATGTTTTTTTAAAGTGCTTAATAATGTACTAGATGCCGAGATATTAATTATTTTATAATATTACGGCACGTGCGATGTCCAGAGTATGGGCAGTCGCGGCTGCTTGCGGGGGTAAGGGACGAAGGTCCCCACCAGGTTACGCGCATTGTACAAGAGCTGCAACTTGCAATCTATCTCTAAATAGGTGCAATTTGTTGTATTTGGTTTCTAATACTTACATTATTTGTTAATTTTCCAATAACAATGAGTGCACCTATTACTTTGACAAATAACTGTGAATTTTTTGATGATCATAAATGTATATTTTAGTCAAAAATATACAATGAGCGACTTTCAAGTACCGAAGGAATGCAATAAAAGGAAAACATAATGTAATCAATAAACATTTGAAACTATTAGACGCCAATCATTCCCCTTTTGTATATCGCTCGAGAAATCTATGCTGTAAAACGTTTACTTACTGAAAAAATATACCTAGGTACATAAAATAATTAACACAAAAATCAACAATCGAACAAGGCTTAGAGGCTACAAGTTACTTTGAAGATTCTGTTTTTTCGCGTACACTTTTATTAAAGTCTGTAGAAGATGTATTTGGACAAGACATTTATGTTCATAAAGATTGTTTGCGCAAATATATAATCAAATATGAACACGCAGTTGCAATTGATTGCGAAATCAAAATGAAATTTAGTGTAAGATTGACTTTACCTGCCAAGTGATTAAATGTTTCTCGGCAGGTAGTGCTTTATTTATATCTTCTCGAATATTTGTTAAAGCATAACCCTTTCACCTCAATAATGGGAAAATATGGTTAGTAATCAAATCTATCACATCTTGGCAAACAGATTCAATTTTGATTTTGTTATCATTTACAACCGCGCGTTCGTATTTGATTATATATTTGTATAAACAATCTTTACGAACATAAATGTCTTGTCCAAATACATCTTCTACAGACTTTAATAAAGGTGTACGCGAAAAAACAGAATCTTCAAAGTAACTTTTAGCCTCTAAAAAGTAAATCTGGTACTGTACGGCATTTCCCTTCATTTGTTGTTATTACATTTTATACAATTTGGTTTTATAGTGTTTAACTTCTAATAGACACATGTACTGGTACTCGGATTGTTCGATTGTTGATTTTTGTGTTAATTATTTTATGTACCTAGGTATATTTTTTCAGTAAGTAAACGTTTTACAGCATAGATTTCTCGAGCGATATACAAAAGGGAAATTATTGGCGTCTAATAGTTTCAAATGTTTATTGATTACATTATGTTTTCCTTTTATTGCAGCAATATCTCTCATGCTTCTTTTGCCATGTTCGGTACTTGAAAGTCGCTCATTGTATTTTTTTGACTAAAATATACATTTATGATCATCAAAAAATTCACAGTTATTTGTCAAAGTAATAGGTGCACTCATTGTTATTGGAAAATTAACAAATAATGTAGGTATTAGAAACCAAATACAACAAATTGCACCTATTTAAAGATAGATTGCAAGTTGCAGCTATTGTAACCTGGAGGGGACCTTCGTCCCTTACCCCCGCAAGCAGCCGCGACTGCCCATACTCTGGACATCGCACGTGCCGTAATATTATAAAATAATTAATATCTCGGCATCTAGTACATTATTCAAGCACTTTAAAAAACATTTTGATCTATTAATGATGGCGGTTACAATGATACATATAACTTTTAGGAAATCCGTGTGTTTCAATAAAGTGGAAGCGTTTTAAAATTGTGTACGTTTCAGGGGTTCAGTTAGAGCCCTTTTTCAATTATTTACGTCCAGTATTTAATTTGCGCTCAGCATATAAATTAATAACAATTAAATAAGCTACAAAACAAAAAAAAGTTTGTGAAAATCGGACCACTCGTTCGTGAGATAAACACTTTTTTCACATTTTCACATTTTCCAATATGGCGGCTGATTGCTCAATTTTCCGGATGTCCACCTTACATCGGGGTACTCTCTAGGATGTCCCCTAACAGTTTCTGAACAGAAACTGTGTCGACAGCGATTTGCTAGCAAAACCGACCTAGCGTAAGGACTAGTAGCGAAGCAAGTGGGAGCGAAAAATACGTTCCTCAGGCTGAGAGAAGACGACGCGCAGGAAACAGAATTCTTCCTACTTTGAGAGAAAATTCTATTTCTCCACCTCCATCCATTCAGGGTAATAAACTCGAAACTTCCTTTATAGCTACTTTTTTTTATAATTTCATTCATGGTACAGTACAGTTGCTAGATATACATATAGTAGCTATGCCAAAGTAAAAATGTTTTAAACATTAAATTAAGGTAGGTTTAGAAGTCTCGGTGTAGTTTTTTTTCAAATTTCTAGAAAGAATCAGAAAGGGATTATTAAATTATGGATTGATACAAAAATTGTCAAATTTCTGAATTCAACGCGAATTTTTGGGAAAATACATTTGATTTTTGTTATATATTTTGTATTTCTTTGTGCTATTACATTTTTGTCTTTCATCAAACAGAAGCGACTGCGCTTTCGGAGAACTCTGGACCTCCGTCACTTGATGACCTGTTTGAAATTCAAGATTTGGAAGTAGTGACGCTGGAGGATTTACCCTCAAAACTACAGCAAATACCAAAAGTTAACGGTGCTACCGAAAATACACTCCAAGTGATTTTAAATACTGTTTTGGAAACACAGCTGTTAGCAAAGCGAAATTACGACTTGCTAATGGAATTGAAAAATCGTAAATGCTGTGGAGTGCAAGGTCATGTTTCCACTGTAAAAGTGTCACTTTTCATTCAGGAGTTGAAGTTGCCCATGGAATCCATTCCGCACTTGGAGAAATTGGAAGATGAATTACTAGATGACAACCATTCTTCTCAAATAGTAAGATAAATCCATACAAGCTAATATAAGTTGATGTAAAGTCAAGTAACACGTGTTCCATTAAAATCTTTCACTATCGAAATTCATAATACGAGGTTGGGTAAAATTATGAAATCAGTTTAATTCACTTCTTTATAGATCACTTGGTTCAAACTCCAAGGAGGCAAAGACCAGAAGAATATGGTTAAAAGGTGCTTGATTGCCTTATTTTCCAATGACCTAGCAAGAGTTTGCTCGTGGACCGGCGCCAAAAACAATTTTCCTTTGTCAAATTTGACATTAATGGAATTATTACAAGGTAATATACACATACAGAAAATGCAGAAACAAAATTTAAATATTATTTACTTTCAGAGGCAGTTCATCAAATATTTTCAAATTCCAATAAATCGGAAATTGAAAATGTGGTAAAGGAGTGGTTCCGAATGGCTAACCAAAGGTACCAACGCCAGCTACTAAATAAAAAATAATTTCAAAAGGAAAATAGGTTTAGATTTTAAGGTGCGTATTGACTAGAGCATTTTCACTCGCACGCTTGTTATGTGGGTAGGTACGTTCGTGGTCCGGTTGTTTCAGTAAGATGTGTATTACCACAAATACCCCTAGTCTCTACTGTAAACTTAAAATGCTCAAGTCAGCACGCCCTAGGATGTTGTGTTTTTTATATTTACGGGGCGGTTTTTCATTTCGGCTTTATTCGATTTAGCTAAACCAAGATCAATTGTCGTGGATACCATACAAGGCAATTAATTTAATATTGATTTAGCTAAACCGGTAGTTACACCCCAACTGAAAAACCGATCCGTGCTTAGTAGATTTTATAATATAGTTGTATAATTTTTTAAACTAGGAATTTTTAAATACGAGTAATACGAAATTAATTTACTTTTATATATTTTGAATCGAAAAGGTATTTTCCCTTACGGAAGTACTTAATACTATTAAACCGAAATTCAAAGGTGTTTTTTTTGTCATTTTTATCGACCTCTTGTCCAGAGACCTACCTAGTACCTACTTTAACAATGTAGTACAATGTTTAGCACCAAATTATAGGTATTTTAAGTTGAATATTTAATTTCGTATTTTGTAATCTGTAAGTTGTGTATATAAATAATTTTGTAACTGTATTTTCTGCAATTAAAAGTATTTAAAATAAAAACAAACTGTCGTTTTATACATGCCTTTTAATTAATAAAATTTAGAAATATTATAGAAATGTAACGCTTAATAAACCAATTAATCAATTAATTAGTATTAATTGTTATTGAATTAATTAATTATCATTCTGCCTGATTAATTGTCAGCTACTCCGTTTATACATAACAAGGACCTCTACAAAGTAACATAATCTGTACACTCTAATAACAGAAGTTCATGCGACGTTATCTTTGCGATATAAAATTCACATTTCTACACAGCAGTATTTCTGAAATACTTGTATACAGGGTGATCATTTGAAAACGATCCACCCCCAATATCTCGGTGCACAAAGCTTTATAAAGAAATCGCCGAGACACTTCAACAATATTAATGAGGGGGACATATTTTTACATAAAAGTTACATAACACGTTTTATCCCCCCACCCTCCAGAGCCTCCTCAAAAATTTTAAATGGCAAGGGGGGTTATGTGATACCTCAATTGAAAGGCCTTTGGATTACCTACATTTTGACGTTTTGCTTTTTAAAATCGCTTGATTCGTTTTTGAGATATTAAGGGAAAAGTGTTTAAGTTTATTAAAACAAAAGGGAGCTTTTAAAACGCATAGCAGGCTGTTGTCATTATGCATTACTGGTTGTTTTAATTGTCACTAATTGTCAAAGTGTTTGGCAATAATAATTGTTGATGTTCGTTTAAATTAAAATCGATAGATTTGTTTTTCAAAAATTTAAAGAAATATAAAAATTAAACAAAATAGCAGGCTGTGCAGAAACAATTAAATGATGTTTTGACGTTTGTGCAAATTTAATATTACAGTGATTACAGTGTTTGTGTGTGTTTTACTTTGCGGTTGGAGATTTTTGTGAAATTTAAAAAATGGTTTACACGTTAGCTGAAAGAATTGAAATCTATCGATTTTAATTTAAACGAACATCAACAATTATTATTGCCAAACACTTTGACAAGTAGTGACAATAAAAACATCCAGTAATGCATTATGACAACAGCCTGCTATGCGTTTTAAAAGCTCCCTTTTGTTTTAATAAACTTAAACACTTTTCCCTTAATATCTCAAAAACGAATCAAGCGATTTTAAAAAGCAAAACGTCAAAATGTAGGTAATCCAAAGGCCTTTCAAATGAGGTATCACATAACCCCCCTTGCCATTTAAAATTTTTGAGGAGGAGGCTCTGGAGGGTGGGGGGATAAAACGTGTTATGTAACTTTTATGTAAAAATATGTCCCCCTCATTAATATTGTTGAAGTGTCTCGGCGATTTCTTTATAAAGCTTTGTGCACCGAGATATTGGGGGTGGATCGTTTTCAAATGATCACCCTGTATACATCTACATTACGTTACCGAACTATACATCTATTTTTCTTCAAAGTGGCTGAGTAAATGAATACTGACATTAAACATCGTATTTAGGTAATATCCACGTAAACAAGCTCATCGCATAGAGGTTGCACAACAACAAAATATGTCTATGCGACGTTTATTTTATGTTAAATGGTTTACTGGCAAATTAATGAAAAAAACAAAACACAACTTATCTGAAAAAATTTAACCATAGATGCACTTTTAAATAAGAAATCGATTTGTTAAAAAAATTTTTAATAAAAGTTCAGCAGAAAACGAGATAAAAATTGTTAAAGTTACAAATTAATGAAAATGTTTTTTTTTTCATTAATTTGTAACTTTAACAATTTTTATCCCGTTTTGTGTTGGACTTTTATTAAAAAAAATTTTAACAGATCGATTTCTTATTTAAAAGTGCATCTATGGTTAAATTTTTTCGGATAAGTTATGTTTTGTTTTTTTCATTAAGTTGTAACTTGAATAACTTTTAAGTATCTCGTTTTCTGTTGGACTTTTATTAAAAAAAATTTTAACAAATCGATTTCTGATTTAAAAGTGCATATATGGTTAAATTTTTTCGGCTAAGTTGTGTTACACCCTGTATATTCAAAAAATTTTTATATTAGCTAATTTAAAATTACAACCTGACAAATGTGATTTTTTTAAAAATTGAGTAACGTATTTAGGTCATATCATCACCCCGGAAGGTATTAAACCAGATCCATCGAAAATTGATGAACTTATTAATTCCCCAGAACCTAAAAATCCTAAAGAAATAAAAGGTTTGGTAGGCAGTTTAAGTTATTACCGAAAATTTATTCTAAATTTAGCCGAAAAAATAAACCCCATTACCAAATTATTAAAGAAAAACGCTAAGTGGAATTTCGATGAAAATTGCAAACTTTGTTTTGAAGACTGTAAAACCTTGTTAACTAACGACCCAATATTAATTTTTCCAAATTTTGAAAACCATTTATTTTAGCTACAGATGCAAGTCATTTTGCAATAGGCTCGTCCTATCTCAGGAATATAACGGTCTAGAACATGCTATTGCTTACGCATCAAGAACGTTAAACGAAAGTGAAGCAAGATATTCAGTTATTGAAAAAGAGTTATTAGCTATAGTATGGTAAATTAAATTATTTAGGTCATATTTATTCGGTCTCCCATTCACTATTAACTCAGATCATAGACCCTTAACCTGGCTTTTCAATTGTAAAGACCCTGGTTCTAAATTACTCCGTTGGCGATTAAAGATAGAAGAATATGATTACAAAATTAATTATAAATCCGGAAAACTTAACCAAAATGCTGACACATTATCAAGAATACCCATTCATGCTTTTACTAGCTCTACTGAAAAAGTTCGATAGACCCCGCATACCACCTCATAAAGTTTTCATATGGTTGTATGCGGTTCTATGTGGATCTTGAAACAACCTGGTTCACTGTGTACCTGGTTGTATAAGGACGACTTGTTTATAAGGTTTAACCAGGAAACCCATATTGAAATTGTACCAGGTTTAATAGGAACGAATGTGGAATTTACGATATACGGTTCTATAAGGTAAATCTGTTATAGCTTTGTATGCGGTGCTATGAGGAATTACTGGCACTGAATTTACCAGGTAATCCCCTTATCGTTCTGCATGTGGCCTTATAAGGAATGTTAGATATGCGGTTTTATAAGGAAAACTGTTGACAGTTGCTATGAGGTTTTATATGGTTTTCCATATTTTCGGAACTACCAGGAAAACTCGTAATAAGGTTGCATGTGGTTCTATGGGGAATATCTTATGTACAGTTTTATGAGGAACAGTCTGTATATAACGAGATAATTTCTATAAGGTTTTATGCAAAGTAACCACTACCACCACTTAACAGTTTTTATACTTTTACATGTGTATTCTAGTATGAGGATTTATTAGAAAAATGTACAATTATTAATGAATTTCTTAGAAACAAACCTGCTTGGAAAGCCCACCTGAAAAATGTTAACCAAAAAAATTAACATGTTTAAAGCTTATCCCAGCGGTACAAAGTACAAACCGACATCAACATGAAAATTACATGATATTTTTTCTGGAAATTACGACCTTAGAAGTTGCGGGAAATTTAAAAATCATTTAAAATAGCTTGCCCTGTAGTTTAAAATAGTTGATGGTAAAATAATACACAGACATCCTATTTCTTAGTAAGATTCTCGCAATTTCAAAACCTAGTAAAACTGCTTTTACAGTTGACAGCGTTGACAGTGTGGCAGCTTCCGTGCATTTCTATTTCTGTTTTCTATTTTTACTGTATTTTTTGTTGTTTTTTTTTCTCTCTTGTTTTGTGTTTTGGCGTACGCACTATTATTATCTTTGATTAAATTACTGTTTATGTACAAGGGTGGAGTGGAAGAACAGCTTTGCTGAACTCCATCCTTGCGGTTCTTTTTAATAAATAAATTATTATTATTATTATAAAAATATTTAATATGTCACTGGGATTTTTCAAATTCTGTAACATTTAATTATTAATTTTAGGAACTGTTCTGTGGCTCAAACACGTTGGCGCCATGGTCACGTAACCGTAGCAAGGTCGCCCTTTATTAGCTATCCTACGGACAAGCCGAGTCAGCTAATGCTTGCTTAACATAAAGTAGTTATTACGTTCAATCAACTACTAAATTCCGTGTCAAAATTTTGATAAGGTCCTAAGGTACACGATTTTTTTCTGCAACAAAATTTCCACAATAAATAAAATGTTGGTTGTTAACGAAGACGAACTGCTACCAAATTTTAAACTGGTAACTTTTTATAAAATATGAAAAAAATGTATTTCAAATATTCCGCCGGAGCAATAAATTTTAAAGCCAAGTTTTCTTCTTTTTTTATTTGTACATATACTTAACTTCTTTATTGCTTTAAAGATTACATAATATAAACACATACTGCTGGTGCGATAACATTTATTCTGTATATGTTTAAAGTTAACTATTAACGTAAACGTTTTACGTAAAATGCACATCTTGTAAATTATACTTGTATTTTGGTGAACGAAGTTTAGACTTCGGCATTTTCAAAAACACTAGAATTTATTTAGGGGATCAAGTTTACGACTCTATTGAAATAACTGGATTGTCCGCCTGAATTGAAGAGCTTCAGGTACAAGCCAAATTTTACAGATCTGTTGGAACAATAGAAACATACAGCAATTCCTTTTGAACATCCAAGACAGAAATGAATCGTTTCGTAGATCAGTTATAAAACAACAGAAAACACTTTGAAGTCTACAATTCAAAGTGAATAATGTTTTGTAATTTTTATACTTAAAATTCGATTTTAAGATTACCGCCAACACCTGTAAAAAATGTAGTAATAAGCAAGAAGAAAGGAATGCATATTAATTTATTATTAACAAAACTTTATAAATGTAGAAAAATCAGTTTGTATTTGTTCATAAATTTAATTTACTGTATTTCTAAAGTATTCGGATTTTTACATACAAATGACATATCATCCGAGAAATATATATGAATACATTTTCCTTTTATTGAAGAATGATCAATTATTTTGTTAGTTTGCGAGTCTGTAACTTTAAAAATATGTTCTGATTTTGTACCTCCAATGATATAAGCTGCTACTATCAGCTCTGACACTTCAAAAACAGATGTACCATTCTGTCTACATATGATTTTTGTAATTTGCGCAAATTTCTCATCTTTGAGTTCAACATACGAATCATCAAACTTTTTTGCGTTGGTATATTGAATGCTGGAATATTTATAATCATTTATTACGCACCTAGTATAAATGCGACTTTGACTGTTGTTCGGCGTTCTTCCTAAACCTAGAAACACAACATCATTTTCCTGAAAAGCACCACTTTTGAGTGATTTTCTATTAAACATTGAATCGCAATAATTTGGCATTGCTCATTCACTTGATTATAAATGCGTGGCAAAATATTTATTCTTAACACTTTATTCACTATTTGTTTATGAACGTCTTTAGCACCATGCACCTTAGTCTTTAAGTAAAAAATTCCCGATTCATATGGAAACGCACTGGTAGACCATAGAGGTCCACTTTTTTTCACATTTTCAACTAAATGCGTGAATAATGGTGTGAATATTGAACGTCATTGAGCCGGCACCATACAAATTTTGCATTTGATACACGAATGTGTTTAAATATTGTTCCGCTTCCGTTAAATTCGTATCCGTTATTTCTGTCTGCAGTAATAAAAATATACTATTTTGAAGGAATGACAAATGTTCTAAGTAAACTTGACTTAAAATTCCATTTAAGCAAGGAACAGAATAGAATAAAAGCCATGATCTCCATTCAGATGCCTTCCATTTTGCTCTTTCAGAAATAGCTCTGGGTAGTCGATGTATTTCGGAAGGCGGGCGAATGCTGGTTAGTCTTTTATTTATAATAAACAGCTTTGCAGGAGTACCAATGTAGTAGTCCCAAAGATTTGGCCCTCTGTATGTGTTCCACATCTCGCACAATTTTTTTGTGACGTCCAAAATTACGCAGTGCATGTAGTCCGGTGGACAGTCAGAAACTATTTTAAAATACGGCAAATTAATTATTGCTGCAGGGCCTTTGATTCCATTTACCTTCGTTCCTGTGGTTAACGCTTCCTCTATATTATTGATGGCATCTTCATCCGTGCGATTACCAATATGGTCAACATCAACAGGGTATTTCACTTGTTTTTTTTGTACTTTTACCATCCTTTCCTGCTCCCCTTCCCAGATGGTAACACCACGGGCACCCCATATATCCATTGAATTGAGTAAAATTCTGTATAAGAGGCCGCGCCACCGAATCAACACATCAGCACAATGGCAGAAATTTGGAAATATAAGATTTTCCATTAGATTTCCATTTAACTCCTTCAGTAGCTATTCTTTTCGCTTCTTATACAAACCCATCCATAAACAGGTTCATAGCGGGTTCCTTATTGCCGAACCATATTCCCCCCAAAATTGTAGTTTTGAACCTAATTTTTGGAGGTAGTTCGTTGATAATCAGTTGTATAGGCCACATTGAAGATTTCGAAGAATTAAATATAGGAGCGCCATCGGTGTTAAAATTGTAGGTAAAATCATGGTTTGCGTTAAACTGTGGCAAAGATTGATATAAAGTTCCATCATATACATCAGTTATTTTCCCATCGTATCTTCTATGATATGGTTGATCCAATTTGAGATACCTTTGAACATGTTCATTCTCTAAAATATTTTTTAGCTGATACTCTAAATTTAAAGTAAAAAAAAAATTCGAAGCATTTACAGACAATATATATGTACCATTACCATTACACGTGTTACATTGTAACGTTTCACCCCCGGCTAATAAGGGTGGACGTTGCAAAATTTGTAGTTCGGGTAGCTCTGAGTTGTCCAGGGGCCGAGTTGTGCTTTAAAATTAAAACGGATGCGTAAACCTGTTTAACAATATTTATTTACACTATGTACAAGGTATTCTGAGTAAAATTGTAATTCACAATGTATTTGAAAAACAAAAGAAAACAATTTATGTAAAACAATAAAATGTTTTTGATTTGAATTACGGCTGTTCCCGCCGGCAGTTGGGGATTTTCGTCAGGGTTGGCAGCGCGAGCACCAGTTTGCAATAAGTGGTATCTGCGCGTTGTTGACGTTGAGATTGACAGCTGATCTATGAACAAAGAAGAAAGCAAATCTGCCTTGTTTTAATTAAATTGGTTCGGATAAACAAAAGTTGCCCATAGGCCAGAAGGGCAGTCTGAATCTTTGGTTAAGTGGGAGGATAACGTACGGTGAGTAAAATGAATTTATAATTAGGGAATTGGAAAGGAGTTCTATTTACTCAAGCTCCTCGACTCTTTGAATGTATAATTAATTCCAATGAATTCTTTTTAGTGATGATTAAAGAACAGGCCACTGAAACCTGTTTGATTAAACAAATCGAAAGCTATAAAGCTTGTTCAGATAGATTCAAAACAAACGAACCAAAGGCACGTTTTACATCCAGGTACTCGGTGCAAAGTTTATTCGGTTCGGAAACAAAGAATACAGGTAGGCAGTAATTTAAGTAAATTATAGGGGATATTTAAACGGGAAGGGAAAACCTACTAATACCTACCTACCTACTAATGGTCACCAGCACTGTACCCTGGGGGGAAAAAGGCAGCGGTTTCTTACGGTTGAGGGAATCAGGACAGCACTAATGGACACCAGCGCTGTGTCCTGGGGGAACACACCTAGACCTCGCCAAGTTTGCACAGGCGTGCTCAGTCTAGGTCAAGGATGAGACCTTTCGCTCAAGTTCTTCACGAAGCGGGTGGTCTCGGAAAGAAACGGTGACTGGTTCGGACTTCGGGTTTGTACCTGGATGTAAATTTTAAATGCCCTTTGGTCCAGGGTTAATAAAATTTGCAATTAATAATAAAATAATACGGAAATAAAACTGAATTAAATCAAAAATAATTAAAGGGAATAAACGGAATTATAAGGCTCGGAAAGTAATCGGATTTAAAGTTAGATGTTTTAACTTTAAAGTCGAAAACGGAGTTGTTGATCCTGGCCTGGGGAGCTGGTTTTATGCTGGTTCCCCACCAAGCCAGGGCTGTGATTGGTGGACTGCACGGATCGGTGGTGGGAATCCTTTTCTTCGCTGTCTCTACTTGTAGCGCCACCCGCGCTCAAAACGTGAACTACCAGCGGAACACAAAATGGCTGAGTTGGCCAACGCCCAAAAACTTTTGTGCCACTGGTAGCACGTTACAACATACAATAGTTTTATTTTTATCACTACTTGGTACTTTAAAGGTTGGTTACATTTGGTGCAGTAAAAGTTATAAAATATGGCATTTTCTGGAACCTTCAGAAATTTGTCTATAAAGTAATTAGAAAGGGTGCCCTTTGTAGTTGATGAGAATATCATTAACATTTTTAATAAATCTATTGCGGCTTCTTTCGACATTGAATGACGCAAACTGAATGACGACACCATTAACATTACTTCGTTTCTTGTAATTTTTGAATCTTGAAATATTACTTCTGATCCATCATTATCTCTGCGATCATTACTGTAATTATTACTATCTTCTTCATAATCGTCATCATCATGTTCATCTTCATCCCTATTATCGACGTCATTGTCACTAGAACTATCATTATCGGCATTACTATCCTTGCTATTCTTATCATACTGATCTTTGTAATGAGAATAATAATTATCATCTTCTACGAAAGTATCGGCAAAAATATTATATTCAGAATTATCATCACGAATACCGCCTGCTATATTGTTGTCAATGACAATAGAATCTTCATTATATGAATTTTCGTCGATTCCAGATGCATAATTGAGTTTGTAGCAATCTGCAGCACTATAATTACTTAACAATGGAGTTTTCTCGAATGTTTCGTAACAGCCCTTATTATTTTCTGATAGTTTTTCGCGAACGCAGTTAATACTAACTGTATCTACGATGTAGGAACTGGGCAACATTACATTAAAATCAGATAAAAAGTCGTCTTGTGTTTCAGAATCTTCCTGATCATTTTCAGTTTTATTAACTACAATATGATTTGCAAAGTCCGTATGTTTTTTGTTTAACCGCCACAGTGAAGATCTACTGTAGGAACCCAGCGAAATTCCATCTGCGTCAAAATGCCGGTTTAGTCTAGAGTGACCATACGTCCCGTCTTTAACGGGATTGTCCCTTATTTTAGCTTCATGTCCCGTTGTCCCGTAGAACTCAAAACGGGACGCGAATTGTCCCGTTTTGACTTATATTACCGTTTCTAGTGCATGCAGTATGCACTGTCAGGTCAGTTAATGCAGTCTGTACCGCGTAGATGTGTGCAAGTTTTAGTGTACTATCATTATTATTATTATTTATATAACGCACTAAGTTCAATCTGGCAAATTTATTTATGGTGGTTTTCGAAATAAATTTATTTTTTCGATATAAAATCCAATAAAATGACGAAGAGGAGCTGCATTTTCACACCAAGCTTAAAAACTGACTTTCCGTTTTTAAAATCTACTTCTGAAATAGGAAAAGTCGAATGCACAGTATGCAAATCATTGCTTTCCATCGAACGTAGTCGTGCAGATAGAATTTGCAAAAGATAAAACATTTATTGGCTGTCTCTAGTGCAACTTGCAGCGAAAAAGTATTATCTTTTTTTGTAAAAAATACAGCAACTGGTTCAACAGACGAGGGTAAACTCATTGCGGCAGAAGAAGGATTGTTTAGCTTTCATGCAATTAAACATAACCATTCATTCTGGTCCATGGATTGTACATTGTCTTCAATTAAAAAACTGCATAAAAAAAATTCTCCTGCTCGCATACCAAATGTGAATCACTTGTAGTAAATGTATTGGTCCCATTTGCAATGGAACAGATGGAGAAAATATTGAAATTTGTTTACATTTAAATATTAGGTAATGATAAAGGTAATGATAAACTAAAAATATAATCTTAATCATTTACTTTATTACCCCCTCCCCCACCCAAGTGTCTTCTGTCCCGTTTTTTTATTTTACAAATCTGGTCACCCTAGTTTAGTCGCTTTTTTACAGGTGTGCACGTGACCTCAAAATCCATGATCCATCTATGTCAAAAGAATACAAGTGATTACTTTATTTTACATATTTCGTAGTAACATTTTAATTTGCTTACTCAGTGGCGCAGCAAGGGGGGGTTTTAGGAGTTAAACCCCCCCCCCAGACCTATTTAGATCTAAACAATGTTAATCCTCTCTTGGTAAAAAAATTCATCTTGGCAACAGCGTTACCCGTTGTTCTATAATATATTCTCATTTTTTAATTATTTTTTTTGAAAACCCCCCTAATACAGAATTCTGGCTGCGCCACTTTGCTTACTAAGGATAACTCAACCTTAAACAAGTTGCATTTGCTATTTTTGAACAAGGAACATCCCTTTTTAATTTAAAACAAAGAAACAAAAATTAGTAATACTTACTTAATTGTATATTTAAAAGGAAATTTAACGAAATGATCTTGGTAACCAATGCACACACACGTTTAGTAAATCACTATAGTATATTCAAAAACGAAATCGATATACCGCACAATTAATAATAAATATGTAAAATAATTTAAGCAAATTATATAATAAACCTTTGCCGCATTATCTTCAAAAGACTACCTACTCGTGCTACTTGTTTGTTAAACTAACAAGCGGTGAAGTTGTGGAATATTCACAATCTGCGCATTCTCCTGCAAATGTAAGAATGTAGAATTTTCACAAGAAAGATATAATAGAAAAACCTATAACTTGATTAAGATCCATGGTAGAAAAACCTATTTAAAAATCGGATTTGTGGTCAATCCCAGATGTCCACTTGCATATTTCCGAGAGAGGGGGATTTATTTCTTAATCCCCCTTAACAGTTCTAGAATTGAATTAAATGTTTTTTTTTTGTTCAGGTATTCTATTTTCAGGTATGTATATTGTATTGCGATTCAATCAATGGTATTGATTGCTCACATTTTGGTTTTTAGTACTATTTCTATTATTGTATTGTATTTTGTAGGAAAACGCTAAAACATTGTTTTTAGTACCATCATAAAAGGCTGTTTTTCGGTTAGAAATTTGGACGAAAACGCCATTTCCTCGTCCCAGGCCGAAAAACATTTTTCGTCCACATTCAATGTCACTTTGACAGCGGAAACAAAATTTCAAGACAACTCGAATTATTAAAAATGATTACCTACTTAAAGAAATTGCAACGCAACTCCATTAATTTGGTAATAATTACTGTAATTTTTTTGCAATCTACCAAAAAATAATTTATGATACACGGACGAATAAAATTGTTCGTCCTTGTAACATAAATAGCTATTTTGCAGAAGCTAAAAAAACTCTTAGTTCGGCCTTCAATAACTTTTTACTTTGCCACTACTGGTATAGGGCAAGTATTGTAATCAAGCAAATTTTCGAAATCGAGATTTTCGCGGAAATACGCGTTTTGGACCTCCAGGAGCCCAAAAAAATGGTTTAGAAAGAATATCTGTTTGTGGGTGGGTGGCGCGCCTGGAACCGAAAGTAGGGAACGCTGTATTTCGGTAAATACGCATTTTCGGAAAAGCATTGATAACAATTTCTGTTTTATTTTGGAACACAGAATCTCCAGAATTTCGTTTGCCGGTGATTTTAAAATACCCTGTATATTTTGTTCCCCCAATAACAATATTTTGTAGATTGTAGATTCGCATCAAGCCGTTCAAAAGTGAGGCGACGCACAGTGGTTCCAAATCGTCAAATCGTGGACATAGAAATCAAATTCAAGTTTTTGGTTTGAAATATTTTTTCTCTTATAGAGCATCACTGTCTGAACAACATTTTTAAATAAACTTTTTTTATATTATGACGGTAAGTGGGTCAATTTTTTTTTTATCAATAATCAAAAAAATCAAAGTCATTTTTTTGAGTTCTAATATTTTTTTCATGATAGAAGATGGTTATACCTACATTATTTCCCAATAGCCTTTTTTTGTATTGTGAAGTTAAGATGGCGAAAGAAGTTATTATCGAACCTTGAAAAAACATTTTTTGCGATTTTTTCGAAAGGTTTTAAATTGCCAGGGCTGACACTGTAACTGTATGTAGAAGAAGGTGTTTTACAGAACATAGGCGAAAAAGTATCCGGATATCCTTGCGTCCGTGGTAGTAATAGCTCAAGGATTAATTTTTATCGATGAAAATAAAAATCAAAGTTTTTGTTTTGAGTTCTAATATTTTTTTCATGATAGAACATGGTTATACCTACATTATTTCCCAATACCATTTTTTTGTATTTCGAAGTTAAGATGGCCAAAGAAATTATTATCGGACATTAAAAAACATTTCTTGCGATTTTTTGAGATTTTTTCGAAAGGTTTTAAATTGCCAGGGCTGACACTCTAAGGCCCGGTCTTTCAATGTCCAGTTAAAGCAGCTGTCAACTAACAGTCGGGCTAAGTTATCTGTCGGTCAATCTGACTGCTAACTCGTAATGCGTCTTTCTATCGGCGTTTGTCCCTTGGTTAGTCATCTCTTAGTTTGCTTCATTTTTACTACTGCGCATTGTGACTATCTTCAGAATATTGCAACGCAAGTGAAATAGAAATACCGAATGCGTAGTGGTTAGAGCGAGATAAAATCAATCATGCGCTACTGTTGGTTTCGTATATATTCGTACTTTTTCGATATCAATCGGCCACGTCTTAACCGCCACTCAAACCTAACAAGAACTCGAACCGACTGTCAAGTTTGGCTGCCGGATAAGCTGTGTAACTGCTAGAAGATAGTTAGCGGACGGTGGAAAGACGGAGAAATTCGTTATCTATCGGATACCTGCAGTGGTTAGCTAACAGGAACTTTAACTGGACATTGAAAGACCGGGCCTAACTGTATGTAGAAGAAGGTGTTTTACATAACATAGGCGAAAAAGTATCCGGATATCCTTGCGTCCGTGGTAGTAATAGCTCGAGGATCAATTTTTATCGAAGAAAATAAAAATCAAAGTCATTTGTTTGAGTTCTCATATTTTTTTCATGATAGAAGACGATTATACCTACATTATTTCCCAATACCAGTTTTTTGTATTTTGAAGTTAAGATGGCGAAATAAATTATTATCGGACATTAAAAAAACATTTCTTGCGATTTTTTGAGATCAACAAAAATGTCCGATAATAATTTATTTCGCCATCTTAACTTCAAAATACAAAAAAATGGTATTGGGAAATAATGTAGGTATAACCATGTTCTATCATGAAAAAAATATGAGAACTCTAACAAATGACTTTGATTCACTTTAATTTTTATTTTCATCGATAAAAATTGATCCTCGAGCTATTACTACCACGGACGCAAGGATATCCGGATACTTTTTCGCCTATGTTCTGTAAAACACCTTCTTCTACATACAGTTACAGTGTCAACCCTGGCAATTTAAAACCTTTCGAAAAAATCGCAAAAAATCGCAAAAAATGTTTTTTCAAGGTTCGATAATAACTTCTTTCGCCATCTTAACTTCAAAATACAAAAAAAGGATATTGGGAAATAATGTAGGTATAACCATCTTCTATCATGAAAAAAATATTAGAACTCAAAAAAATGACTTTGATTTTTTTGATTATCGATAAAAAAAAATTGACCCACTTACCGTTATAATATAAAAAAAGTTTATTTAAAAATGTTGTTCAGACAGTGATGCTCTATAAGAAAAAAAATATTTCAAACCAAAAACTTGAATTTGATTTCTATGTCCACGATTTGACGATTTGGAACCACTGTGCGACGGGGTCATATTAGAACATCACTGTATATTTAAAGCAGTTTTGGACAAAAATGTTATTAAACTTGATCTCGGCGACGATTTTAGCATAGAAAATTTACATTTATTTAAATTGTGTTAGAAATTTTATTGCAAATGTTTGCAAGGGTAGGCTTCAAGGTTCTAGTCATTGAAGTAAGTTATTTTTAGAGAAGTACCTGTACTATATGAATAAACTCATCGTCTACAACCCCCAATTCAGTAAAACCCTTCGCAAAACTTGTTTAATTCTTAAGTCTGTCTTACCCTGGGGGTTTTTAGTTTCCTGTGGATTTATACCATTTGTCGTTTCCACGAAAATATTTAACACTCTTCTATAAGGGAATAAGGTTTATTTGTGAATAATATTTGCGTACCTGCTTACATTTGGGTCTTTTAACCTCCTACAATTACAGGCAAGACAACTCCGGTTAGTTTTGAATTGAGTAGCATTTCTGGTTAGACGTAACTGACAAGTGTTGAAAGTTTGTGAAAATTTGGAAATGGAAAATTTAAATATAACTTACGCGTATGTGCGGTTTATAGACGACAATATCTCTGAAATTGTCCATATAAATAGAGTGCACAATTTTGACAAAAAAATGGTTTCAAACGGGGTGTCAAATACAATGTGAAGTGGCCTGCAGATGCTGATGAACTGATGATCATTACCGCGCCGAAATGATTTATGTTGGTGGTTAGTACATACCTTAATAAGGCCTTTAGGACAGCTTGCAGATTTTAGTACAACGCCTACTACAATTAATTTAATGTACAATAATTAATCAAATAAATATTCGAAAACTTATTATAATTATCAACACGTTTTAATGTTTAAAATTGTTAATAAATTTTCATTCTTAAAGCTAGTACGTACTAGATTTTGATATTTAACTAAGTATTCTAAAATATACAGGCACGTTCTGAACATTAAAAATTCAAGATAGTACCTTGATTTATAAGCAAGCGAATTTTATATGGAATATAAAATATAAAAATTGTTCACCCTGTATATTAAATTACATTGAATTAAAAAAATGGCATTTCATTAATTTAAATGTTTTAAAGCCGTATTACATTAGACAATTTCTTGAACAAGAAATAGAGCAATTTTTGGAACAATCTAAATTGTGTAGTTTCAAACAGCAAATTGTGTGAAATATTGTCTTGCTTTTAGATTGTCTGGAAAATATTAAAACGTGCTCTATTTTTCAATTTCCGAGGCCGTTTGTCTGACCGCATGCGCAGTACCGACAGAACCGACTCAGCTGTTATGTAAGTACGTAGTACGTTCTTTTAGGTTATATCGGTTATATCTTAAAGTTTTTGTTGTGATTTTTAATTTTGTGTATAATACATATATATTATTATATAGGTAAGTATTATTTGAGTGTGAAACATGTACAAATTTTGTTGAAATTTGAATTTATGGGACACTAATCTAAATATGTTGTAGAAAAAAGAATGGGTTGGACAAACGAGCAGGTGGAAACGCTGATCGATGAATATGCTAAACACCTAGTTTGTTTTCGGTCAAACATAAATATTACCATAATAAACAATTACGAAGTATGGCGTTGAGTAAAGTGAGGCAACGGTTGAGCATGTTAATGCCGTTGGTGACTGAGGCAGAAATCCAAAAGAAATGTCTAGGCCTTCGCACCACATATTCGGTTGAACGTAGGAAGATGCTAACCGTACAGCATAGTGGAATGAGTGAGGACGAGGTATGTAAATAAAATTTTTATACATGTATGGTCATTTCTCATCGACATAAATGCACTAAAAGCATTTAATATGAATTTAAAACTTTTGTAAAAGTGTAGAATTTTCTTAAATAATAAAATAATGTTGCTATGGTAAACTATAGTAAGAGTGTTTTTGTAGATTGATATTTTCTTCTGTTGTAGGTATACAGACCATCATTGTGGTACTTCAATAAGATGTTATTTTTAAATGACTCTTTAGAAATACGTTCACACAAATCGTCGTTTAATCGCTCAGAATGTTCAGCATCTCGTGCTAATTCTGAAGCAGACTTCCAATTGGAAGTAGATTCCCAACTGGCTAATTCTCAAATGAAAAGCCAGAACACACAATTAACAGTGGACGTTTCCGAACTGGTAAGTAAACCAACTTAAGCTATGACTAAAAACAAATTTTATTTCTAATTTTGGTAGGAGGAAGGAGAGTATGAAGTTCAGAATGATGGTTCGTTGTTGCCGTCGCCTGATTCGGAAATATTAGATGGAGGTTTGGAAACTGCCAGCACCAGCACGACGTCTAGTAGGCAGTCGAGAATAGAAACTCCAAACAAACGAAAAAAAATTGACCACAAACCACAAAATAAAAGCAATGATGCTAATGAAGAAATGGTAATTATAGTAATAATCATGACAATCTACCTCGAGTAGCTATTTTGAACCAATCTGAACACTTTATTTTGATGACTTTAGCCAATCACAATCTAATAATATATACCGGGTAGTTGACCATACCCCCGAACGTGGGCTGTTTACATTGCTTATCATGTTCATGCAAATTCCTGCTCCTCATTTTTATGGGGAAAAATGGTAATGGTACCAAATTATAAATAAATTTTTATTTAAATATTTCTGTCTGGTACCTACCTAATAGTTTAGCTGAATACCACTCATGAATGATTTTTCCTAAGTAATTATTACTGTTATATCACAACTTCTTTGGACTTGAGCCGATTGTCTTAAAGGCAAAATCATGACTACTAGTGCTAACATATGACAATAATTTTCATTGATACTGAGAATATTACAGATAATTTTGAATCGAGTAACAAAAAATTTGGATTCCATGGCCAAAGTTTACCAGACTGGTATTGGAATGCAAAATAAATCTGCAGAGGATGTTTTTGGAGAATTTGTGGCAACACAGTTAAAAAAAATTGATGGAGAAGAAAAAACTGACGTGCAATATGAGATACATGGGATTCTGCGGAATGCAATAAAAAAAAGATATACATAATCATCTAGTTAATATATATTTTATTTTTAAATAATACATTCGTTTTATTTCTCGTTTTGGTTTAGTTTATACATAATGAATTCCAGTATTTACTACTAATTTAAATTAAGTTACTTTATAAACTACCACTGCATAATATTTAACTATCAGGGGGCATTTTTTAAATAATATTTCAGGGGAAACTAACTTTAGAAAAATCACTTAACTAACTGTAAATTAATGCCTTTAATTAGACAGGTAGCTTAATTTATTATTATTCAAAAGATGTGTATATTGTAAAGATTAGATAACTACCTCTCCAAAGAAATTATACAGGTATTAATACAATGAACAATTACATCTATAATATTGATAAGGGAAGCAATTTCATGCAATACCAATCGCTTTATCTTGCCAGGCCACACTGCCTACAGGAGAATTAAAATAATCGCAAAAGGTTGTTCTGATATCAGATGCAATATTACTGCAACGACTTCCACCTTGTTGGGACAGATTTGACAAATCACATTCCTGAGTGCCAATTTCAGAACCAATATATTTTGGATTTTTTGTTGCAAGAAAATTGTGCAAAACACAACATGTCAGTGCTATCATTTCTGCCTTTTCAGGTATCAAATTTATTGTCGACTGCAAAATTCTAAATCTATTACTTAATATTCCAAACGAATTTTCCACAACACGTATTGCTCTCGACAAACGATAATTAAAAATTCTTTTCTCTATCGATAGTCCTCGTTGAGGGAAAGGTTTCATTGGCCTGTTTGTTAACGGAAAAGCATCGTCCCCTACAAATACATATGGAACTTTCACGGATGTGCCTGGTAGATAATCATTTTCTGGTAGATTTAATTCATTTGCATCTACTGCTGCTCGGAGACTGCTTTCACGGAACACACCGCCATCACTTACGCGCCCATTTATACCGACATCAACATATATAAATTTATAATTGGCATCCACTAGTGCTAATAAAACAATACTGTGCGCCCCCTTATAATTATAATAAAATGAACCAGCACTTCTAGGTGCTTGAAAATTGATATGTTTTCCATCCAAACTGCCAATACACATTGGAAAATTCCACAGTGTTTCGAAGTCCTTGGCTATTTGCTTCCATTCATCAACACTAGCAGGCATCTAAAAGTTTAATAATATAGGTATAGTTTTATTTTTGTAGCAATCGATTATTTACATTAATGTATTGAGGCATCAATTTTTCTATTATCGCATTACAGACTTTGGGTACGATTAAGCTTATTGTGCTCTCGTGAATTCTTGTAGCAAACATCAGATCTCTGTAGGTGTTTCCGGATGCTAAATACCGTAGCGTAACTGCCAGTCTAAAAATAATAGGTAAGACATTATCGCCTATAATATAGGTACTTCATGATAGAGATAAGTATAACAAACCTATTTTCAGCCGATATACTTTCACGGAAGTGTGTGTCTTCTTTTTTTATAGATTCTTCTATACAGGACAACAATTCTTTAAAAATATTATTGTCCATACGAAGATAATTTTTAAATGCATCGGGATCTTCGATTAAGAGTTCAGATTGCAACATATTTAATGTTCCTCGTCCTTCCTCTCTTCGCTGTAGCCACTTTTCTTGCCATGTCTTTCTTGGCTTTCTTTGTTTTTTCCTACTATTCAGTCGTCTTTCTAACACTCTCTTTAACAAAATATTTGCACAAATGGTACCCGCTACTATTAATTCACTTTCAATATCCATCGTGAAGAATACCTATCTGCCCGTAAATAAAATTCAATATTAACAAGGCGATAAATAAACCAAGGTCGGTATCTGCCGTTTTGACATCTTTCAAAATGACAGATTATAATATAAACTGCGCAGAATCCCAAACGATTTATTGTGCAAGAAATTGTGTTAATATCAAACAACGCTTGTTGGGACTAATCAAAATACTACACAATTCAGATTGTTCCAAAAATTGCCCAATTTCTTGTTCAAGAAATTGTCTAATGTAATACGGCTTTTAGATTCCGAAGAAAATGTAGAAAAGCAAATAAGTGAAAAAAGAATTCGATTCAAAAATCGGGAACTTCTGATAACTGACTCAGGCACAGCAGATGATTCGGATGAAGATGTTCCCGGTCCAACACCCAGCAAAGTAAATGGCGAATTCGGCTGGGCACACCAGTGCACCACCAGTGTACATTAGTTCGGTGTAGCGCATTCACGTGGTGATCAGCTGTTACACTACACCGGAACTTTATGTTCATCTGGTAAAATTGCACTCGTTTAAGGTACATCAGTGTTACACTGGCTACACTGACTTGAGAGGTGAGTGTAGCTATTTGACAGCCGCGAAAATACTGTTCTTTAAATGTTTGTAACCTACAAATATTTTTGTTCATAAGTGGTTTATACTTGTAACTTGAAACTATGGGAGAAAAAAGGAAAGCTCTTGCTCTTATAGAATTATTGGAAAGTTCTTCCAGTGAATCGTCATCTTCAGACGAAGATATTAATTATGAAGAATTATTTACTGCAGTTTCTGCAACAATGGTTGAAAAACAACCAAAAATTGAAAATTATGTGGGTATCATTAATTCTTACTCCGAGAAAGAGGTAAAAACTTATCGAATTTAGTAAATTATGCGTCCTATTCATACCATAATTAAATTATATTTCGATTTACAGTTTAAAAGAAATTTCCGCACTAGTAAGGAAACTGCTAATGTCCTAATACAGCGCTTTGCAGAGTCCACTTTTGGTGGTAGTGTACCTATTTCTTGTGCTATCCATATATACAGTTTTTTATGGTACGTTGAGTTTGAAGTTTGCTAATAGGAATAGAATTAAACGTAGTAGGTTTAATGAATTTGGAAGAATTCTACAAGTGGTGGCTCACCACACAAGGCCAAAATGAGGTGGCCATGGACGTATATCTAGCGAAATTAGGAGGCATCATTGCCTCGAAAATATCTGATATAACTAGGCCAATTATGGTTAATAAGAATTTATCCAAGAGTGAGTATACTGAAAGTTCTTAGCTTTGATCTATGTTTATTTTTAATAATAAAATATTATTTTTCCACGTTTCAGGCACTGGAGATGTGTCAATCGAAACTATCATGAAAGAAGGACGCCATTGTTTGGAAATTGATCGTGAGTATTTGTTTATGGTTTATTATTGTACTTTTATTGTAAAGAGTTTATTTTTAACAAAAACTTTATTATTTTTAAGTATTAAATTAAACTTTAATAGCCGCATAAATCCTAATATAATTTCTATTAAATTTAAAATTTTACTCTGTAGGCAAATATAATAATAATTTGACCAGTTTTCACAAATTAATATTTTATTTTTAAATTCCAATTTATGATACAACAATATGCTTAAAAATATAGCTCAATATGACCTAATTTATTGTTTCTTCCTGTTACAGAGCAAAGCGAACAGAGAGAAGGAGAGCCCACTACACCAATTAAATGTTTATTTTATGCATTAAAGTCATACAACCTTAGCATTAGTCAATCCACTAATTATAAACCAGAACAAATTATCTATCCTTATTCTGGCGATCAACTTTTACACCACAAATTCAGTGGGACAGCCCCTAACGTTTTCATGAAAGAAAATGAACAATTAAGTTCTCATATTAATAAAACAGTTTACAATAATATTGAAAAGAATAAATTAAAAGTCAAAGCATACTTTGATTCCAAATTAAATACCTTATCACAACTATAAACAGAACGACTTGGTTTACATAAAAGACGACAGGCGCATTAATAAATTAGAACCCAGATACCGTGGTCCATATAGAATATTACAAATACCCCATCAAAATTCAGCATTAATAGAATTACCTGACAGGAAACCTGTACTGATAAATTTTGATAGACTAAAATTGTTGCAGGATAACCATAATAACGAAACTGGCCCTTGTACTGATACTGACAATGACAACGCTATTGTTAGTGCAAATCCAGATTGAAAAATTAAAGGATACTCAAAGAATATTATATCAGCGAATCAATAATTAAAAATTAACTCATACTTATTTTTCCATCATTAACTATAAAAATATTTCTCATTTATTAACTCAGTTTAATGAAGCACAAACTCGCTTTGAAGGTTTAAAACTGTATACTTTCCCATCGTATATAAAAAAAATAATACCAAAAGGAGAATTACCTATATTTTACCTTGAAGGTATTACTTACCAAATGAAATTATTAAATGTTCAAATATTGCGAATAAAACAGAAGTTCTCATACATATCCATTAATCCTATTTCTAGTTCAAAAAATGCAATTAGAACCAAAAGAGCTTTGGTAGATTTCTTAGGTACAGCAATCAAGTTTGTAACTGGCAATTTAGATTCAGAGGATGGTCAACGAATTTATAATTCAATAAAAAACTTAGAAAATCATGTTATTACTAATAGAAAATTACTTCAAGAACAAACCTTAATTTACCATGAAACTTTTGAGTCATTAATAACACTTTTACAGCGATTGATTCCTTTATAAAAACTATTAATCGTAATTTGTTAACTATAACACAAGAAGTTCATGCTAACCGAGTTAAAATGGAACTTATGGAACAGTTTTCAGAACTTTATGAATTATACTACCTTCTTGAAACCGAATTAGATGAAATAATGATTATTTCATTGTCTTTTTCTCAATTAAAATTATTTCACCCATCTATTATTTCAACACCAGAATTACTAAGACAATTAGAGAAAATTCCCACGAGTACTTATTTAGCTTTCACCCCAACCAGAGAACACTTACCTGCATTAATTTCTGAAATGGAAATCACTGCGTACCTTTCTGCAGATAACGTAATTTTCGAACTTCAAGTTCCAATCGTTTCCGAACAAACATTCGAATTATATAAAGTCATACCTTTACCAATGTTTGATCCAGTAAATAGAATATATAAGCTACCACAACTAGTTACCACTTACTTGGCCATATCTCGAGAAAGTAGACAGTATATTATCTTACGAAATGAGTGCGATATAAATAGTAACTTTTTAACTGTGTGTAAAAATGTGTTTCCAGTTTTGTATAACAAAGGCTCTCCTTGTGAAGTACATAAACTATTCGACATTAACGCCAGTAACTTTGTACCAATAAAACTTTTAGATTATAATGTATATGTATTAGGACATAACCGATGGTTAATTGTAACTAGTATTCATCCAATTACTGTTGATATTAATTGTAACAATTCTGTTCAAACCAGAGTACTTGGTAATGCTATACGTACCTTATCACCTAATTGTAATGCCCACGTTGGTAACAATGCTCTATATGGTTCTCAGATATTGTCAATAACAAAACATACTACTTTATACTTACCGACAATGACTTATGATAATGAAACTATTGATACAACAGCTATTGCTAATTAACCATCAATATCTCTTAAACATTTAGACTTAACTAGCTTCCACACTAACTTAGCGGCAATTAATCATATAAATCAGAAAATAGCAAAATTAAATACTACACCGTTCATTAACGAACCATTAAATAATTTCGTTATTAGTATAATACTAACCATTTTATGTATTGCTATATTTTTTATCTTTTATTGTAACAGGAAAAGAATTGTCTCTAGACTATGTTGCAAAAAACATATTGAATCAGTAACTATTACTCCACCGACATCTGATCGTACAGTACACTTCTCTAAAGACATTTCTTCTTCTGAAGCTACCATAACCTTACTACCTTGATCCGATATCGATTGATTGTAATACCAAATCTATTTCGAAACTTGTGGAGGGAGATGTTAGGTCCTGCTATGTACATGTGTACCTATCTACCTTATACTACTTACTAACTTCTTTTATATGAATTGCTTCATCATATCTTATCGACAATTTCTTAAATCCTTGCTAAATATTATTTATATATGATTTTTCAATAAGTTAAACATAATCACGTTATTGTATTTCGCCATTTCGATAACAGTCATTTGCGAATTCTTCGAAATAAGAAGCAATGTATGTGTCCAGTTACGTACACCATTTTTGATAACGTTTTGTCCAATTCTAGTTTCTACGAAATTCAACACTGATTACTGCTCTGCACCAATCAGTGCACTAACATCCCCTATTTACCATATTTGGTCATTACTCTGTTGACGTCTGTAATCATAACTTATAAAAGCTTGTAATGTACTAATGTTGGCCAGTCTTGTCCAAGTAGTCGCTTCATACTTGTAAAATCAAAGTAATAAACTGTATTAAATTGTTTTATTTAATACTTTAAAATAAAACCTCAAAATAAAAATTCAAAGTTTAAAATTTAAAAACAAACGGTATAAAACGCAGACCCAACCAAAATCGAAGCTATTGCTAATCTATCCACACCGCGAAATCTGAAAAATCTCATGTCTTTCCTCCAGACGTGCTCCTGGTACCGCCGGTTCGTACTGAATTTCGCAGACGTGGCTAAACCACTCACCATGCTACTGAAGAAGGCATTTGGGTCCTCCCCAAGAAGAAGCATTTAAAGTGATGAAGGAAAAATTAACGTCGGCACCAGTCCTCAAGCAGGCAGATCCGTCCGTGCCCTACACAATTCGCACCGACGCCAGTGGGTACGCAATTGGGGCAGTCCTGTCTCAAAGAGTAGGTCCAGATGACCACCCGGTCGAGTTTGCAAGTCGCCTGCTGACCTCGGCCGAAAAAATTCTAAGTTTCGAGGTTACGTGGAAGGGAACCCAATAACCCTAGTAACTGATCATCAACCACTCAAATGGCTAATGACGTTAAAGACACCAACCGGTCGGTTTGCACGCTGGGCCCTCGCTCTTCAACCCTACGAACTATCCATAGCGTATGCACCAGGAAAAAGCAACGTAGTAGCAAACCCCCTGTCGAGGCCTCCTTGCTCCGCGGCAAACGAAGAGAGTTGTGAGATCTGCACAGTCAGCATTGATATGCCTAGGCGTTCTGCAGAAGACATCAGGAGAAATCAATTGAGTGACCCGGAGATAATTGAGTGGTTTGAAGCGGAAACGCCCTCACCAACCGATTACACCAGATGGACTTCTAGAGGATACCTGATGTCACGGGGTATCCTTTACAGGTTTTCTTCCGATTCTGAGTCCGAAGATGCCCAGTTGGTGGTACCCGAGCAGGAGGGATCACACATACTGGCTGCGCCTTCTTTAAGAATTGAAAACACTTAAACCAGAACTGCGACCACAAACTATCATGGTAGACTTTGAGAGAGCTGCTATCAGCGCTTTCCACAGTGAATTCCCTGGAGCTAGGATACGTGGGTGCTTTTTTCATTTCGCCCAATGTATATGGAGACATATACAATATGGAGATTTACAAGCTCAGTATAGTGAAAATGCTGATTTCGCTCTACACCTAAGGCACCTGGCAGCACTGTCGTTCGTCCCAGAAGAAGATGTGATTGGTGCATATTATGAAGATCTTATAGAGAGCAATTTCTATGTGATTAATGAAAATTTACTGTTACCTATAATCAATTACTTTGAGGATGCTTGGATACGTCGTTTGGACAGAAGAGGACGAAGGAGACCACCAATGTTCCTATTGAATTTATGGAACTGTTACCACTTGGTTGGGGTTGGCGAAGATATACCAAGAACAAATAATGCGGTTGAAGGGTGGCATAAGTTTTTCAGCAATTCTCAGCGGCGCCTATCCGAACATATGGAAATTTATAAAAGCGTTGAAGAAAGAAAATAGTTTAAATAGAATACGGATAGAATAGTACATTGCAGGTGTGCGGCCACCACAGAAGAGGGTGTATAAAGACACTGCCCAACGAATTAAAAATATAGTTGCGGAATATGCGAATAGGCCTATTTTAGAGCATTTGCGCGGAGTTGCCTACAATTTTCAATTACAAGTGTAATGTTTTCAATTATAAGTATTCATTTTATTTTATTTATGATAATATGTATTTTCAAATATGTGATGTATTTTTATGTATTATAGGTATTTACGTATTATCATTTTATGTAAAATTACATTTATAGTAACAGGTTCAATAATATAATAATTTTTAATAATTGATTAAAAGTTTCAAACATCGTTGCCACATATTTTTTTCAAACAACTTGATACAAAAATATCAATTTTGAAAGCTAATATTTCAGGATAATGAGGTGTTATGAGCATTTTATTTATTACCCACTATGAAAAAATACTTAAATTATTTATATGAAATGATGAGAAGTTTCAAAATCCACATGAATTCAAAGCTGAGTTCTCAACTTAACTTCTTCATTTCTCAGCAAATTAGCGGCCAAGAATTTTTTTACTATTTTTCCTACACTTTAATTATTATTCCCAACAACGTACTGAAGAGCTTATGCGCCATTTTTGAATCACCCTGTATATACAGAAATGTACGATATAAGGGCGCGTCCTTTTGTCGCCGCACAATTGTCGCGCGCCCCTTTATCAACGTGCCCAATTGTCGCGCGTCCTTTTTTTTTGGGGATATAATAATAATAATAATAATAATAATATTTAAACATATTTCTCAAATTAAAACACAAATAATTCATAATATTTAAATCTATAAGGTGGCAATGCTCATAATACGGTTTAAGATGGTTCACACAGAAGAGCATTCAATTGGTCAGCTTGTCGAAGCTACATCATTATGCGCTGTTATTGGTCAAAAAAATATCGGTGTTACAACCACCAGCGCTTTAGACTTTATCCTAGGTAAACACACAAAGTAAATGACTTCCATATTTTGCTGGCGCTAATATTTATAAAAATTATCTAGAAACTATATAAATACGCATTTTATTATTGTAAACAAACAAGTAAATGACCTCCTTGTTTTTGCAGTGTTCAGATTTATAAAAAAATATCTAGAAACTGATATAATTGTGTATACACTCTTTATTGCCGGAAATGATAAAATTTCAAAGCGTTTGTTGTTTTTTGCAACTGTTTGAATTTACAAATAAATAAGGTTCTAGAAAATCAACAAATACACTCTTTATTAGCGTAAATTGTTAAATTCCCAAAAAAAAACGCCTCCTTGTTTTGCAAAGGTCTCGTATTTATTGCAGTCAATGTTTTAATATCAAAAGTATTCTTTGTTTTCACGTGTACTCGATTTTCAAAGCCTAAACAAATATATTTTCAGTGTAAATATATATTTCAAAGGTCAAATAATTTTACTAGTATAAATATAGGGAATTTAGATGTAAAAATTTAATTCAGTGCCAAAATAACTAGTGCAACTGTCACTTTCAACACTTTGAAAAAAGTTTTAAAAGTTCAGTTAATTAAGTTGAATAAACATTATAAAATTTATAATATTAAACGTGTATATAGCAAGAAGTTGAACCAGCAGTGTGTTATTTGCGAGTTGAAGAGTTGCATAAGTTACCTACCTAAAAGAATCGGGGATAAGTTAACCGATGATGACATTGCATCCATGTCAAAAGAAAATTTGGTGATAGAATACGTAGGATCCATAAATGTTTGAAAAATTAATCCAGTCTCAAGCTTGAAATTATTAAAATTAAAGACGGTGAGGAAATTCCCGAGTCTAGCACGAGCGAAGATTCTGCCGAAGAACCTGATACGAAACAGGAGGAAAAGGTCTCCAAAGAATCATCACCAGCGAAAAAGATGAGAACAAAATAAAAATGAAGTGCAATCATATATTAAGGTAGTTATAAACACCTATTATTAAATTCATTGGTTTGTTTCATGCAACAGTGTTTTTGTCTCATATTTACGTGTAGACTACACACCCGACGTTTGTCAGTTTCCTCCCGACTCACCCTGTATATTTAACTAATATTTTATTATTTCTTTATAGATTGACAATAGTACCTAGTAGTGCAGTAGTTAGTAAGCTTCATATATTAGTAATATCTACAACTTTCCCACATCTCGACATCTCAATAATAGGATGAAGATTGACTGACAATAGTTACACCTTCACAGCTCATGCAAATTTCAAACCCTCAATAATCTTCCACGAATGTTGCTGGAACACGAGTAGGATGAGTAATAAACAAGGGTACTGAACAAGCTATCATATTGATTTGTTACAAGAAAAACATACAAAGTTTCTTGAAATTCCGTGTACAGTTATTCCCAATATTTTAAGGGATAGACAATATAATTGTTATTTGGTGGGCAGCCAGGTATTATTTCTTTCTTGCAAACAATTTAATTTCAAGTCTAATTTGCATAAGACTCATTCTAACGATTATGATATTTTATTTCCTTACTACTCCAACGATTGTAATACCTATTTGAATATTTTAATATCCTTAGGGTATCATTCAACTACTATAGATATTGCTGTGATATACTAGGGTCAACAGGTTTTATTACAATAAAACAATAAAATGGTCAATCCGATTTTGGGGTTGTTTTGCGAGAGGCTTCTGTTGAGTGCAAAATAGTCAACATGGTGTTACGTGTGGTTGTCTTCAATGATCAGGTTCGAATGATTTAATCGGCCTGCTTAAGTTTATACATTCTGGAAATAAGTTTTCATGTAGTTTAATTAAGAATAAAATAGAAATGTGTTAGTGTTGGTTAAGTTACGATTTTTGTTAGTATAATAAGTTGTTTGAGGTCTTAGCCATTGTTTTATGTGTTGTTTGGATTCAAATTAGAATGTTGAACGAGCATCATGTGAATAATTTTCCATATGGGTCTAGTAGTAGAAAGGTCACTGTGGGCCTAGAAATTTCATTAAACATTTTTTTTTATACTGTACCTCATGGTAAATTTGTAGGTTAAGTTGGTTAATTTTATTTGTAAAGATTTTGTACAAAGTTAAGATAAAATAAGATTGTTAGAATAAGAATTTAGCTAATTATTTACAGGGTTGGGAATTTTGAACAAAGAAAGATTAGATTACAAGAGATTTAAAAAAAAGTCAACGATTTTCAAACTTGAAGTATATCAAGTTTGATATCAAAATTTAAGGCATGCGAAGGGCTTTATCAATATGAAAGTGAAAAGGGGAAAGCTGGAAAACTCACTGAGTTACAGCGATTTTCTCCAAATCAAAGCAGTTTGGAAAGTTGGTCGAGTCCTTGCATTTCATTGTGTAAGCCCCGAAATAAGGCCGTGGAGTCCCTGAAAGTTGGTTTGGGACCCCAAAAATACGCCTATTTTGTAAAACTATAAAAGTGTTGTAGCATGAAAACATTTTTGAAAAATTAGAGAATCAACTGAGTGAATTTGAAACGTGCAATTCAGGCTGGACTCTTCACAAAATTGATTCACTTAGGCCCGGGTTTACAATACTAGTACATACTGAGTATTAGGCTATTCTCCGAACAAGTCTTAAAAATGCGTTTTACAAGCACGGAATTGCGAGCGAATAGGATAAACGGTAGTATAAACCACAGGATATCTTATTCCGTAAATATCAAGCAGATATACTCGGTATAATAGTATGAATAGAATATGTGTTTGGCATTTCGCGCGACAAATCTTTAGTCATCTTCTGTGGGAGTATCTTTGTTTTCCAGTGTTTCTTTTTAATAAATACTTTCGATGGATGTACCTATTTTTGACTCTGATGAGAACGATGTTATAGATAACATTCCTAGACTTAGACGTCCAAAAGTATTTAGAAATAGGTGAGTAATGGGTAAAAACTACAACATATTTCTCTTGTAGAAGGGATTATTTTGGACAATTTGATGAGTTGGAGTTCTCCGTCTACAAAATTACTGTTAACCTTACGGTTTTATGCGACAGGAAGCATGCTCCTTGTAATGGGGGATTTTGTTGGAGTCCGCAAATCATCTGCTTGTGTTGCAGTAAAACAAGTTACGGAAGCTATTGCTCGATTGCATCGTACTTACATTTGTTTTCCTGCAACAGAAACTGATCGACAAGAAACCAAACTAAATTTTTATGCTATAGCAAGATTTCCGAATGTAATTGGGGCAATAGGTATGTAAAAATATCACAAGTGAATGAATTTTTATTATTATTACTATCATAGACTGCACGCATGTCCGCATACAATCACCAGGTGGTGACGAAGCCGAAAGATTTAGAAATCGGAAAGGATTTTTCTCCTGGAACATGCAAACTGTCTGCGATGCAAGTTTACGTATCCTGGACATTATTGTAAGGTGGCCGGGCTCTGCACACGATCAGACCATTTTCAACTTGAACAGTAGACTGAAAGCCAGATTGGAGGCAAATTCATTTGGAAATTCATTGTTATTAGGCGATAGTGGTTATGCCCTAACTAATTATTTAATTACACCTCTTGGAAATCCGCATACACTGTAACGTTTCACCCCCGGCTAATAAGGGTGGACGTTGCAAAATTTGTATTTCGGGTAGCTCTGAGTTGTCCAGGGGTCGAGTTGTGCTTTAAAAGTAAAACAGAAGCTTAAACCTGATTAACAATATTTATTTACACTATGTACACGGTATTCGGAATATAAATTGTAATTATAAAATACAAAAAAAAATAAACAATTTTTATGTATAACAGTAAAATGATTTTATTTGAATTACGGCTGTTCCCGCCGGCAGTTGGGGATTTTAGTCCGGGTTGGCAGCGCGATCACCAGTAAGTGACGGCTGCGCGTCGTCGGCTTTGAGAATGACAGCTACTCTATAAACAAAGAAATAAAGCAAATCTGCTTTATTTTAATTAAATTGTTGTGAATAAACAAACGTTGCCCAGAGGCCAGAAGGGCAGTCTGAATCTTTGGGTTAAGGATAATGTACGGTGAGTAAAATTTATAATTCGGGAATTGGAAAGGAATTTTATGACCTCAAGGTCCTTGACTCTTTGAATCTATAATTAATTCCAATTAATTCTTTTAAGGAATGATTAAAGAACAAGCCACTGAAACCTGTTCTATTCAACAATTCAAAAGCTATAAAACTGGTGCGGATCGATTCAAAACAATCGAACCGAAGGAACGTTTTACATCCAGGTACTCGGTGCAAGGTTTATTCGGTTCGGAAAAATACAGGTAGGCAGTAACTTATAAGGGGATAATGAAACGGGTAGGGAAAGCCCAGGGTAGTACCAATGGACACCAGCACTGTACCCTGGGGGGAAAAAGTCAGCGGTTTCTCTACGAGGGAACCAGGACAGCACTAATGGACACCAGCGCTGTGTCCTGGGGAACAGACCTAGACCTCGCCAAGTTTGCACAGGCGTGCTCGGTCTAGGTTAAGGATGAGACCTTTCGCTCAAGTTCTTCACGAAGCGGGTGGTCTCGGAAAGGAACGGGTACTGGTTCGGACTTGGGGTTTGTACCTGGATGTAAACTTTAAAACGTTCTTTGGGCCACGGTTAAAATAAAATTTGCAATGAATACTAGAATAATTACAGGTAATAAAAACAATAAAAATAATTCGGAAAAATAAACGGAATAAATGGAATTAAATCAATTGGAAAATACCGGAAAAATAAACGGAATAAACGGATAATTCGGAAAATATACGGTATCGGATTTAAAGTTAGAAGTTTAACTTTCAAGTCGAGAACGGAGTTGTTGGTCCTGGCCTGGGGAGCTGGTTTTATGCGGGTTCCCCACCAAGCCAGGGCTGTGATTGGTGGACTGCACGGATCGGTGGTGGGAATCCTATTCTCCGCTTCTCTACTTGCAGCGCCACCCGCGCTCAGAACGTGAACTACCAGTGGAACACAAAATTGGCGATGTTGGCCAACGCCCAAAAACTTTTGTGCCACTGGTAGCACGTTACACATCTCTCTTCCTCCGGGGGAGCTGAAAGGAACTGCTTTGGCGGCTGGTGAAAACGGGGCAGTTTAGGCGGACAGGGTGGTGGCTCAGGCAGACGCGGTGACGGCTCGGCTGGACGTGGCGGCGGCTCCGGTAGACCGGATAGCGGGATAGCGGCACTGATGAATGGACTAGCGGCTCTCGTAGATCTGGTGGTTCAGGCGGTTCGGGAGGACGGGGGTACGGATCTGGTGGGCGGGATGGCGGTTCAGGTGGACGGGATAGCGGCTCGGGTGGACGTGGTGGTTCCGGCGGTCTTGACGGTGGTTTAGGTGGACGGGGTAAAAACTCTGGGGGGCGGGAAGGCGCATCAGACGGACGTAGCGGCAGCGGTTTGGGCGGAGGTAGTGGCGGTGATTGAGGCAGACGTAGTGGTTCAGGCGGTCTTGACGGCGGTTCGGGTAAACGGGGTGACGGCTCTGGTAACCCTGGGATATCGGCTGAAGACAGAAACGAGACGGGCTGGATCTCCGACATCACCATGTCCAAAGGTTGAAACTCCACTCCCAACGGACGGGGACTGGAAACAGGAAGAAGCTCCTCGGGTATCGGAGTCGGCGGTTGGAACTCTTCCTGCTCCATGACCATTGTCTTCGGGGTGTCAGTAGGTACTAGGGACTTCGGATTATCGGTGCTATTGACGGCGGTAGATGGGGATCGGTAATTATTGTCCTCCTCTGGAGGAAAACATTTCGGTAACGGTCGGATTGCAATTTTAGATTCCAGAGGACCTAGACCTGCAAGGGTTTGTTCTTCCAAAGGCTGAAACATACTTATCTCACCTGGACAAAATACCTCTACGGCGGGACAGGTACTGGAACCTTGGCAATGGGTCGGAGTCGGAGCACTGAGTGTGGCGGTGATTGGACCGGATGGAGCCTCGGTGGTTTCGGTGGCGGCTGATCCATTTCCACACCTGGAAGTCCAGTTTTCATTGGCGGTATCCAATGTTTGCAGTTGAGGACGGAAGACTACTTCTTTCCTTCGGCATCGGGTTGGGATATACCGGAGTCGAAAATATTGTTCGAATTCTAACCAGGTTTGCCAATTTTTTTTATTGTTCCGGAACCAGAATAACACTTCTCCTTGCAGGATTAACGGTAAAACGGAGAGAAATACATCCCGCTGGAACTGGTAGTAGGTGATGAATCCATTGATTTCTTCTAGAAAAGCGGCTGGATCACCTTGCCCATCGAAACTGACTCCCGATCGTATCACAAACTCACACAGTAGTGGTGGAGCCCAGGACATGGTGACTGAATACTGCGGAACGGATAAACGGCTTACTGCGGAACGGATAAACGGACATCAGCTGGGCATTCAAGTCCTGGGGTTGTACGAAGTCCTTGGAGTTGACTCGGTTCAGACTTCTCGGTGGATAGACGGACTGGCATCGCTCACCTTTCCTGGATTTCACTCAAGAGTCCCTGCTCGGGCGCCATGTAACGTTTCACCCCCGGCTAATAAGGGTGGACGTTGCAAAATTTGTATTTCGGGTAGCTCTGAGTTGTCCAGGGGTCGAGTTGTGCTTTAAAAGTAAAACAGAAGCTTAAACCTGATTAACAATATTTATTTACACTATGTACACGGTATTCGGAATATAAATTGTAATTATAAAATACAAAAAAAAATAAACAATTTTTATATATAACAGTAAAATGATTTTATTTGAATTACGGCTGTTCCCGCCGGCAGTTGGGGATTTTAGTCCGGGTTGGCAGCGCGATCACCAGTAAGTGACGGCTGCGCGTCGTCGGCTTTGAGAATGACAGCTACTCTATAAACAAAGAAATAAAGCAAATCTGCTTTATTTTAATTAAATTGTTGTGAATAAACAAACGTTGCCCAGAGGCCAGAAGGGCAGTCTGAATCTTTGGGTTAAGGATAATGTACGGTGAGTAAAATTTATAATTCGGGAATTGGAAAGGAATTTTATGACCTCAAGGTCCTTGACTCTTTGAATCTATAATTAATTCCAATTAATTCTTTTAAGGAATGATTAAAGAACAAGCCACTGAAACCTGTTCTATTCAACAATTCAAAAGCTATAAAACTGGTGCGGATCGATTCAAAACAATCGAACCGAAGGAACGTTTTACATCCAGGTACTCGGTGCAAGGTTTATTCGGTTCGGAAAAATACAGGTAGGCAGTAACTTATAAGGGGATAATAAAACGGGTAGGGAAAGCCCAGGGTAGTACCAATGGACACCAGCACTGTACCCTGGGGGGAAAAAGTCAGCGGTTTCTCTACGAGGGAACCAGGACAGCACTAATGGACACCAGCGCTGTGTCCTGGGGAACAGACCTAGACCTCGCCAAGTTTGCACAGGCGTGCTCGGTCTAGGTTAAGGATGAGACCTTTCGCTCAAGTTCTTCACGAAGCGGGTGGTCTCGGAAAGGAACGGGTACTGGTTCGGACTTGGGGTTTGTACCTGGATGTAAACTTTAAAACGTTCTTTGGGCCACGGTTAAAATAAAATTTGCAATGAATACTAGAATAATTACAGGTAATAAAAACAATAAAAATAATTCGGAAAAATAAACGGAATAAATGGAATTAAATCAATTGGAAAATACCGGAAAAATAAACGGATAATTCGGAAAATATACGGTATCGGATTTAAAGTTAGAAGTTTAACTTTCAAGTCGAGAACGGAGTTGTTGGTCCTGGCCTGGGGAGCTGGTTTTATGCGGGTTCCCCACCAAGCCAGGGCTGTGATTGGTGGACTGCACGGATCGGTGGTGGGAATCCTGTTCTCCGCTTCTCTACTTGCAGCGCCACCCGCGCTCAAAACGTGAACTACCAGTGGAACACAAAATTGGCGATGTTGGCCAACGCCCAAAAACTTTTGTGCCACTGGTAGCACGTTACAACACCTGCTGAAAATCTTTTCAACAAATCCCAAATTCGAACTCGCAATTGTGTGGAAAGATCATATGGAGTATGGAAGCGACGTTTTCCAATTTTATCACAAGGTAGCTATTTAGTTCCTGTCATTTCTATAATAAATAAATGGAGTAAGATGGTAAATTCCTGATTTTCTTTTCAGGAATGAAAATTTCTTTAGAACGGTCGCAAACGGTTATTGTGGCAACAGCGGTCCTACATAAGCTTGCCATAATAGAAAATGATGGTGAACCTCCAGAAGAAATAGCACAAATTGCAAACAATGTTGAGGTACAAGAACATGCTCATGACGGAGGAAATGAAAATCAAAGAACAAGGCTTTCTCTAATAAATAATTATTTTGCAAATTTACTATAATTTCCGTTTTTCTTTAAATTTGCCGGGAAAAGGATTATTTTCATTATTCCAAACTTTATGCGCGCACTGTATAATCTTCAATTCTTGCTTTTTTATCCATATTACATATTATGGTATTAGTAAATACTAATTATTTATAAAAACATTTACCTTTCGGAAATTCTTCATCACTACTGCTACTGCTTTCACTTTCGCCAGATGTTAAAAATAGTTTAGTAAAAATTTCTGTATACTGTCTACAGTTGTTCAAATTCATGTTTGTTTGTTTGTTGTATAAGTAAAATTACACGAAAATCATAACAAAATATTAAAAAATTAAGGTTAGGTTGTCAATATATTTTAAAGAAAATAAAAAGAAACTCGGTGAAAAATTAACACCTTATTGGTCAATTCGAGATGAACTAACCGTAGCTAATGATACAATTTTTAAAGGTGAAAGAATTGTGATTCCACAATCTATGAGACGTGAAATACTTAATTTGTTGTATGAACATTTACGAAGGGAAACTTTTTATTGGCCAAACATGAACAATGATATCAATAATCTAAACGATTCGTGTGAAATTTGCCTGTCTTTTAGAAACCATAACAAAAAAAGAACCCTAATACTACACACAATTCCAGGTAGGGTATGGGGAAAAATTGGATTAGATATTCTTGATACAAGTGATACAAAATATGTATTGGCAATAGATTATTTTTCGAAATTTGTACAGGTGAAAGAAATTTCAACCAACAATTTCAATAACGTAAGCTCATTTTTGAGAGAAATTGTTTGTAGACATGGAATACCAGAAATTGTATCTAATAATGGACCACCATTCAACTCGCATGAATTTAGTGCATTTGCAGAAAAACGGGTTTTCACTCATCGTACTTCTAGTCCCCACTTCGCAAAGTCTAACGGTCAAGTAGAAAATAATAGGTACAGTGAAAATAACAATTTTGAAGGGGGAGATGAATGGCGGTGATATAAATATGGTATTATTAGATAACACGCCTATTTCTTGCAATGTTCCTAGTCCTGCACAACTGTTATATAATCGACAATTAAGAACTCTAATTGAACTCTAATTAAGAAATCTGCTAATTAGTACAAAGTTGTTAAAACCAAAAATTATATACTATCAACAACTGAGAGCAGAATTCAAAAAAAGGCAAAATAAGGCAATAGAATATTATAATAGAAATGCAATCATTTGGGAAAGTTAAAAATTGGAGATATTGTTATGGTTCAAACATTTGGGAATAGGAAAGAAAAGAGGCTAAAAGCTAAAATATTTGGAGAGAGGAAAGGTTATAAGAGATCTTATATTTTTAAAATATATAAGACAGAAAATAAAGTAATTAGAAATAGGAAACTTTTAATTAAGGTCAAACGTAGCAGTAACAACAATTCGATAAACAAGAATGTGGTTACCAACTATGATTTACCGGGTGACTATGTGAATAACCTGTGTAATAATGTGTTACCAATAGCTAATGCTCAAAATACTAGTTCTAGTAACAATAATAATAATTTAGGGTCAAATGTAAAAAACCGAAATCACGGTGGCCGAAATGATACTGGAAGTGGTAGGAATATAAGAGCACGATTTAAATATTGAACTTATAATATGAAGTATAATGTTTGTAAGAAGTTTTTGTTCAGTTTTAAGAATTTGTATTGGATGTAAAATTATATTAAAAAAAAAAGGAAGATGTGATGTTAAATAAATGTTAGTATGCACGATGACCACTAGATTGGTTCTAAGAACGTGAATGAATAAAGAACTTGTTGGCACTTGGGGTGCAACACTCAACCAAGAACAATGTTTTTGATTTAAACCTAACAAGAATTGGCGATTCAAACTAAACAATACGACCCTTGGTGGTGGTAAACGTAACAACACGTGTGACGTCACGGGAAGGATTTGGAATCGGTTGCTAATGCTTGTTAGTTGCTGTTTGCGTTGAAAAGGAGGTAACTATTGTGTCCTATTGTAACGAGGCGACTAACCGGAAGGCGAAGATTAAAAAGCAGTTAAAAATGGGTTCTGTCTTCGCCGAGGTCAGTAGTCCTCGTTGGGTTCCGTGTCACTCCAACACTCCCACCCTGGCAAAATTTCAAGACTGCGCATCTAATCAGAGTGGGGAACTTATCGCTCCCCTATAAAACCGCAGCGCAGCGCATTTTTGAGGAAAATTTTCTAACATCTTTCAGAGAATTTGAGATAGATTTCCGAGCCAGGTTCAAAGCTAATTTGCTAGCAAATTAATTTTGAACTCTGTTCCGTATTCAAATTTCACTTTCGATATACTCCGTAATACCCTGTTGAAATTATAGTAAATTAATTTTGGGATCAAATACCCCGTTAATTTTGAGTTGATTGTTCATTAACCCCTTGTTCCGCCGCTGGAGGACTTGGAGTTGCATGTGTATGGTCGTTACGACTGCAATGTGCATTCCAAGCTTCTTTTATTAATTAATTAACAAGCCGTATGTGTGTTAAACAGTATAACTGTGAATTACGACCCTTTCCAATCAAATTTATGTACTAATTGCGTTATTACGGTTACCCAGGCGAGTGAAATACATGCCTTACTGTCGCAACAACACTATACCCCAAAAAAGAATAAGGCAGTAGTTCTGCTGTCTACTATGGACGATGATTCTGAAATAGTTCCTACAACCAATAAACCGACCATTATTATGGACTACAATTCTAATAAAGCGGGTGTCGATACTGAAATAGTCCATTGAACCTTCCAACTGAAAGTAAAAATGAATATATATATTTAGCATATTTAAAAATAAAAGATCCTAATCTACTGTATAATGTAATTATTATTTTTTATTTTTATCATAACACATTGTTTTTCTATTCTTAATACTATAACTTTTTAGGTATTTGGCTACAGACAGCAAATACACGGACCTTTCCAGCTATCTTTTAAGAGCTGATAGCACTATTAGCCACGTTGTAGCAGACACTACATCCGCTATCTGGGAAGCCCTACATTCACTGTACATGAAAGTACCATCCGCTGAAGACTGCCTCCGAAATGCTGACCGTTTCTACGAACTGGAATTTGCCAAATTGTATCGGCGCCATTCACGTTCGTGTCCAAAAAATACCGAAAACGGGTTCTACGAATTTTAACTACAGAGGATATCACTCGGTTGTTTTGATGGCAGCTTGTGACGCCGATGCGTGTTTCACAATGATAGAGGTTGGCCATGCTGGTAGAAATAGTGATGGAGGTGTCTTCAAGGCATCAAGAATAGGGCGTTTTTTGCAAAGAGAGGGAAATGGGCTAAATTTGCCTAATTCTCGACGGTTTGAGTATGATCAGACAGGGGGAGACTTCCCGTTTTACTTTGTCGCAGATAAAGCATTCCCGATTGCGAAGTACATGCTACGGCCCTATCCAAGGAAAGGATTGAACGACGAAAAAGGAATTTTCAACTACAGGCTTAGCAGGGGACGAAAGAGCATTGAATGTGCGTTTGGAATGATGAACAGAAAATTTGCAGTGCTTTCCAATTCTATATCATGTAAAAATGTGAACAATGTGAACAACAGTGCTGTCTGTATTCTTCACAATTTCATCAGGAAGAGGGAAGGTATTCTTTACCGGCCAACATTCAACTTGGACGATGACGATAATGAAGAGCCAAATCCCCCAGAGCACCTTGAGCAGGCTATTGACGAGCCACTGGTTTTTCCAGAAAGGGCTACACCAACCAACCTCAGAGATTATCTAGCTCATTATTTTTTGAAGCATCATTCTTCTCTACCCTTCCAGTGGAAATACTGTGTTTTTGAGAATTAAAATAATATGGTGTTTGTTTACGTATGAGTCTCATGGTGTTTACTTCGCTACCCAGAAGACCTAATATAAATAATATTATGTAACATTTATTTTGTACATTCTCAAATTATTAATAATTGTTTTCTAATATTTTCTTACTTATTATAAAATATTGAATTATCTTTATGATTTTCTTACCTGTTTCATCCAAAGCTTTTGATACTTTCTGCCACGCAGCATCTATAGCGTCTTGCTTCGAATATGCATCTAGAGTATATTAGAGTTATATTATATAGGCACGGATGCTTCTCTACCTTCAGCACAAACTTCACGTTACCACTTTGCTCTTTCCTCGACAGAGATTTTGGCATTTTTATCACGGAAAACACAAATGCATACAACACGTAAGAACACCTCCATCAACGAATGATCGTAGACAACTAGTCGCTCGGCGACCAACCGGTTTGGTCGTCAGCGATCAGTTTCCTCGAGTTTACTCTCTAGTCGCCTTGGTGGACGAACAACTATTATTTTTAATGGAATGGCTGCATGCGCGACTGGTCGCTTGGTCGCCCGCGACCGGTCGCGTCGTATTGATTTCCTCGGTGGACGAACCGCCTTAATCTTCGCCTACCGGTCAGTCACCTCGTTACACCTGCTAGACATTTTATCATATATTTTGTTTATTTATTTTATCCTCATTGACCCGAAGCTCCTTATTTAAGGTTTAACAATTTTTTTGTTTTGTTTCAGAAAGTCCACAAAGTTAAGTTGTCTTTGTTAGATGTGCCATCCACTCAAATTTGTATCAAATAACTAAAAATTTTCAGGTATCACTAGTACTTCTGAAGCAGATAAATATACTACGAATATCTTATTTGAAGAAAAAAAAAACTATTTGTCTTTAGTTCTCATTTTAATGTTGCATTGGTCCTTGCTACAAATATTTTGTATTCTTTTAAGTAACACTGCAGTTTCATTTAAAAAAGCAAGGCGGTCCTCTTTTTAGTTCAAATTCAAAAGTCTCCCACCATACCAGCTATTAGAAGAGTTATTCAAGTAAATACTACTGTAAGGGCCGGTTCTACAAAGCTAGTTTAACTGTGGAATAAAGCTATTCCAGGTATAAACCCAAAATTTGCGTTCTATCAGTTTCTTTAACCAGGGAATATCAGAAATTTTGGTATAAATGACAGGTTAAGTTATCCGGTTCTCGTGCGGGGGTATAGTGGGCTATTCCACAGTTAAATAATAATCTGAGTCGTTCTGAGGTTATGTGTATGTTGTTATTATTTTCTGAGTAGGGTGTTAATAAATAATAATGGCTGCAAATAATGAATATGATGTGCCGGTATTCGATTCGGATGATGATGAGGAGCTAATAAATTATATTGTGAAACCGAGAAGGTCCAAAACGTATGGTGAAAGATACAATTATTTCGCTACACTGGAGGATGGACAATGTTTTATTCGGTTTAGGTTGCAAAAACCAAGTATTTTGCGATTATTGGTTGAAATTGAATATCTGATCGAATCTGCTACTGATAGGTAAGAGAAACTCAAGAAAATCATTTTATATTGTGAAGAATAAATGTTTTTCATTGTAGAAATCATTCCATATCACCAATAACAAAAATACTTCTCGCACTGAGATTTTATGCTGTGGGAACAATGCTTCTTGCGATTGCAGATTTTTCTGGGATCAGCAAAACTTCGGCATGTATGGTCGTCAAGGAAGTCTCTGAGGAAATTGCATTACAGCTACACATATATGTTTATTTGCCTAGAACGCCACATGAAAGGAAAAACACTTTTCACTTAGCGATCGTTATCCAATTCCTAACATTACAGATATTTTAGACAAATTACGAAAATGTAAATATTTTACCACATTAGATTTAAAATCAGGATTTCATCAAATTCAAGTAGATGAGAATTCTATAGCAAAAACAGTCTTTTCAACAAATCAAGGTCATTTTGAATTCCTTCATATGTCATTTGGACTTAAAAATTCACCTTCAACATTTCAGAGAGCAATGGACTCTATTTTCAAAAATATACCATTTTATACTATTTACTTAGACGACATAATCATTTTTTCAAAATCTGAACAAGAACATTTACATCATTTACGATATACAGTGTGGAAGAAAAGTATGGAATAAATTCATTATTTCTAAAACGATGACGTTCCATTAAATTTCCTGGGATACGTCGATATTACTTTTTAAAAAGACCCTTGTTCCTATACCTGCGCATTTCCGATGTTCATTTGTTTTCGCGTGGTGACGTCATCGGATATTTTTTTTAATGGAACCCCTATATTTTTTTAACGGATTTATGTACAGCTCAACTTGCTGAATTCGAAATGTACCACTTTAACACTTTATTTCTAAACCTTCCCGAGAAAAAAAAATTACCGATTCGTAGTAAGAACAACAAATTAAATAAAGTTACGTAAGAAATTGTTTCCGGCAGCTAAACAAAATCTAATGAGAATCGACAAATTAACACATAGCTACAAGCTAATTTAAAATTACAACCTGACAAATGTGATTTTTTAAAAATTCAGTAACGTATTTAGTTCATATCATCACACCGAAAGGTATTAAACCAGATCCATCGAAAATTGATAAAATCAAAAATTTCCCAGAACCTAAAAATCCTAAAGAAATAAAAGGTTTTATAGGAATTTTAGGAGTTATTCCGAAGATGCCAACTGCAATGGATGGCGAAACGTTAGTACCAGTGAATAAATCGACACGGTTCACGCCTGTAAGTTATTACCGAAAATTTATTCCAAATTTAACCGAAAAAATAAACCGCACTTACCTGCATTAATTTCTGAAATGGAAATTACTGCGTACCTTTCTACAGATTTTTTTTTTTTTTTATTGAAATCATACTAACACTAGTCGTAGCCGACTAACCAATAGTTTAGTTTTGACCTTATCACCCTAATTACTTATTTGCTAAGAAGTCCCATCGGTCTTTGCGTAGTTTCTAAAACATTGACACTATTTTCACGTATCACTATACTCTGCTTTTCACTGTGATGGTTGTACTATTGCTGTTTCACTGTTACACTATACTAGTTCAAAAGGCTTAACCCTTTTAAGTCTTCGTTCCATATTGGTGTTGTCGAGAATTTGTAGAACTTCAGGGTTGATATGACCATGAAGTCTCTCCTCATGTCGCGTTGCAAATGTCTTTATTTCCTCTATTACTGTCGGGATCTTCAGATCTCTATGTATTTTATCGTTCCGTACATACCATGGGGCATCCACGATATTTCTTAGAAATTTATTTTGAAATATTTGAATTATGTTTACATTGGTCTTGCTAGCACATAGCTGGATCCCATATGTCCAGATGGGTTTTAATATTTGTTTGTATACTACTATTTTATTGTGTATCGACAATTGAGATTTTCTTCCAATAAGCCAGTATATTTTCTTATATTTAATGTCCAATTCTTTCCGTTTCTTTTTTATATGCTCTTTCCATTTGAGTTTGGCATCAAGATTCATACCCAAATATTTTGCTGTGTTGCTATGTGGAATGTTGTTATTAATTGTTATTACATTGTGTTCATGCTTATTATTAGTAAAGTCGACATGAGCCGATTTTCCTTCATTTATTCTAATTCTCCACCTTCTAGTCCATGCGTTTATGTTATCACTTGCAATTTGTAGTTTTCTGGCTGCTTCCTCACCGCTGTCTCCAACTGCCAGGATGGCCGTATCATCCGCGAATGTTGCTATTACTGTCTCTTCAGTTCTTGGTATATCACAGGTGTATATTAGGTAGAGAATTGGCCCTAATACACTTCCCTGTGGTACGCCCGCTTTTATCTCTTTCAAACCTGAGTATTCATTTTCTTGTTTTACCATAAACAGTCTTCCGGTTATATAGGATTTTAATATATCTACAAATTGTTTTGGAAAGCATCTCTCTAATTTATGTATTAATCCCTCATGCCAAACTTTATCAAAAGCTTGGGCTACGTCTAAAAACAGCGTTGAGCAGGTCTTTTTTCCCTCGTATGCTTTTTCTATGATGTTTGTAATTCTATGGACCTGATCTATCGTTGAGTGCTGTTCTCTGAAACCAAATTGGTGTACAGGAATCAGATTATTTCTATTTATTATAGGTTTTAATCTTTTCAGCAACAGTTTTTCAAATACTTTTGCTATGATTGGCAACAGTGATATAGGCCTGTAGGAGGATACTTCATTTTCTGGTTTACCTGGTTTGAGAATCATAATTACTTCTGCCACTTTCCAGATATCCGGGACATGTTTTAACCGGAATGCTGCATTAACGAGATTGGTAAGTTTTACGATTCCCTTCTTGGGTAATTGTTTAAGTACTGCTCCTGTTATTAAGTCGTAGCCCGGTGCTTTTTTCGAGCTGATATTCTGCTTAATTTCTTTTTTGACTTCTCTCGGAGTCACTAGTCTGATTTCTTCTGATACCATTACTTCCCTACGGAGATCTATATCTTCCAATGCTTCATTTGGGTGAAATGTTTCCTCCAAATGTGTTGCAAAGGCTTCAGCTTTTTGATGATTGCTTTTGGCCCAGCTACCATCAGCAGTTCTAATTGGCGCAACATGCACTATCGGCCTCTTCAGTTTTTTTGTGGCTTTCCATAAGGAATAATCTGTCATTTTGTCGTTTGTCAGCTCTTCTAAATAGTTACTGACAGAGTCATTCTTAAGCTCTTGTATTTCTCTCTTTAATCTTTGTGCAAGATTATTTAGTCTGTTCTTATCCTGCGGTGTTCTTGTCTGCTGCCATTTTCTTCGTGCTTTTCTTTTTTCTGTCACTAGATCTCTGATTTCCTTCGGGTAGTTATTTCCAATGGCTTTCTTTTTAATTTCTAGTGTATTGTTCCAGGCCGCCTGTTGTATATCCTGGACAAACTTTTCTGCTTCCTGGTTCAGCTGCTCTATCGTTCGTAAAGGTATATTTAATTGGATTCGGTTATGTAGGCTTTCTTGAAAACCTTCCCAGTCAGTGTACTTATTTACCAGTGTCGGGCTGCATTTTTTTGTAATTATAGTTTCACTTAGTGTTAAAATAATCGGAGAATGATCTGAGTTTAGGTCGAAGCTTTCCTCAACACTTATATAATTTCCTGAAACCTTTTTTGTTATAAAGAAGTCCAGCAAATCTGGTATCTTGTTGGGATCTGTGGGCCAATATGTAGGCTTTCCTGTTGAAAAGTAGAGGCATCCCAACTCTGTTGCTGCCTCATGCAGTTCTTTCCCTTTTGTAGTGGTAATTCTTGACCCCCACCTCGTATTTTTTGCATTATAATCGCCTCCTATTATAAAACGCTCTCCCAAATGTATAAGGACATTTAAATAGTTTTCCTTTTTTTGATTGTATCTAGGTGGACAGTAAATTGCAGCTACTATCAGCTTCTGCCTCCCAGTTTTGATTGCTACTACTGTGACCTGATTTTCTGTGGTTTGGATGCTTGTTTCTTCACAATGGGTTATGTTGTTTTTAATTATTATCGCACTGCCCCCCCTGGCTGTGTTATCAGGGTGAATAGTGTGATAACAATGATAACCTCTGAATCTGAGGTAAGATTCTTTGGTTAGGTGCGTCTCAGAAATGAGGCATATGTCTATTTTTTGTATTTCAAGAAATGTTTCAAGGTCTTGTCTATTTTGCAAGATTCCATTGGCGTTCCAAGTGGCTATCCTAATATCATTTCTATCCATTGTTTTTAGTTTCTTGACGTGGACGTGGTAGCTTTATTGCCCTTTTCTGTTTCTAATTTTATAAGTCTGTCATTTAATGTTGCAAACATTTTTTCTTGTCGATCCATTCTAGCTATTAACGTTAATAGTAGTTGGTTCGTATTTTCGTTTCCCTTAATTGGCGCTATATCGGACTGAATATTTTCCTTGGTTTTATTCGCAAATGTAATTTGGTCATTTACCTTTGGGTATTCCCGGTTATTTATTATTTTATTATTCACTTTCAATTTGTTTTTTGCAATTTTATCTCTCCTTGCTTGAAATTCTTTTGCTACCTCACAACCCCTGTAGTTTGCGGGGTGTTCTTCCATGCAGTTGACGCATTTTGGTTTTTCATTTCGTTGTTTTGTGCATTTCGCAGTTAGATGTTTTCCTGCGCATTTAACACATCTTGGTTCATGAGCGCAAAACTTTTGCGTGTGCCCATACAGTTGGCAACGTTTACATTGTGGTACTAGAGCTGGCTTTCTGAGTGCTTCAATTTTAACTATTGCGTTTTGAATGCTTTTAATTTCGTAGATTCTTTTAACATCCTCCGTTTGGTGGAAGGTTAGCATGAATAATGGTAGCGGTTTTTTTTCTGTTTGATATTCTCCGTTTTTTATCTCTTTTTCTTGTAGATATTTACTGCACTAATTATGTTAAATTTATTTTCCTTTAGCTCTTCTACTATCATGTCGGGATCCGCAGTGCTTGGGAGTTTTCTCGCCATAACTTTTATTGGCCTGGTTTGTTTATCTTCGTATGTATGCCATAGGAATTTATTGTCATTTAGGCAATGCGCCGCTTTCCTGTATCCTTCTGCTTCTTCGGTATTTATTTTGATCTGTTCGTTATTTAGTACTGCTGCTTTAAAAGCTATTGTGTTGTCTGTTAATACAGTGTTCAACAACGCGTAGTCTTTCACATTGCTTACTATAATCGGTGGTGGTTTAGGGTTTTTGTTTTCGTTCCTTTGATGTATTTGTTTACTTCTCTCCTTTTCTGGCGAAGATTCAGGTGTACTATTAAGTTTTCTCTTTTTGTTTTTCTTTCCTTTACCTACTGTGATCCATGCTATCTCTTTAGCCAGTTCTTCCTCGTCTGTTTCATATTCTTGTTGGTTGGTTGGCTGAGTTATTTCAGTATGTACCTGATTTAGTTGCTGTTTAAGCATTTGCTGTAACTCATTAATCTGTCTCTGCATTTGCTGGACATTGTTTTCTAGATTTACTCTGGCATTTTTTTCCTGAATCCAAGCGTTATATAATGCTTGTTCATTGTTACTTCTAGTCTGGTTTTCTTGGAATAAGGCTTGGTTCTGTTGCGCTAAAAGCGCTTCCCCTGGTGTTGTAGGGTACATTTAAATTACTTATTCAACATTATGTTGAATTATAGAAGCAATTATTTACGTACGCCTATGTTAGATTTGTTTAAATTCACTATTTCGTTACTGATATTTACTTACGTTGACCTCTGGGTCGCGTATTATCGCGTTGCGCTTGACTGTCTCGGCGGATAAGAATGTTAGGTCCTTACACTTCGAAACTCAAACCACAACTCTTCCTTTCTACAGATAACGTAATTTTCGAACGTCAAGTCCCAATCGTTTCCGAACAAACATTCGAATTATATAGTCATACCTTTACCAATGATTGATCCAGTGAATAAAATCTATAAGCTGCAACTGGTTACCACTTAGCGATATCTCGAGAAAGTAGACAGTATATTATCTTACAAAATGAGTGTGATATAAATAGTGACTTTTTAACTGTGTGTAAAAATGTATTTCCAGTTTTGTATAACAAAGACTCTCCTTGTGAAGTACATAAATTATTCGACATTAACGCCATTGGCGCATGCAACTTTGTACCAGATTATAATGTATGTGTATTACGACATACCGATGGTTAATTGTGACTAGTATTCATTCAATTACTGCTGATATTAATTGTAACAATTATGTTCAAGTCAGAGTACTTGGTAATGCCATACTTACCTTACCACCTAATTGAAATGCCCATGTTGGTGACATCGGAGTTGGCAACTCGGCAATCGGTCACTGCTATAATCCGGTAACTTAATATTTATCTTTAAATACGAGGGTCAGCTGGGCAACCCACCCCAGAGAGCTAATTATTCCTCATTAGGATAATCCGCTTTGGATCTTAATAACTTAAGATAAAGATACCTGAAAACTTCTCATTATAGATAAGGGAAGGATTTCTATTGGTTTGTGCATTTTGAATATAAATTTTGAAATTTCTTTATGGGAAGGTTAGTAATAATAATTTAGTGACTGTCAAGATCTCTTCTGGTACAGTAGTTATTAAAATGGAATTTATTAAGAGTCAACGTGGTCGCGATCTAATAGTGGTCAAAAATTTTAAATTTTCGTTTGGATACACGCACAAGGATGGTGTTGAAACTTGGAGGTGTACAGTGAGATCCTGCAAGTCGAAATTAACAACAAATAAAGAAAAAACGCTATTGTTTAGTGAAGGCGGACTACATAATCATATCGCCTGCACAAATATAGCGTTTCAAGCAGTTAGCAACGATGTCAAAAGAGCAGCTACGGAAGATTTAACCGAAAAACCTGTCAAATTAATTCGAAACGAAATAGTGAGATCTGCAGAATATGGGAATAATCTTTCTCATGGAGAATTGCAACGCATCAGGAAGAATATTTATAGAAGTCGGCGTAAAGTATTTCCACCTCTACCAAATAGCATTGGAGATGTTCATGATGCCGTTGATTCAATTCTTATAAAAACAAACCAGGATAAAGATTTCTTACTGTTTAATAACAGGGAAAATAATATCATAGCTTTTTCGTGCCTTTCAAATTTAAAATTGTTATGCGACTCCAGCAAGATATTTGTTGATGGAACTTTTTCATATTGTAGTAAATTTTTCTGCCAGTTATTTACAATTCATATTGTCAACCAAGGTTTCTACATACCCCTTATATTCTGTCTGCTTCCAAATAAATCTCACTCGTCGTATTCATGTGCATTCAAATTAATTCAACACTACTGCAATCAAGCGGGTCTAACTTTCAATCCTTCTTCAATGATGTCGGATTTTGAAGTTGGCATTCAAAGCGCCGCCAAAGAAGTATGGCCTAGCATTATAATAGAAGGATGTCGATTTCACTTGGGGCAATCATGGTTCCGGAAAATCAAAAGCATGGGCTTGAGCAAGGAATATTGTAACAAATCGGAAATTGGTAAATGGTTGCAAGACCTTTTTGGACTCTCGCTGCTTCCAGAAAATGAAGTGTCTGACTGTTTTGTGGAAGATTTCATGGCCGTGAAACCTGAAAGTGTACTTTTAGACCAATTTTGTGACTACTTAGTGGAAAATTATATTTCACCGGATAGTAAATTCCCACCACATATATGGGCGTCGTCGTCACCAAATGATAGAACAACAAACGCCTGTGAGAGTTTTCACGTCAAGTTCAATTCAAGTTTTTACAACCCCCATCCTCATATATTTCAATTTGTTGACATTCTTAAAAATTTCCAAATTGATACTTACACAAAAATAAGGAGCATTTCAAAATCGGAACAAAATGGCAGACGGCGGTTGAACTATAAGTTATTAAAATTAATTTCTGATTGGAACAACAACATAATTACCAGGTTTCATTTTGTTAAATGTGCATCACATTTTTATAAAAAATAATTGTAATTATTGTGTCTATTAAATGTAGGTACCTATGTATTTCTTTATACTCTATAAAATAATATTGCATAATTATTGTGTATATTAAATGTATATGTATTACTGCAATTTATGTGTTCATATTTTTTTGTATTATGTTATGTACATGAATGAATTGTTTTTTAATAATAAACGTACTTTTATAATCTGCGTAAATTCTATTTATTTATTACCGGGTTTTGCAAATAAATAACTAATTACAGAATCAGCAAAGCTGCTTAGGAGATTTGCCCAGTTGGCCTCTGATTATAGCGGACCATTTTTGGTTGTTGCCCAGTTGATCCCTGGGATTTACGCGCACGTTGACCATTTTGCCCAGTTGGTCTACGTCCGGTGACATTGCTCTATATGGTTCTCAGATATTGTCGATAATAAAAGATACTACTTTATATTTACCAACAATATTATACAGTGCGCCCATAAAGTTTGGAATAATGGAAATAATTCTTTTCCCGGCAAATTTAAAGAAAAATGGTTTGACACGTCAAATTGATTTATTTTAAAAGAAATATTTTGAGATAATTTTCATTTTTCTACTGCTTTCCGGTTTCAAGTAGTGACGTCATCGATATTGTTTTAAATGGCAACCCCCTATTGTTTTGGCAGATTTGGATAGATAATAAAATTCTGAATTCAAAAATATCAACATTTATGGTATTCAGTCTGATAATTTCAGAGATATTAATTTTTGAATGTAATCAAATAAGTGATTTCTAAAATAAGTTTATTTTACTAACCAACTACTTTTTTGAAGAAACGATGTTGGTATGGTTCTTATCCATACTGGAACTCACTTTTTGTAACAGGAATCAGTATCTACCATTTCCTTCCAAAAAAATTTGTTTTTTTGGAAAAATAAATTTATTTTAGAAATCACTCATTTGATTACATTCAAAAATTAATCAGTCTGAACACCATAAATGTTGATATTTTTGAATTCAGAATTTCATTATCTATCCAAATCTGCCAAAACAATAGGGGGTTGCCATTTAAAAAATATATCGATGACGTCACTGCTTGAAACCGGAAAGCGGTAGAAAAATGAAAATTATCTCAAAATGTTTCTTTTAAAATAAATCAATTTGACGTGTCAAACCGTTTTTCTTTAAATTTGCCGGGAAAAGAATTATTTCCATTATTCCAAACTTTATGCGCGCACTGTATGTAGCGCCCGGCTCGAATAATTACTTATTGTAGTACTTCTACCTTCCGCTAGGAACAGCCACAATTCAAAGCCCTAAAGCAAAAAAACCCCTGCGCGCGCGCCATACTCAGCCGAGTATACACGGAATGCTACTCCCAACGTCATTACTTTAAAGCTATCTTGTCGTGTGGGGTTTGAAGCGCTTGTGTTAGCAAAAGTTTGTTTCAACGGTTTCTGTTAGTATGTCTTCGTCGGACTCGTCGATAGAGGCGGAAGGTAGTTCGCAAGACTTATTAAATAGACTAGAAAGGCCATCGTAGGCGTCAATCCTCCTCAGGTTCGAGGGGTTCCGCGGAGCCGCGGCGTTCGCGAGTTATGTTATGAGAACCCTTATTATATAATAAGAGATGGGAAACTTTAATGGTCCCTGATAATCCTTATCTATTTCTATATAAACTAAAATTACTGTATTCTTTTCATTATTCGTTTGTCAAGTTAACTAGCAACATAATATTATTCGATTGATACGTTCCCTAACAACATTACTCGTTAGTCACCTCGATTAGTAACTATATTATTCGTCTTATATAACTTCGATTATTCGTTGGTTAATTGTAAACCTCTGTCATTCGGTAATCCAATGTAAATAAAAGCATTGTAAAATAAATAAAGATTTTTTTTGAATTGTTTCGGCTCCACGAACGAAACTGGCGCAATCGGTAGGATAGGTGGCAAACTCAATATTCAATTCGTCAAAATTAGTTTGTACATTTTTATGTTTAACCGCCTATTCGAATTCTTCGAACCTGCAACAACAAGAAAAAAGTGGAGGTGCAAATCTCCCCTGGACTTTCCCATACTAAAAATAAACATTTTGTTTTTGCTATTCAACAGTAGTTCGCGAGGCAGCATTGGAAATCATTTGAATGCCTCGCGAGAAAAACGAGGCTATACGGGTTCGATATGAACAAAAGAAAGACACCAAGATACGCATCTATCGCGGCTAGAAATTACAACAGGCGAAGTCGGACGATCGCTACCGACCGAGTCCAACCTAAATATTCAAAATTCACGAATTTCTCATTAACCGTACATTTTAGCCATATGAACACCTTATACTATGTGATAGACAATTTAATTTTGCATTCAATTATATAATAATATAAAGTGTGTTTCATTTAAAATAACAAAGTTGCTTATTGTACTGATGTACTGATGTCATAACCAAACACCCTGTATACGTGATATAAATTTAGAAAAATGTAAATTTATATACTGAACAACTTTTATATTTAAACTTCTTTCATATTTTGACTAATAAAGGCGCTATAGGAGCATCAATTTCCGATTTTCAAAATCTCATAGAGGGCGCCACAGTGGAATTCTGGCGTTCATCAACAAACAAAAATGTAGCTAATACCAAGCTGCATAAGTATAGAAAATTTAAACAAAATCCTTAAAGCAGTTTTTTTGTAATAATTTTTAAAAAATTTCAAAATGTTTGGAAGAGTGACGTTGCTACCGTTTTTGGATTTAGTAAATGATTCTTTTTCTTGGTGTAGTACAGCCAAAGGGCTTTCAAACAAGTTGTTGCGGAACTTGATCAGATAACTGGTTTTTGAGTTATGGGGCGTTAAAGTCGAAATTTTGAAAAATTCGTAGCGACCGCCATTTTGAAGTTAGAGAGTCCGGTAAAAACTGTTTCCCTTGAATTATGCCCTTCTTTCATATCCCCTAATCAGATTTTCAAAATTCCGCTTCTGAAAAAAATGACACCAAAAAACACGTCTAACTTCCGCTTCCGGTTTCGGATTTTTTTGAAAAGCTTATTTTGTCGATGAATTTTCGATATACTCCTTCATTTAAAATTTCATCAAAATTGGTTCACTAGTTTTTGCATTAGAGGCGTTACATACACACACACTCACCCACCCACAGACAGACATTTTTTCTAGACCACTTTTTTGGGTTCCTGGGGGCCCAAAACATGTATTTCCGCGAAAATCTCGATTTCGAACATTTTCATGATATCAATACTTCCCCTATACCAGTGGTGGTATGGGAAAGTAAAAAAAGAAAATCCACAACCAGCATTCCGGAGACCAGAGAACAAGCATCGTCAAAGGCTCCAGGTGCAGTTGAAACCCCTGATTATTGGAATCACTGTCTATCGAAGACACCCGTCCATCGAGGACAACAGATCATCGAGATCAACTTAGAGTAAGAAAGAATTTGTGCTTTTAAGTGAAAAGTTGAAATTTAAAGAAATATTAAATCATTATTTACTAACGTCGTTTTAAATTTAATTTTAAGTTCAAATAAGAACATTGTAAGCGAGACATACAGAGTAGTGATTAACGCTACTTAATAATCCATCTGTATTGACTAATGTTATTTGTGTAGAAACCGTGTATTAGGTCCTTAACATAAAAAACAAATATTCATTTTAAAAATAATAGTGTTTTATGTCCGTAATTAAAGCAGCGAAATTAACAATAAATACCATGTCAACTCCAAGTTTGTTTCCCCCAGGATTTCATGTATCCTTACTAAATGAAATACCAACTTACGACGGAAACCCAAGCACATTATCAGAATTTGTTAGGGCAGCAGAAACAATTACAAATCAGTTTTGTACTGCAAGTTCAAATGATTATATTAATAAACTTTTGATTTCTTCAATACGTAATAAATTAAAAGGGCAGGATTTAGAAATAGTAACAGGCTATAATTATAATACTTGGGATAGAATTAAAGACAGTTTTAATCGAAAATTTTGGAGACCAGACTTAGACAAAATTTTAAAGAATCACCCATAGATTTCTTTAATCGAATCCGAACACTTTTGGCTACATATAATTCCAAAGTTGCATTAAGTCAAGATACCGAATCCATAAAAATTTTTAATTTAGCACAATCGAAAAATGTTACTTTGACCACATTCGCAGGAGGCTTACATGAACCACTTGGTAGCTTTCTAAGAAGTAAATCACCAACAACCCTCGAAAACGCAATAGCAATAATTCGCGATGAATTAGATATCAGATATTTTCAACACTTAAGCAAAACTCCAATTCAAAATCAAAATCAACCGTAAAACGTTCAAAAATCAATCCCAAAACCCGAAAATATAAGTTATGCATTACCTAAATTCAATAATTTCTCTCCACAATTTCCACAACATTTTCCTAGACCACAAAATTTTTATAGACCACCAAACGTTTACAGACCATTAAATTTCAATAATAATTTTATTCCCCAAAGAAACCCCACACTTAGACTAAACCCACATCAACCACCAGCTAATTTCCCAAATCAAAGACCTTTCGGAAAACCAGGACAAAACGTATTCGCACCACAACGAAATTTCAAACCCACACATATTCCCGAACCAATGCAGTTAGGTTCAGAAATAAAACGACCTTCGAGTTACCAACTTCAAAATAGAAATAAAATCAGACCACCTTTTCAAAATCATTTCCAACAAGCCGATTCCACAAATATTAACCCGCATGAAGTATATTATTTAGAAGAACCCTCAGAAATCGATAATCAAACCCCACATTTACTACTTACTGACGACACAGAAAACCCTGAATATACAGAATACCCTACGTATGTTTCGGAAAACACCATATATCCTGAACAAACCTCATATGATACGCAAGACGACCAAAACGAGCACCATAATTTCGAAAATTTTCATTAACGGCCTCGGAAACACTTGAATCTTTTAATATTGGCATTATTAAATCTAACTTACCATACGTTCTAATACCCGGAACGAATGATAAATTACTTATCGACACTGGTAGCACTAGAACTATAATTTCCCCCCAATTTGTAAAAAAAACATTTTCCAAATTCTATTTTTAATTATAATTTTGAAATTAAAACTTCCCATGGAATATCCCAACATAATAAAATTGCAAACATCCCAATCAACGCATTATTTCAAGAACCCGGTAATCATATATGTTATATGTTTGATTTTAACAAGGAGTATGTAGGACTTATAGGATCTGATCTTTTATCCGACATAAATGCCTGTTGATTTCAAATGGATGCATATCCGAACAGAAAATATAACAATTCCATTTTTCTACAACGATTCTAAAACTCAACAAGAATTTCAAAAACGTAATCAGTGTAATTTTTCAAAAATAGGAAACAATGAAACTTTATTAAAATCTATCAACATTCCTCCAAGAACCGAAATGTTCACAACAGTACCAGCTATAGGTCAAAATGGTCACAAATTATCACCCAAACTAAAATTAAATAATCACGTAATTTTACCCTCTGCGATAGTAAACCTTCAAAATAAGTGGTTTCAGACAAGTATCATAAACATTTCAGATAAACCCGAAAAGATCAATATTTATCAACCCTTAATTTTAGAAGACTATCTCTACAGTAATGACTCAATTCAAATCCATAATATTAATATAGACGATAAGCGTGTACATTTAGATAATTTAAAAGAAAATCTTCGGCTTAATCACTTAAACGAAGAAGAAAACACCCATTTATACAATTTGTGTTATCTATATAAAGAAATCTTTCATGCACCCGGTATTCCCTTATCTGTCACCCCTTTAGTAAAACATCACATCCGCACTAAAACCGATACTCAAATCTTTACAAAAACTTATCGTTATCCCCATGTTCACAGAGAAGAAGTTAAACAACAAATTAATAAAATGTTATCAGAAAATATTATTGAACCCTCTGAATCCCCTTACAATTTTGCTATATGGGTAGTCCCAAGAAAATTGGACGCCTCAGGCAAACAAAAGTGGCGTATTGTTATTGACTACAGAAAACTTAACGAACAAACAATAGAAGACAAATACCCTTTACCCAGAATTGAAACCGTGTTAGATAACTTAGGACGAGCATCAGAATCATCAGCAAACGGATTACCAACATCTGAAATGGTTTTCACAATAGCGGAAACATCTTTACGGAAAGCTGCTTGTTTAGAAGGAGTTTGCTCGTGGTGTGAACCTATAAAATCTTCATCTATATCATATAGAAGATCTGATTCGTATTCACCTACTAGCCTTGAAATTTCTGGTCCTGCTAACATCCACCGACGTAAAGCTGCTGGGTTTTCGGTAAGACCAACTGCACCACCGTCACCTTTAATGTTGGCATTCTCCTGTTCATGTGCATGATCTAATGCGATAGACGAAAAATAATTTTTAGTTTTGTTTACTACAAATCCACCAGTATTAAAGGCATTAAAAACATCCGGATGCTTTTCTTTCAGTGTCACCATGTCCAAAAAATGTACAGACAACCATCGGGCATAATTTGTTCGATCCATAGAAAAGAACCAAGGTAGCAATTCCTTTAATGATATAATATAATTGGAAAAATTGCCTTCCCGAATTGACCGTATAAAAAATAAAATTGTTACTTCAAAAATTAAAATAACATTCCAAAACTGGAACTGGGGACACGTTTTTGACATTTTCTGTCGCCATTCTGAAAAGGATAGTTTTCTGGAAGAATTCGAATACACATCCTGCATAAGAATATATAGCGCAGCTGCAGTTACTTGGTGGATGCGCCTTGTTCTGTTGAGATGCGAAGCTTGTAGAGAAGATTGAGCTCTTCCAGACGTGGTTACACCTGATTCGGTTATAATAACATCCCAACCACTACCTTGTAACAAATTTCCTATGGCGGCCCAAGCTGCCATCTCTATGTGTAAACCGCCCATCATTAAAACAATACTGTTTCCTGATATTTCATTAGAAGTGAACAGTATCTGTTTACCAATAGCAAACAATGGTTGATCCATACACAGAACCGGAGTTTGCGATTTGTTGTAGTACTTTCTTGCTTTTAATATTACATGAATAGCATGAAGTATCATGGATACAGAATGTGCGTTTTCATTAAATAAGGGTAAAAGGGCTACCTTACTTTTCATAACCGGATGTGCACATTTAGATGCATAAAATGCTGCCCACGAGATATTCATTGTAGTGTCGGAAGAATCGTGGTAATTTTTGTGTAGTTCTGTAAGCCACGATTGTTCAACCAATAATATGTCTTTATCAAAATCAATTACAATTTCATCTGCAATACGAGGCACTTTTATGTCTTTAGGTAATCGAGGAGCGGACGGAACAAGTGCATAAGCTTCCAAGAGAGGTTTTATTTTACCATTATTATTTGTGAAATCTATTGGAATCTCAGGAATTAGTTCTCCTAGCGATTCAGCAGTAAAATGTTGATGCAATGTTATCGCAGTTCCGTGAAATGAATCCTTAGCACTTGTTGAACTGGGATTATGATCTATGTTATCGACACTTGCTGTTGTAAATACATTTTTTCTTAGGTACGGTGGACATACAAGACCCTCTTCTTCATAATGCGTACTTACTGAGTTTGCCAGTTGCGACGTAATGTTTAAAAGTTGTTTATATGAAATACACAAACCCATGGCATGCATTGTATCTACCAACTTTCGTTTTCTGGTTTCTGCATGAACTTTCAGAGCTAAATAAATGGGAAGTGGTGGTTCTCTTTCCCTATTATGACGAGTTGAGCAAACTGAAGAACGTCTAGGTTGAGAAATGGTGTTAAATACTATTGTTTGTGCAATGGACAGGACTGGTTGAATGATTTTATTTTTAGTTGAATTCCTCAAAGATCCCGTTAAAAGCATAGTTATGAACTGAAACAGTATCTGTGGAACGCTCTCTTCCTGACATGTTTCAGAAAAACTTCCTCGGAAAGTGTATTGATATTCAAGAATGTGTTTCTGTAAAATTTTAGCAGCTTCTGTTAAAATTAATCCTTCTTTATCAGAATCTTTCAAACCTGTAATTTTATTGCCTCGCTCAAACTTTCTTCAAAAATCAAAATAACATCCCTGCCTTCTGCTTTACTCACTATATCTGGAATATTAGATAAAATCTTTTAGTCTCGTAGAATGAACTGGGATATGATGCAATCCTAATTGCACCATATGATCTTTGTATAGTTTAACCAATTCGCTTAATTTAAAAACGGATCTTTCAGTTCTGCTTTCATTTATAAATTTTATAACATTTGCCAGAGCAATACCTTCCAAAAGCGATTTGTTATCAGATTTATTATTAGAATGTTTACGTCTGTGTTCAGTTATTTTATTGTAAAACGATGTTAGGCATTTTAAATGATATTCTGCTTCGATAGCAATTAAATCACCGCCTGAAATTTTTCGTAAAACATCTTTGTCAGAAATCTCTTGCGCGTAATTTCTTAATTTTCTATCCAGTTCTAATGTCTCAACTTTTCTTAACGGCTCTTTCTTTTTGGCTGGTAGTTCACAGAATAGGCATACTTTTCCTTTTGCAATAATACTAGTATCGTTTTTGACAATTAAGTTATCTCTTGAAGTCCTAGTTGTAACTGGTTCACTGTTGCTAATATCTTTTGTTCTTTTGTTTTCTAAACGTCTAAGTTTCAGTGAACTAAATTTTAATTCACATGTTTTATGCCAGGACACTTTATATTTCCGGAAAAAATGTTCTATACCGCCGCCTTCATCAAATTTTGTTAAATCGATGTTTGAAGGTAAAGCACCTAATTCTTTAAATTGCAGTAAATTTGCTGCAAGGCTCTCATAACCTTTTCCTTTTCTCACTGCAGGGCACAATAAAGGAAATTTATCTTTCGACTGGCACAAAATACAAAGATTAAAATGTACTGACATATTTTAGCAATAAATACAGAGAGGTATTGACGGGCCGTAACAATTTTTAAAAACACTCGAGCCGGCATAGATAGCGTACCACACTGACTGTAGCAAGTGATTCATTAAGTTGACACGTGCATTGCAGGTGCGCATGCAGATTGCACATAGAAATCGTTGTATTGTCCAAATATTAAAATTTTATAACATTGTATGATATGTTAAGATTATACGTGCACAAACAGAAGTCAACTATATTTTCAAATAAGGCCACAATTAATTAAAATCTGAGACACTCTACCCAATCACTTGTAGGGGGGGTTTTTCGGAATTGGGGGGTGATTTCAAGATGGGTCTGATGCTTATTTTGATTACTATATGATATACTAGCATCCCTGAAAATTTCATGCTTGTATACATTTTTGCACAATCGATGTACTTAGCTCCTGTACTAGAATTAGTTAGGAGAATAGGACGCTTGTGTGATGTAGGAATGCCGTTAACTCCTAAAATTTTAAGAAAAAGTGTGTACGCTTTTGCAAGAGAACACGGACTTCGACATAACTTTTCAGTTGCCAAAGAAATAGCCGGAAAAAATGGATGAAATGTTTTTATTCTAGACATCCAGAAATAGCGAAACGTCGTGCTCAAAAACTTAATCTCGCAAGAGCTCAAAAAATGAACCATGAAATTGTACTATTTTAAAAAGCTCAGAACAATTTTATTAGAGAAACATTTCCACGGAAAACCCGGTCAAATATACAACATAGATGAGAAGGGATGCCAATTAACTCTTCACCACCAACAAACTGTGTTGGCCCACAAGGGAGTGAAAAGAGTACACATTGTTGCTCCCGAACATGGAGAAAATGTTTCAATTGTGGCTTGCTGTAACGCTCTAGGACAAAGCATTCCCCCACTTATCATCTTCAAAGGTGTACGGATTAAGCCCGAGTGGTACATCAACCTGCCAGCGGAGTCCAAAATTTTAATGACTAAAAAAGGAAGCATGACAACAGAGGCATTCATACAATGGCTTGATCATTTTGCCAAATTTAAAAATCCTGGACCAGCTTTGTTAATCTTTGATGGAGCATCTTCTCATCTTGATATCCGCATTGTTGAAACTGCAGAACAACACGATGTAACGCTGTTCTGCTTGCCCAGTAACAGCACCCATGAGTTACAACCATTAGACAAAGCTGTATTTCGTAGTTTTGAGGCATATTGGGATGATGAGGTTCTAAATTTTTGGGTTAACCATGCAAACGAACGCGCTATTACCAGGGCCAGATTTGGAGAAATATTTACCCCAGTTTGGTTTAAATCAATGTCAAGTGAAAACATTTTATCTGGATTTAGAGCAACGGGAATTTGGCCGTTTAACCCAGCAGCCATTTCAGAGGCAGCATTTGCTCCCAGTAGTCTCACACATCGTGCTTTGGGTGATCGAGTGTTGGAAAATTCCTCTCAAAATACTACCCAACAGTTACACAATAGTATCGATGAACCAGTTGCTGGTCCAAGTCGTGTAAATACCATAAAAAAATCGCAAAACCCAAATAACATTTTTAAAATTTCAATATCAGATGCTAGTGACAGCAATTCATCTGGATCTTACACAACTGATGAATCAAGTGATGACGTTGAAGATGAACTCGCAGAAATGGAACTTATGGAAGAAGATGGTAAAAATATAGAGAACCCGAAAGAAAAGCAGACTCCAAATAAAGACACAGATATCAGCCTGAATGTGAGCTTCACGGAAAGTGGTTTCTTCATTACTCCTGAACTAAAGGCTGCAGTTAAAAAACGTCGGCCAGCGATTAATTCAAAGGCGCAGGAAGTTACAAGAAATTTGTTTTCCAAAACAGCAACCAGCTCCACTGAAGAAAATAAAGAAAACAAGGAAGACGCAGGAAAACGGGTCGTGAAAGAAAAAGCTAGCCAAGGCAAAATAGATAAAGGAAAGAAAAAAGTCAACAAGAAACAGGAATCCTGGTACTGTTTTGCTTGCGATGAAGACAGAGTTGCAGACATGCGAAAATGTAATTTGTGCAACACCTATGTGCACGAGGAATGTGTAGGATTAAGCAAAGTAGATAAAGACATCTTTGTCTGTCCTAAATGTGCAGTTTAATAAGTGACATTTGGCGTTATCTTTAAAGTTTAAAGTTTAATTTCATGTTTTTTGTATTTTAAATAGCTATGTATTATCTTTGAAATTACTTACATTAAACAATAAAAATAATACTTGATTGTTTTTCGTACTTACACCCTGAAAAATATTATTGGCCTTATTATGAACCCAGTTGCCAAATAAGGCCATTTTGTTTATCTTCATAATCTATTAATTTTTTCAAATTTGTGATTTCAAAAAACAATTATATACAATAATATTGATACCTTATAGTATACCATACACTTAGTATAAACAACGATTTTGCAAAACTATTTCAATAAATAATCTCAGAATAAACAAACAAACCTTAAAGTGGCCTTATATGGCGTCTGTACCTTACAATAATCAAGTGTTAAAGTAAATAAAATAAATCATTTCGATTTTTTTCTGCAAAGTAAAATCTTCAGAATACCCACGTACCTAACACTATTACCAGAACAAACGCACCCATACTAAAATGCAAAATATTACAGGGCGTTCCATTTTTCTGCCTATGGTGTTACAATTACCCAAAATGGGAGTTAATGGTGACATCCCATGATTAAAATAAAAAGCATTTATCAGTATTTTACCACTTTAGATCTTGCATCCGGTTTTCACCAAATAGAATTAGAAAGTAAAGATAGAGAAAAAACAGCATTTTCTACTGAAGAAGGACATTTCCAATTCAAAAGAATGCCTTTCGGATTAAAAATGCTCCGGCAACATTCCAACGTGCAATCAATACTGCTTTTACAGGACTCACACCTTCCCAATGTTTAGTTTACCTAGACGACATAATTGTTTATTCTAGTAGTTTACAAGAACACATAAATCGACTAAAGAACGTATTCAAAATTTGTCAAAAACATAACATTAAAATACAACTTGATAAATCAGAATTTTTACAAAAATCAATTAAATATTTAGGTAATATTATTACTACTAAAGGTATTAAACCTGGCCCTTCAAAAATTTCCGCAATCAAAAATTTCCCGTTACCCAAAACTAGGACTGATATTAAATCAGTCCTCGGACTTTTCGGATATTACAGAAAATTTGTACGCGATTTTGCAAAAGTTACGAAATTTTTAACACATTGCCTTAAGAAGGATAACAAAATTAATCATACAACCGAATTCATTCAAAATTTTGAAAACTGTAAAAACATCTTAACAAATGAACCCATATTACAATACCCTGATTTTTCTAAAACATTTCAATTAACTACAGATGCAAGTAAATTCGCAGTAGGTGCTGTCTTATCACAGAACAATAAACCTATCTGCTATGCATCCCGTACACTTAACGAATCAGAACAAAATTATACGACAATAGAACGAGAACTCCTAGCTGTTGTATGGGCAACAAAAAAAATTCGACCCTACCTATTCGGTGTTAAATTTGATCTATATACCGATCATAGACCTTTGGTGTGGTTACGTAACATCAAAGAACCAAATTCTAAATTAGCAAGATGGGCCCTGAAACTAGAAGAATTTAATTTTGCTGTTCATTATCTTCCCGGTAAAGAAAACAAAGTCGCTGATGCATTATCCCGTATTCAATTAAATTCCATTGACATAAAATACCCTGACCGATTAGAAACACCTGAACCCATTTTCAATGAAAGTCAAATAGCTAGTAGAGCAAGTACACCCGATATTGAGAACTTATTCGACATGCCCCCCGTAATAGAAATACCACTAACTAAACCACGTATAAATATTATTTCAGACATACAAATTAAACCCCCTAATAAAATAACTGCTGACAATGAAGACAACGACTCTTATTTAGACGAAACACCCCATGACATAAATAATGACGAAAACAATTCATACGTAAACACCGTACACAGTCAAGAATCATCTACCCCAGTAATAGACATCTCAGAAAAACCTTTACAACATTTTCTAAATCAAATTGAATTTATTAAAGTCACTATACCAAAACCCATTAGAATTACTAAATACGATAACGTCACGCATTACGCAGTTATTTCCCAACAGACCACTTATATATAGAATTTTCCAATTTCCTTAAGGACATTACAAATAATAATACCCCAAAATTTCATAGATGTACGAAACAAGTCACTTAAATCATAAATAAAGACGAACGTAAAGACAAAATTAGTTCATACCATTTAGGCAAAAATAACCACCGTGGAATAAAAGAATCAACGGAACACCTCCAACGATACTTTTATTGGAAAGCGATGAAAAAAGACGTAGAAGAATTCATTAAACATGTGAGATATGTAAATCTAACAAATACAATAGAAATCCCAATAATGTACCCCTACAATTCAGCTAAAGTTCATAATGACTTATTAACAATTATTAAACAGTACATAGAAAAAGCAGACAATTTAGTGGAACAACTTTTTCCCGACATCAAATCTAAAGTTAATAAAAGAGGTCTAATCGATGGACTAGGCTCTGTATTTAAATTCCTGACTGGAAATCTAGATGCCAGTGACGGACAGAGATACGAAGGCCATGATAACCAGACTACGAAAACAAAACGAAGCCCACAATACGATATTATTAGAACAAGCCCAAATTCTCAATGACACTGTTACCACTATAAATACTTTAGGAAAAAATCAAGAACTCTTAAATAAACAAATTCAAAAACTCGTTTTCCAACATGATAACCTAAGTAGAAACTTTGTAATCATCATCACAGAACTCCTTTTAATGGAATCGATTCAATCTCTGCAAACATTTGTTAACACCTGGCCTGAACTCGAAAACGCACTTACCTTTGCACAAAACCAACAAATGCATATGTCCCTTCTGGATAACAATGACTTAATAGATAATTTAGACAGAATTTCCAATTACCTCGAAGAAATATTTGAAAATGCATTAACTATTCCTTTTCCAGCCCATTTTAAATACCTACACTTATATGAATCCATTATCACTACAAAACTTTACCAGATTAATAACAAAATTACTTTTATTTTCGAAATACCATTGATTTCAAAAATCAACCAATACCAAATAATAGAGCTTATACCTTTCCCTATTTTCATCAAAAATCAACAATTTCGTATGATCGTACCCACCTATAATACTGTTCAATGTTAAAAATAGCATTCCAATTGAAAAAGATCACTGTAAGCTAGTGTCTTTAGAAACTTATTTTTGTAACCAAAAGAATCATTTTGAAATACCCAATAATAAACTTTGCGAAACTCAATTACTTTCATATAATAACAACGAAACATGTAAACCATACGTGTTCGATTTAATTAATATTAAGATTACCCAAATTAACCCCGCTACCTGGTTAATTCGTTTACCTTCAAAATCAATATTAGACATTAAATGCAAAGATCAAAATAATTATAGAAAAGAATTATCTGGATCAAAGATAATGCACTTGAGCCCGGATTGTTCTGTATTAATTAATCATGGACATGTATTATTTTCTGCAAGAACCACGTCAAACAAACAAATATATTTAACGGTACCAAGTATTGACCAATTGTCTATTTCTACATTAGAACATGTAAATATTTCACCATTAGATTTAACCCCTATCGATACCCAAAAACTAAAAAAGAACCAAATCAAGCTAACCAATAATATTAAAGTGCTTGAAAATGTAGATAATATTATAAACCCAATACATATTAGTGTTACATTAATAATTATTATTGTTATTTTTATATTGTTAATTATAAGCTTAATATTGTATATCTATGTAAAACGCAACTCTTTAAAGGAAAGATTTTCAAAGTATGTACTTTCCACCCAAATTGCTGAAAGTCCAATTGAACTGATGCAATCGCAGCTTTAAAAATCCTTCAGATATTTTAAACTCTTAGAGGGGAAGAGTTATGTTATGAGAACCCTTATTATATAATAAGAGATGGGAAACCTTAATGGTCCCTGATAATCCTTATCTATTTCTATATAAACTAAAATTACTGTATTCTTTTCATTATTCGTTTGTCAAGTTAACTAGCAACATAACATTATTCGATTGATACGTTGCCTAACAACATTACTCGTTAGTCACGTCGATTAGTAACTATATTATTCGTCTTATATAACTTCGATTATTCGTTGGTTAATTGTAAACCTCTGTCATTCGGTAATCCAATGTAAATAAAAGCATTGTAAAATAAATAAAGATTTTTTTGAGTTGTTTCGGCTCCACGGACGAAACTCGCGCTCCCGGGCTCGTCGCTCCACTTCTAGAGATTACTCACGTGCCTGAGAGAGGTCTGACGTAATCGGCGGTGAGTCAGAAAGCGAGAATGCAAGTAAGTTATTTTCCTTTCTTTCTGTAACTACAACATTTACACTTTAGCGTTTACATTTCGACCGAGTATTCGAATTTTAAGTAAACATGTTTTTACAGTACCTACAGCTTTTTATTTTCGAACGAGTTTTCAATTAAAAAAAAAAAGTGAACGAATTTTCACACAGCTGTCCTTCGAAAGTGAACAAGTTTTCACTGTATAGCTTATATTTTCGAACGAGTTTACATTTCGATCGAATATTCGAATTTTAAGTAAACATGTTTTTACTGTACCTACAGCTTTTATATATGAGGCGTAAAGACGCAAAGTGAGACATGTCATAATTTTCGGAAAATGAGTTCATTGGATTCGTCGTTACAATCCACATTTTTTAGAAGTAGTTTGGTTTCAAAATACGACATACGACGCGGCTGTTCCGTTTAAAAGTATGCCTCAAATGCATAGTGCGACATGTCCACTTGCAGGTTTGGTGCAAAACACGACATATTTTAGTGAACCAATGAGCTGTCAAGTATCCAGTCACATGATCACACACATGGTGTGAAACTAACGCGACGCGAAACTAAGATGGTATTGTGCTAGCTGACCTGCGACCTGTTGGTTTAGCTTTACAAAGTGCAGTAAAAACAATAATAATGGATGGTGAATTAGTTGTAGAAATTAAGCAATGTGCTTCTAATAAGGCTAGATCCAAAAGTACCAGTGGTAGTTCACGGCCCAAAGCTAAAGCTGCTAGGTAAGGACATTTATACAAATTATGAAATTGGATTAAAGAAACTAATTTAGAGAACATTGTACAGGCATTCTCCCAAATCGTTACCAATCTTCCCCAAGTGTGGACACAATGGAAAGCCCTATCAACCTTATCAGTGTACCTCAGTTTTAACAATGAGGGATATCAAATATTTTTATACTATTTTTTATAATAATAAGACTAAAATTGCACAAGATGCCTTTCTGCTTACTTACTGCAAAATGGTAAATCCAAAAAGGTCAGGGTCTCGTACTGTTAATGTAAACCATAAGCCAAAATCTGGTACAGTTAAATACACAGTCAGATCAGAAGATAAATTAATAGTGCCAGTTTGTAGAGAGGCTTTTTTGGGAATACTTGGTGTAAAATAGGATAGAATTTTGAGGTCGCTCAAAAAATTCAAAGAAACTGGGGATCTACCTCGTGAGACGAGAGGTGGAGATCGGGTCAAAAACAAAATAATCAACAGAAAAAGTGGAGGTGCAAACCTCCCCTGGACTTTCCCATACTAAAAATAAACAGTTCGTTTTTGGTATTCAACAGTAGTTCGCGAGGCAGCATTGGAATTCATTTGAATGCCTAGCGAGAAAACCGAGACTACAAGGGTTTGATATGAACAGAAGAAAGACACCAAAACACCCATCTATCTGTAGGTAGCGGCTAGAAATTACAGCTGGTGAAGCCGAACGATCGCTACCGACTGACGATCCGTTTCCGTCCAACCAAAATATTCAAAATTCACGAATTTCTCATCAATCGTACATTTTAGCCATACGAATGCTTTATACTATGTGATAGACAATTAAATTTTGCATTCAATTATATAATAATATATAGGGTGTTTCATTTAAAATAACAAAGTTACTTATTGTACTGTGGAAAGCAAACGCCCTGTATACGTGATATACATTTAAGAGAATTCAGAATTATATACTGAATAACTTTTATATTTAAACTTCTTTCATATTTTGACTAATAAAGGCGCTATACGAGCATCAATTTCCGATTTTCAAAACCTTGTAGAGGGTGCCACAATGAAATTTTGGCATTCATCAAAAAACAAAAATGTAGCTAATACTAAGCTGCATATGTATAGAAAATTTAAAGAAAATCCTGTGGCCAGTTTTTTTGTAATAATTTTTCAAAAATTTCAAAATTTTTGGAAGAGCGCCGTTGCGACCGTTTTTGGATTTACTAAATACATTTTTTTCATGGTATAGTACCGCCAAAGGTCTTTCAAACAAGTTGTTGCGGAACCTGATCAGATAACTGGTTTTTGAGTTATAGGGCGTTAAAGTCGAAATTTTGAAAAATTCATAGCGGCCGCGATTTTGAAGTTAGAGAGTCCGGCAAAAAACTGTTTCCCTTGAAATATGGTCTTCTTTCATATTCTCTACTCAGATTTTCAAAATTCTGCTTCTGAAAAAAATGATACCAAAAAAACATGTCTAACTTCCGCTTCCGGTTTCGGATTTTTTTGAAAAGCTTATTTTGTCGATGAATTTTTGATATACCCCTTCATTTAAAATTTCATCAAAAGCGGTTCACTAGTTTTTGCGTTAGAGGCGTTACATACATACATACATACATACATACCCACCCACCCACGCACCCACCCACAAACAGACATTTTTTCTAGATCACTTTTTTGGAATCCTGGAGGTCCAAAACACGTATTTCCGCGAAAATCTCGACTTCGAAAATTTTCATGATATCAATACTTCCCATATACCAGTGGTGGTATGGGACAGTAAAAGGCTATGAAAATTTTTATCGAATCTTTGAAATGTACAGAAAGCCATTACTGTCGTAGTAAATCTACCCAGAGAATATACTTGCCCTGTGATTTGAATATTATTAAATTATGGAAAATGTATAATAACAGAGTAGACGAAGGTCTGAAGGTAAAAGAGAGCTATTTTAGAAACTATTTCTGCAAAAACTACCACATAGGATTTGGTAGCCCGCAAACTGATGTTTGTTCAACTTGTTTTCAATTCAAAGAAAAAATGAAATTGGTGACTGATAACTATGTTAGGCAAAAGATGATTATAGATAACAAAATCCACAAATTAAGAGCTAAAAGTTTCTATGCTCTATTGAGAGAAGAAAATCATGAAGTTTTAGTGTTTTCTTTCGATTGTCAAAAGAATTTGCAACTGCCAAAAGTACCTGACCAAAAAGCCTACTTTATACTTCTATAATTTTACAGTAGTAGTTGGAAGCTCAAAAACAAAGCTGACCGCAAAAAGCGAAAATAAAAATTCAAGTTATTGAAATGCTCTGCAATTGGCTGCAATGCAGTCCTCCAAAACATGTAAACAATTATTGAAAATAATCTTTCCAATGGTAGGACATTCATACATCCCGCCGGATAGAGTTTTTGGCAATATTGAAAAGGTGGTAAGAAAAACACCCATCATAACTAACCCGGATGGTTATGTAGAAATTATTCAACAAAGCGCCAGTTTTGAAAATGGGAGAAGACTACAAAGTTCAAGATTGGAGAGCCGAGGTAAACAAAATATTAAAATTACCAGGATCGTGGCATTTCAAGTTTCAACCAACGAAGAGGTTTATTTTGGCCAAAAGTGTTTCTGGTTGTGTTTTGGTGAGAGGAGAACCATTTTACCGAAGCGATATTGGAAAAGTCAAATCGATTTGCAAAAAAACTCAAAACATAAAACTAATGCGCCCTAAAGAACTAGCGATAGGGGTGCCATTAGAAACAGGCAAAATTAAAAGCATCACCAGTATTGACAACTCATTATGGTTCAGAATGGAACAAAGAGGTATCATTGAGTTATTTCATAACATTGTTTGAAGAGAATAATAATAACAATGGAAACAATTCACAAGAAGAAGAAAGTGAAGTGGACGTGGAACTTGATGCCACATTGGAATTTTAAAAAATAAAACTATTAATAATAATAATAACTTTATACTATTAGCACGTAGTCGTTAACACACAGATTTCAATGTAAAAATTTAAAGAAGGTAAAAGCAAAACGTTTTCGCCTTTACAAGGGCATCTTCAGTGCTAAAAGTGTATAACAAATAAGCGTTAGGTCTAATTACAATTATTATGAACTTACCATATGGTAGATGTAAAATACAATGAAAAAGTAATAAAAATTTAAAATTTAAACAACATGAAGTGTTAGTTTAAACATGTTAACAAAAAGGAACAAAGGTTTGAGGAACCAGTGCCCTAAAATCAGATTAATTAATTGTAATTTTTGCAGATTTCTGTAAATGTTTTAGTTATATTTTTGACTGTTAATTTTTAAAACTTTTCAAATTTTTTGTAATTTTTCTTATCAACAGCCATTTTCATGATGTGTTGCTTCACTTTTGTAACTTTATAATTTTTAATTAATCTTTGTGATTTTAGGGCACTGGTTCCTCAAACCTTTGTTCCTTTTTGGTAACATGTTTAAACTAACACTTCATGTTGTTTAAATTTTAAATTTTTATTACTTTTTCATTGTATTTTACATCTACATGTGGTAAGTTCTTAATAATTGTAATTAGACCTAAGGCTTATTTGTTATACACTTTTAGCACTGAAGATGCACTTGTAAGGGCGAAAACGTTTTGCTTTTACCATCTTTAAATTTTTACATTAAAATCTGTGGGTTAACGACTACGTGCTATCAAACGTTCGTTTTATTTAATTCCTAACCCATTCTGTGTTCGTAATGGATCTTAATCATTTAACTGCTACTTATTTAGAATTTAAAAAGTTTTTTTTATTACATGTATAATTTTTCTTTATATTGTATTAATTTTATTATATTAAATTTTTCAGTAATCTTGGCATTTTGTTCTAAAAGAATGCAATAAAACGTAATAAATAAAATAAAAAAATTGGGGCTTAGGTGCAAAATGCGACATCTCCAACTTTTTCTCAAAAATTATAGCTTCTGGAAGTTTGACATTTAGCATATAAAAGCATAAGCCATTTTAGAAGTTACATACCACAAATCATAATAATAACCCAAAAATATATATTCAAAATAGTTTTTCGCTGTTTTCTCGAAATATGCTTTTTGTGACATGTCTCACTTTGCGTCTATACGCCTCATATACGGGTAGCTATTAAAGACTAAAGCCGTGGCACTCAAACGCTTTGAGATTTTAATTTGAAATTTGGAACAGTTCAATACATCACTTCGCATATTTTACAGTGTCAAAAAATTTTCTTTGGCTCATACTTTCGGAGCCCGGCCGCCACCTTGAATTTTCTTAAATGGTAATAGGGGTAATGCAATACATCGTTACAAAGCTTGATTATTTTTCTTTCTTAACATGGTAAATTAATATGGGATTACATAAGAAAATAATGCAAAAAAATTAGAAAACAATTTGCCGTATGCTCAGACGGCTATTTATTCTATGCTTTAAATCCAGGTAGCTCTACATTAACACAACGTCAAAATTAAACAAAAAACAAAATAAACAAAAAATGAAGATACAAGGTACTTACTAAAATTAAACAAACAATTGTAAAAGTTGAAAAACAAATACCATATTGTGATTGTTAAAAGTATGGTAACAAATCCTGCTTAAATTCACGAAGATGTTAAAACTATTTTCTGTCACCATACCTAATCAGTTTCTGTCAACCAATCCACGTTTAACAAAATTCAGATTGTTAAATTTCTACGAAAAGTATGACAATCTACCTACTGTCATCTGCTAAACTATTATTGATTGTTTTTTTATTTAAGTTTGAAGCTCTGTTAAAGCAAAGCCACCTAGAATTGAAGCATACAATAAATAGCCACCTGAGCGTAAGGCAAATTGTTTTCTAATTTTTCTCCATTATTTTCTTATGTAACCCCATAATAATTTACTATAATTAGAAAGAGAAAACATTAAGCTTTCTAATGATGTATTGCGTTACCCCTATTACCATTTAAGAAAATTCAAGATGGCGACCAGGCTGCGAAAGTATGAGTCAAAGAAAATTTTTCAGTACTATAAAAATATGCGAAGTAATGTCGTATTGAAGTGTTCCAAATTTCAAATTAATATCTCAAAGCGTTTGAACGCTACGACTTTGGTTCAATCTTTAACAGCTACCCTGTATATAAAAAAAGTGAACAAGTTTTCACACAGCTGCCCTTCGAAAGTGAACGAGTTTTCACTGTACAGCTTATATTTTCAAACGAGTTTTCGAAAAAAAAAAAAAAAGTGAACAAGTTTTCACACAGCTGTCCTTCGAAAGTGAACGAGTTTTCACCGTACAGCTTACATTTTCGAACGTGTTTTCGAACAAAAAAGTGAACGAGTTTTCACAAGGCTGTCCTTCGAAAGTGGACGAGTTTTCACTGTACAGCTTATTTCATTTCGAACGTGTTTTCGAATAAAAAAGATGAACAAGTTTCATAAAGCTGTTATCCAAAGGTGTTGCTGGTTTCTTCAAAGTACTGATAAGGCGTTTGAGTAGCCTATTTGTACGAGTTTTCCCAAAAAATTATCTTTTATGAGTTATCCTTCCTTTCTAGGCCAGGAAGCGGAAGAATATCCGCAGGTAGCAACGGCCGAGAGTGTCGATAACCAGACCAATCAGTTAGACGACAACATCCTGAGGATGCTAGGGCCAAAAACGGTATCGCAAGTGGTGCTAGCAGAAAATATCCAACAGGATTTGGTCGATAGGTGGTTACCGTTGTTAAAAGTGGGATGCTCCTCAGAGGAAAAGAAAATACCCTCTCGCGAAAAAATGCACGATGCTAGAGGCCCCAAAGTTAAACGTGGAAGTTTCAGCCGTTTTATCAGACCAAGCGCAGAAGCGGGACGAAAAGTTGGCGCAAATCCAATCGCAAATCGGTTCGGGCCTCGCAGCCTTGGGTAAAGCTGTTACTTGGTTGTGTAATGAAGGCGATTTCAATAAACTGGCAGTTGTAGTATGCATTAGCGATGCAAGTAGGCTTCTAATAATACAATTAAATTTTTACACTTTTCTGATAACAAAAATAAATTAAATATTTCGGAAGCTTTTGAAATTTATAAACACACAAAAAACAACATACCTTTAATAAATGAGCAAATTGAACTCTTAAATTCTCCTTTACTGAAGATTTTGGAATAGATATCTTTCAAAAACACTGATAAGCGACTGACCTCCGACGGGTTGACTGGGGCCAGCTGCTTCACGCAGTGTTAAAATATTATAATCAAGCAGTTACTATATAAATCATTTTGCATTTGTTATTAAATATCTTATATGCTTTTGACAATGGCACTTTGATGCCGAAATACGTATAAAGCAAAATAAATATTGTTATTCCAGTTAAAATCGATATTTATTTGATATTTATATTTCTATAATTATGGATTTTAACAAAGTAAAGCTTGAAAATGTCAATAAACTATTAAATTGTCTTATTTAGTACTCTAATAGAAGAGTACAGTTAATGCACCCATCTCTAAAGCATTTCCATTAACATGGTTTAACTTTAAGATTAGCTATCTACATTATTAAGATATTTGTCTAGAACAGGCAGGTAGGTTATGTCATTTGTATTACGTTTTTTTAGTTAAGAAATTCAGATATTCAGATTTTATTTGTCACAATATTTTTTTTTAAAGAATCATGGAGTTGCCAAAGGTAACTCCATGATTCCACCCCCCCTACTTATCCCGGCTCAGCGCACTAAGCGCTATTCACGGGTCTAACATGCCCCACCCTTGAAAACCCCTCCAACTATATTAACGAGTTGATTCCTAGTTGCTCCTGAATTTTTGAAAATCCTGGCTACAACGAGGAATCGAACCCGTGTCGCCCCGGTGCCATGCGGATCTTCAACCACACGACCACGGCCCCGCCCACAATATTTTTGTTTGATATCGTTTATATATGTTAATAAGAACAGCAGAATACAATACGTAACTTGTACCACAACTTGCAGAATATAACGTAACAGTTTAAATACATAATTTACATTACCAAAAAAACGGACATATTCTGTTATTTAACAATCAGGTGACCATTGTTGCTTGAGGCCATCACCGGACAAATTTATAATTCTTGGGATGAATTAAAACAAACCCTTATTAACAATTTTGGAGACAAACGATCGGAGCTTAATATCCGTATCGATCTTACATGAATGAGACAAATGCAAAACGAATCCTCTATTGATTTTTGTCAGACTAAGATCATAATTAGCTATTTTAAAATCTAAAATTTCATTAGGAAATGAACAAGCAGAAATTAAAAATTACAAGACTTTGGATGCAAAAGGGTCGGCTCTTAAAACTTTTTTAGGAGGACTTTGGGAACCCCTAGGTAGTTTTTTACGTAGTAGATCACCGAATTCTCTTGAAATTGCTCGTCAATATAAATAAAAGATAAGAATAAAAGAGGAATTAGACATACGCTATTTTCAAAATCAAAATTACTGACAAGCCAAATTTTCTCAAAATCAAAATTATTCCCAAGCTAAATTTTCTATTTCTCAACCAATGCAAATCAGAAACCCCAATAAACCACATCAAACTTTCCAAAATCACCCACAATCTCATTTTAACACGCTTCAACAACCCACTCAATTCAAGCAACAATTTAACCCAGTTTGTCAAATCAACCCTAATCAACCACATTTCTAATATAAATTTATATATGTTGTGGTCGATATTAGACTAGCTTGTCCTAATAACTACTACCGGGGAAAATCTAGCGCAAACCATAATTCGTACTTTAGATTCTTTAGGAATCAATTTAAAATATTTAAGGGGTCAGGGCTATGACGGTGCAGTTTCTATGTCGTTAATGGGGTGCAAGCAAAAATTAGTGAAAAATACACAACCGCAATATATGCATTGTGCATCCTATTCTCTTAATTTGGCTATATCGGATGTTTGCAACATAAAGGAAATTAGAAACTGTATAAGTATTATAGAAAAATGTTACACGTTTATGAACACACCGAAAAGAAATGCTGTTTTGCATGATAGTGTCAGGAATATAATATATTCATGGTACATATTATGTCCAGAATCTAAACGGGAGAAACTTAAAAAACTTTGCCCAACCCGATGGATTGAACGGCACTTTGACCGGCAGAGTCGAGTTGGTTCCCAACCCCCTTAATTGCTTTTGCATTGAGGGACGAGTTGGTTTCCATGAGTTTCTTAAGCACAAGTAGTAACTTTTGAAACCCATTAGCAATATGATGTATCTTATTTATAAGTATTTTGATATTTTGGTAACATTCAAAGAATGTTGCTAATGATTGATGACTATTTAACTAAGGGCGGAGGTTGTCTACAACCAATCATAGCTGTATATTTGTAATACAGAGGGTTGTTATCTGCTATTGTAAATTTAAAACAGTTAGTTGTAAATTGTCATCTACACTTTACAAACATGAGTTCTCTATATGTGATGTACAGTGAAAAAGGCAAACAATTGTTAGTGGTAGACAATTTCAAGTTTGGTTTTCAAAAAGTGCTGTCGGGTGGCATAGTTAAAAGATGGGCTTGTACCAAGCGCGTATGCAAGGCATTTGTTAAAACAGAAGGAGAAGGCAACATCATAATCGAGGCTTCATTAGTTCACAATTACGAAGTTGGAAACATTTTCGCACTGGAACTTGCCGAGTATCTTCTTCTTCGTCTTTAATTGACTTTGGTTTTAATAACTTGATATTTAAAACATAAACAAAGATGGTCGACAGGAAAATCGATGGGTACAAGAGGAACTCCCACATCCAAACCCATAGAAATTACTGATGTGTATGTTCCCATCAGGAATATTCTTGGCAGCCAAATGACAGGAGAAAGTAATTTTGACGATGACTTCCGTATTGTCACTGTTTTACGTTATGACTAATTAACTATTACATTATGTGTTTTAACGACATTAGCTGACAACAGTATCATAGTGGAGGAGCGTCCGAACCTTCTGGATAAATCTAATTATAACGATTTATCTACCAATATAACGGTACAGCAGCTGAAACCGCAAATACCGAAACTAAACAGTTAATTCAAAAATCACCCACCTCGACCATAGAGTCAGATGATGTTGCAATAAGCAATGATTGTGTTGAAGACGGTACGTTTAGTTTTTGTAAGTACTGAATTTATAATTAAATTCTTGTGCTACAGTTGCTACAATTTCCGGTAAAAAGTGGCAGATTGGTCAATTTATACCCCTGCCAAGCTGAGAAAACTCAAGTCAAGACGACTGGCAACTTCATCAACAGCTGATCATTGCAGAGGATTTCTGTACACTTCCGCATTATCACCTCCCGAAGATTGTATTTTTACGTGGGTACAGTCAATAGCACCATACATTTCGGAAACCTGGCTATACTGTAAATTCCAAGACGAACTTTGTCCATCTTGTCTTGGTTGTTTGGGAATTCAACGTAACGTGGTCTTAAGCGGGCAATAGCTGTCGACACTTTCTGCACAATTCGGCTTGCTGTTGATATGTGAATGTTAAAGAAGTCACCAACGACAATTAGCATAGAACCACATGAAAAAAAAACGTAATGTTAATAGAAGCTTGTCTTGTGTGGATACTGCATGGTTTCTCAAAAAGAACACAAATTTAAAATTAACTTCACCTAGTTTGTTATAAATAAACCTACCAGTAGGCGATCTTATTACATTCTCTATTTCACCGAGAATTTGACGTACTGTAGGTTTTGTTAGGCGAAATCGGTTGTAAAATTCTTCATCTGATCATTTTTGAAACTGGTTTATCCTGTCCCGTATTACCCAGGGAATTCTCCCCATTCCGGCATTACCCTCTTCTATAAACTGGATGAAATGTTCGTAGTCAATTAAATCACCCAATAAATTTAATTGATTCATCGTAATAACAATAGAAATTTAAAAACCCGTTAACACAGTTCAAGAGTAGACACAAAAACATCGTCACATTCGTCACGAAAACACAAAAATAAGTTAGATTTTCTGTGAACCGGAGTTAACTCGCCAAAATCGGTGGATGAAAGTGGGAACGAGTTAACACGTGGTTAGGAACAAGACCAATGATTGTACAACACGAATTTCGACATGAACTTAGGTTAACTCTTGACTGTGGTTTAATTCATGATTGTACAGCTGGGCCTAAGTGATTAAGGGAGGTCTACATTAGACCTGTAGTTTCATACATACATGCACATGCAAATTAGAAAAAACGTTGGCATGTGGAACAATAAGAAGCAACAGAAAAGGAACTCCACAGAACCTAGCAGCTAATAATACACTGAAACGAGGTGATTTTTATTTTAGGGTTTCTAATACACGTGTCAGTTACTTCAAGTGGAAGGACAATAAAATACTGATTTTAGCTTCCAATTTCCATGGTAGTGAAAAGGTGGAAGTAGACAGAAAGGAAAAGGATGGTCACAAAATTAAAGTTCCACAATAGCTATATGGGCGGTGTGGACCACCATGACCAACTTCACAATTCATACACTATAGAGCGTCGTTCCTAAAATAATCGTTTAAAACAGTTCAAAACAGCCAAGAAATTTCCAGAAAAAGTTCCATACCGTGAAAATTTCTTTTTACTACATATTAGTGAAAAATTAAAATATATGTATTTATATACTTACTAATATGATTAAATATGGGCAAATATGCATTATATGGAAATATATCCAAAATAAAATTTTTAAACATGGGTTTCTTAACTTGCAGTTACCAAGAGTAAAAGATACCTGTTGTAATTATTGCTGGCTATCAGGTATTCCTGTAAATAAGAAAATGGAGCGAATTCAGGAGGATCGCGGTGACAGTTATGTGTATACTGATCCGGATACACAGCATTTGTATATTCGGAATAACGTGACACATAATGGGGTGACCCAGTACTACCGATGCATCCACAAGACGTGCCAGAGCCGCATGATATGGAGCGTGTTGGAGAGTGCAAGGAAGGTGGCCATTCTTCCAATCCCACGCGACTTGATGCAGATGAATAATTCGCTAAACCATGAAAGGTAATTTTCTTTTGTCTGACAAAGGTATTTTGTTTGGGAGATACTTTATTTGTTCTATGTACTTGCTACGTAAAACCGTATTTGCATATATGCCCGTCGCTTTGCAGAGGAGTTAGGACCACTAGGAATTAGGTTTTATCGAGAATTGATGGAAGTAGAGAATGTTCTAGGTGTGCAAATTGAACGAAATACATATTGGGGTAGTTCCCGTTGCTGCACATGCCCAGCAACCACTCATAGTTAAGTTGTTGTATGAACATACGGTAAGACATACTTATACGCATCAAACCGTTTTTCATTACATTTCAAGTTATTGAAATTTTACTGCTGTACATTGCCATTGGGATCAAACCATAACTGCATACTTTTTATAGGTTTTTCCCATAGCGTATCTGCCGATGGAAAGAAAAACTCAAGCGTAATAGGACAGGATACTGTAAGAACTAAGGAATACCGTACTGTAAGGTGTGGTCATACCATCTGTTATGCCGGATTACGAAATTCAAATTGCATTAAGGCAATCCGTTAGCGACATCTTTCCGAATGCAGTTTTAAAGAGGTGTTGGTTCCATTTTTGTAGAGAAATGTTCCCTAAAGCTAAGTTATAAAAAAATCATCCACACCACAGTGTTTGCAGAACCTTATACTGCATTAATATTTTTAGGTAGGCAACTAGGCTAGGGTGACCATACGTCCCGTTTTTAACGGGATTGTCCCTTTTTTTAGCTTTGTCCCGTTTTGACTTATATTACCGTTTCTAGTGCAGTCTGTGCCGCGTAGATGTGTGCAAGTTTTAGTGTACTATCATTATTATTATTTATATAACGCACCAAGTTCAATCTGGCAAATACCTGAATTTATTTATGGTGGTTTTCTAAATAAATTTATTTTTTCGATTTAAAATCCAATAAAATGTCGAAGAGGAGATGCATTTTCACACCAAGCTTAAAAACTGACTTTCCGTTTTTAAAAGCTACTTCTGAAATAGGAAAAGTCGAATGCACAGTATGCAAATCATTGTTTTCCATCGAACGTAGTCGTGCAGATAGCATTTGCAAAAGATAAAACATTTATTGGCTGGCTCTAGTGCAACTTGCAGCGAAAAAGTATTATCTTTTTTTGTAAAAAATACAGCAGCTGGTTCAACAGACGAGGGTAAACTCATTGCGGCAGAAGAAGTATTGTTTAGCTTTCATGCAATTAAACATAACCATTCATTCAGGTCCATGGATTGTACATCGTCTTCAATTAAAAAACTGCATAAAAAAATTCTCCTGCTCGCATACCTACCAAATGTGAATCACTTGTAGTAAATGTATTGGCCCTATTTGCAACGGAACAGATAGAGAAAATATTGAAATTTGTTTACGTTTAAACATTTTAAAAGAAATGTTATATTAAAAATATAATCTTAATCATTTACTTGATTATCCCCTACTCCACCCAAGTGTCTTCTGTCCCGTTTTTTTATTTTACAAATCTGGTCACCCTAAACTAGGCTGACCAACAGTGACCATGATTATGTCCGTTAAGGAGTACAAATGCCTATGGCTTATACAAAGATGGGCGACTGGAGAAACGGATATATATTGGCAGCAGCAGCTCGGCAAGATGAAGTTGCAGTAGTTGAAGAATTTTCAGATTATACGCATAAGCAGTGGGATACGATCACGGTGTAATATTATGTTAGGTGATTGTACGAACGCCGTTAAACGGCCGCTGAGCTGGCCACGTAACGCTGCCAGTGTCGCATTTCGCCACCAGACGGCGCACCGTACAGTCTGTCTATTCTCCTACAGCTTTCATACACGATATAAAAGTAATTAATAACAACTTTTCAATAAATACAACTCTAATATATACTAAGTCGTTACACCCGTAAATGGCGGTTAGAACTCATTAAAACAATAAACTTTTTTTAGTTCCAATTTTTGATTTGGGCCCTCTATTCGTAGTTATTGGATTTCTTGTTTTATTAACAATCCTAATAACTCCCTCATTTTAGGGAATATTTCAAAAAACGAAAGGTTTTCAAAATGAGCTTACGGTTCTCTACAACATTTGTATTTACAGTTATTTTATATTTTTTCAAATAACAAAATGGCGGCCGATCAAAAATTTCAAATCACAATATTTTGATAACTACCCCATAGATTTTTGAAAATAAAGTTTTTTTAAAATCCTCAAACTATCTACTACAACATTTGTCTAAAACATTCTTTTTGTCTACGCAAACAAGAGGCCTTTATTAAATTACAGAAGAGCATGTGTAAAGTATCGACGAATTAAGAAAAATGGCAGAAAGCTACTTCGATCTAAATTGCTTTTAATTTGTCAATACTTTACACATGCTCATCTGTAATCTAAATAAAGACCTCTTTTCTGCGTTAATAGAAAACAATCTTTTAGACAAATGTTGTAGTAGATAGTTTAAGGATTTAAAAAAAATTATTCTCAAAAATCTATGCGGTGGTCATCAAAATATTGTGATTTGAAATTTTTGACCGGCCGCCATTGAGTTATTACGATTGTTAAAGAAACAAAAGAAATCCAATAACTACGAATAGGGGCACCAAATCAAAAATTGGAACTAAAAAAAGTTGTTTGTTTTAACGAGTTCTAACTGCGATTTTCGGGTGTAACGACTTAGTATTAACACCTTGTATTGCAAAAAAAATATATTAACCGGCTGCGGAAATTTTATTTTGGAACACCTGCTGATCTCCAGCGTACTACCTTCTGCGTCAGCTTCGTATGCAACGAGCATCTATACATTAAAAAATTTTTCACAATAAATAGACTTAAATTTGTAAATTGTAAATTTGCTGTGCAGATCGCGCTTGCTTGAAACAGTGCAGGCTTCATACTATTGTATGTAGTGTAAGACAGTCAAACTGCCCAAGTCAGAAAAACTTGTAGGTTCTATCCTGCAAAGGAAAAACTTCATACTATTGTATGCAGGATAAGACAGTCAAACTGCCTAAGTCAGAAAAATTTGTAGGTTCTATCCTGCAAAGCAAAAACTTCATACTATTGTATGCAGAGCACGGAGTATGATTATGGTTAGGACAGTACACTTGAGCTCTCGATGTGTGGATATAACGCACGGTTGTGCGAGTGAAAGGTTGGAGACAGAGAAAGTGTAAGGAGGCCGGGTCTCGCGCGCTTATGCATCTCAGTTACATACTATTTACATATGGTTTGCAGTATTTCGCTCATTTGCGTAAGCAATACGTACCTATAACTCCGTTTTTCTATTTGTCTTTTATGATGATATCTAATATTATATATCAATATTGACCTATACAATGGGTAAAAAATGTTTCGTTCCCAATTGCCGTTCTGGGTATGCATCATGCCCGGAAGAAGTTACTTTATTTATACTTCCTCAGGATTCTGAGAAATTAAAGATATGGATAAAAAACATACCTCGTACCGACAAAATTTTAAGTCGAAACGACGGAGTTTGTGCTAAACATTTCGACCCTACACACATTATTGCTGATCTAACAAACCTCAAAACAAGAGGATTCTTAACCCATCTCTCCTTAGAAATGTACCATTAGATACCATTTATTAAAAAATGCAGAGAGTTGTTTCTTAAAACATCAAAATATATGTACGACGAGACAATTAATGAATGCATTGAACCGACAGATTTCAAATTTCCCTGTGAACAACATAAAATGTACATAATTTCCAGTGCCTTGCACCATTGTGTTTCGATGAGGATGAGGCAGTAATTTGAAGGACAACACATGAAACAAAAATCAAAATTTAAAGAAACAATAAAATGTCCAAACTACAGAATAATTAAGTTCTTTGGTTCCTTTTAATAATAAATAATTATTCAAACCGTTCCTTCAAAATATTCTTAATTAAAGTAGGCTATGATTTTATTATAAAGTTGGCGATACTCAGTTAGAGCAGATCATACAATTTTTTATATAAAATGTGTAACAACCTAACAACAAATGTTGACGGTTGTTATTCTTAAAAATCAACTGATTATAGCTTCTATTTGAAATTTAAATCTAATAAAATAAAAATGTATTATTATTTGAGAATTTCTTGAAGGCGCGTTATGATAAATCTTTGCTTACTATAATATGTCTTCTATTTATAATTTTTTTTAAGTTAAAATTATGTATCGGATTGATTGTTACTTACAATTTTTGTAAAACTTACATTTCACAATCATGTATAAGCCAAAAACGAAGTGTATCTGTATTATCTGTATAGCAAACGCTATACTTCACGGTCGCATGATCGGCCCCCTTATAGGTTCCCTCTCGCGGTCGACTCTCTCGCACAAGAGTGCTTTATATGAACCACGTTCGGCCGCCCACAGTATAGGCACTGTGCACTCCTAACCATAATCATTCTCCATGATGCAGGGTAACACAGTCAAACTGTCCAAGTCAGAAAAACTTGTGGGTTCTACCCTGCAAAGGAAAAACTTCATACTATTGTATGCAGGGTAACACAGTCAAACTGCCCAAGTCAGAAAAACTTGCGGGTTCTACCTTGCAAAGGAAAAACTTCATACTATTGTATGCAGTGTAAGACAGTCAAACTGCCCAATTCAGAAAAACTTGTAGGTTCTATTCTGCAAAGGAAAAACTTCATAGTGTTGGATGCAGTATAAGACAGTCCAAATGTCCAAGTCAGAAAAACTTGTAGGTTCTATCCTGCAAAGGAAAAACTTCATACTATTGTATGCAGTGTAAGACAGTCAAACTGCCCAAGTTAGATAAACTTGTAGGTTCTATCCTGCAAAGGAAAAACTTCATAGTATTGGATGCAGTATAAGACAGTCAAAATGTCCAAGTCAGAAATAGTTGTAGGTTCTATTCTGCAAAGGAAAAACTTCATATTATTGTATGCAGCGTAGACGGTCAAACTTTCCAAGTCAGAAAAACTTGTAGGTTCTATCCTGCAAAGGAAAAACTTCATACTATTGTATGCAGGGTAAGACAGCAAAACTGCCCAGAAAAACTTATTCCACAGTCAACACTAATTTGATATTAAAACACTTAAAACACTATGTCCATAACACATTAAAATATTTTAGATTATTTTGATGAAAACCCTTGGTGACACAAATATTCAAAAATTTCAAGAACATCTATTCAAGATTGAACGAATTTATTCAGCTTGAAACCTGCTCCTTCATTTACCATGCATCGGATTTTGATAAATAAAGTGGAGTTGGTTAATTTCTTCTTCACTTTTCTTGCTTACTCCACCGCGGTATCTGTTCTCAATTGAAAACAACCACAACTGGATCTGTAACAAATAATACTAGTTAGGTTCAAAATTATTCGTTATTCATACAGTTGTATTAATATATAATATCCTGCTAAACAGCATATTGACATCGATCTTAGTTTCCAGAAAAGAAGACGGCATGTTCAATATTCTTTCCATGTATAAAAATCTTATCTAAGTGAGTCGAGTTTGAACCCATGATCGTCGAAACACACCAGTGCTACTACTGATTTGTCTAGTGGTTTAATAGAGAGGTAGGTATATTACATTTTAATTGTTACCCTGTTACAAAGATACTTAAATGTAAATGCTTTTTTTTTGAATTTTTTATAGCAATAACGCTTAGCAAACTTTACCGCGCGAAAGACGCAAGAAAAACGTAACGCGAGTTCGCAAGTGTCTGTGACAGTGAACGGATGTGACCCTTTTTTTGTTACAGCTGGCAAGTTATTACCTGAAGACAAACTAAAAACTAAAAGGTTTCTAGCGTCGTTATCTGGTAATTTATTAATTATTGTACCTATGTTTTTGTCTCCTAAACAATATTTTTCCTTTTAGAATGTGTTGATCCAATATCAGATGGGGAACCGCGGTCGGCCATGCTCTATAGAGCCAATTTTAATTTGCTAAAAGAAATTTTAGCAAACAAACCATTTTCAATATTTAACAAAAATGTATTTAATAATATAATACAGGAAGATTCGTCAATAGTGTTTGATGATAATATGAAAAAAGGTTGGGCGGGATATTGCGCAACAGAATGGAAAAATGGTGTGGCTAATAGCCAAGTGGAGATTCGGTTATCCACTAAACTTTTAACAAATACAGAACGTCTAAGAAACGTTGTAGGTTCTATCCTGAAAATCAAAAACTTCACACTATTGTATGCAGGGTAACACAGTCAAACTGTCCAAGTCAGAAAAACTTGTGGGTTCTATCCTACAAAGGAAATACTTCATACTATTGTATGCAGGGTAACACAGTCAAACTGCCCAAGTCAGAAAAACTTGCGGGTCCTACCTTGCAAAGGAAAAACTTCATACTATTGTATGCAGTGCAAGACAGTCAAATTGCCCAAGTCAGAAAAACTTGTAGGTTCTATTCTGCAAAGGAAAAACTTCATACTATTGTGTGCAGTGTAAGACAGTCAAACTGTCCAAGTCAGAAAAACTTGTAGGTTCTATCCTGCAAAGGAAAAACTTCATATTATTGTATGCAGCGTAAAACGGTCAAACTGTCCAAGTCAGAAAAACTTGTAGGTTCTATCCTGCAAAGGAAAAACTTCATACTATTGTATGCAGTATAAGACAGTCACCTACAGTACCAAAGCAAAACTTCATACTATTGTATGCAGGGTAACACAGTCAAACTGTCCAAGTCAGAAAAACTTGTGGGTTCTAACCTGCAAAGGAAATACTTCATACTATTGTATGCAGGGTAGCACAGTCAAACTGCCCAAGTCAGAAAAACTTGCGGGTTCTACCTTGCAAAGGAAAAACTTCATACTATTGTATGCAGTGTTAGACAGTCAAATTGCCCAAGTCAGAAAAACTTGTAGGTTCTATCCTGCAAAGGAAACACTTCATACTATTGTATGCAGGATAAGACAGTCAAACTGCCTAAGTCAGACAAATTTGTAGATTCTATCCTGCAAAGCAAAAACTTCATACTATTGTATGCAGGATAAGACAGTCAAACTGCGTAAGTCAGAAAAATTTGTAGGTTCTATCCTGCAAAGCAAAAACTTCATACTATTGTATGCTGTGACGTGCTACCGTCCTGCGTGGAATTTTGGGCGTTTACAAATCCACCCTTTCCACGTTTGGACGGTAGTTTCCGACTACGACATGTACCGACCGACAACGACCGCCCCACCTTGGACCTGACGAGAAGACCGACGATCCGCGCATTGGGGAAGGGTTATCTTCCTCAATAAAACCAGCGGACAGGACCAGGACAAGACAACTTTTACCTAGAACTTGACTGACAACTTTTACCGAGAACTCCGTTCCAAACCTTACCGTTCATTTTCATTGCCGACCGTTTTACTGTTTAACTGACCGACGGACGATTACTTTCAGTTTAATTATTCCCGAATTAATTTTTATTTTGTTATTTCCGAATCCTTTTTAGTTTATTTTTGACCGAATCCGTTTTAGTTTATTTTCTCCGAATCCTTTTTAATTTATTTATTTGTATAACGAATCCTGTTTATTTTCACGAGATTGCTGATTGGTGCAATACTGATTGCCTTCTCAAACTTCCTGCCTAACCTGCCTTAAAACTGCCGATTGGTGCAATATTGATTGCCATTTTAAGGGTGCTTCCTTGGTGAAAGCCGGTACCCCCGTGGGCATTCGTGCTTTTAACTGGTGGAGAAAGCTTTTACAATTTTACCTTGTCGGAACAGGGATTGCGTACATGCAAATGGCGTATCTCTAATTCTCAAATCAAACCCGATACCTGAAATTCGTTATTTAATTATTCCCTGATAAAATCAGCACCTATACTTGACCTGTACACCCCGAAAGTATAATCCCGTAACTTAAATAACCTAATCAAGGTTCCCGTAGCTATTTAATTTTATTCCGATCCAATATTTTATTTGAATAAAATCTTGCTCAATTTCCGTTATAATTTCCCGTAATAACTCCTCGATTGTGCCGTGTCGCAAGATCATTGCTTTTCTGACGATTTTAAAGCCCTACAAATATTTTCAATAGTATTTGCTAGATAGGCCTTTTCATCATAAAAAATGTTTGTGGCGCAGGCGTGAGGTACCGTATTGCATTCTGGGTAAAGTCGTACAAGAAGTAAACGTCGGTAGAGTTCTGTGAATGTCAGTTTGTGTCAGTTTAAACTATAATGGAACGTAAATCATACAAGGGGACGACAAAACACTGCGTTTTCGGTAATTGCAACAGTGACAGTAGATATTCTTCAGTTCCATTCATTTCGTTCCCAAAACCTTGCCTTAACGTTAGAAAAAAAATTGTGGAAGGTAATAAGCAACATGTCAAACAGTGCAGTTTGTGCAGCAAGTGCCACAGATGGATTGTAATTGTAAAAGAAGTGATGGAAGATTTAATGAGCTGCTTCATGTAAACAAACACAAGTACATATGTAGTTTACATTTTATAGATGAAGCTGGGCCATCGGAAATGTATCCAGAACCTCTGCCTGTAGCAACTGTTGCAAAAATAAGAGAAAAGGCAAGTATCACTTCGTACAGTTAGGTTAGAATACTAAGGTTAATTATTCAACTGTAATGGACGTTTGTAACTAGTGGTTTTTTTTAGAATATATCAAAAAGGAGCCCCGGTTGGAGCACAGCATATTGTTTTGACAAGAACTTGAACGAACCTCCTAAAAAACTAATAAAGTTGCAAAATGAAACGTCTACATCCAATGAAACTGTAGATTATTGCAACAGCATAGCAAATGTACACGAACAAACAAAAAGTGCATGTAGTACTACATCATTGGAACCTGCAGGAAATTCAATTAGTGTAAACGAATTGTCACAAATTTTCTCGGAAGCTGTAACAGCATGTAAAATTGGTGTAAGTATTGTTTTATTTCATCCCCTAGCAAGAAACTAGGCCAAAAACTTGTATATTTGTGTACTATTGAACCTAGTTACCTAATCTGCTAATAAATAGCAGGTAGGTAGGTATGTACCTACTAATATTTTTATTTACAATATTTTAATTTAGATGTTCAATGAAAATCAATCATCAGTGGAGAACTCGACCCAAACATCATTTGCTTTCCCAGTAAATACTTGTAAATCTGTTTCGACACAAACAACTTTCAGTTGGAAAGAACCTCAATTACTAATTGTAAGTACTACTTACTGTACTTTAATTAAAATTATAAGTATCTAGCTAATATCGGGATATTAATATCTGTTTTAGAGCGAAAACAAGCAGCTGAAGACGGAAGTGACCTATTTAAAGAACAAACTTGTTAAATTACAAACTGCTTCTGGGACCCCTGCTTCTAACAATAAAAAATATGAAAATATGAGCACATTTATAGAAAGCCTTAAAGAAAATGACAAGAAATGCAAATTTTATACATCTTTACTGTTTAATCAAATTTTAATGCTGCTATCATTTTTATCTCCAGTTGATAATTTACTATATTGGGGTACAAATAAATTAGTAACCGTTCCCAAGAAAAAAAAATTAGATCATTTAGGAGAATTAGTTCTTACATTAGTTAGATTACGGTCTGGGCTGTTGGTGGAGGATCTTGGTTATAGGTTTAACATTTCAACAGGCCTTATTAGTAAAATTGTAATAACTTGGATTCAACATGCTTATAGAAAATTTAATGTAATTAAACCCTTCATGTTTACCACGAGGGAGAAAATAAAAGAAAATTTACCGCCTAGTTTTAAGAGACTAAAAAATATTAGAATAATAATTGACTGTACAGAGTTCCAGTGTCAATCTCCATCAAATTTTGAACACCAAGGGAATCTTTACTCGTCATACAAAGCAAGTACAACTTTTAAAGTTCTCTTGGGATGTACCCCAAATGGAGCAATTTCTTTTGTAAGCGAACTATTTGAGGGATCAATCTCTGATATAGAATTGGTTAAACAATCTAAATTGATGGATTTATTGGAGGATGGAGATTTGGTACTAGCAGACAGAGGTTTTACAATTCAGGATTTAGCTAATGCGAAAAATGTATCCTTAAACATTCCTCCATTTTTAAAAGGGCGCGACAAACTTACTGCAGAAGAAGAGATCGAGACAAAAAATATTGCTAAAGAGAGAATCTACATCGAGCATGTTGTTGGAAGGTTAAAGCAATTTCGATTATTAAAAAAAATTTTACCACTTAATATGAGAGGGATTATGTCACAAATTGTATTTGTTTGTGCATGTTTAACAAATTTTCAAGAACCGATAGTAGCAGGTAAAAAATGAAACTGCAAGGCATTTATCCACAGGTTTCCCCAATAAAATCAGAAATAGGATAGGTAAAATTGAACAGGTTGGTTAGAAAATATTACTATTGACATGTATTCACTTGTATATACATGTCTTTAATGCTTAATAAAACAAATTACTGAATTTTTCAAATTTTATTTCTTCTGATTTCCAAACTGGCACCTGGAACCTCATTTTCAGATAACGTTGAAACATGTGGCATCGACGAAGCCATGTTTGCGTCTCCTTGTACGACTCTTTTAAAATCAGCGCGCTTTTCTAGGGGGCGGTTACATACGCGCGCATGCGCTATTACGTACAGCTGTTATGATGAAAAGGCCTATTGAAAACTCACCTGGTATTCAAAACAACCTATACGGTTATTACCATTTAACAAACCCTTTCAACGTTCCTGAGTGCCAATTAAACCCCGCTTAATTCCTTATCCAGTAATTGGCCACTCGTTGACAAAAATAATTTATAATTCAATTAGAACTTGTTAGATTGATTCATAGATAACAAACAGACGCTTAACTTGACAGCTAAATTTGACCTGCGCACAACCTGAACAAGCGGATAGCCCTCACAGTTCTGCCACAAACAGCTGAATACACAAGTCCACTGGGTTTTTGTAAAAATTAATTCTCAAACTGCAACTAACCTAAAGCTCGAGGGGCGCCCAACTAGTCTTTGCAAAAAGTCTTTGCTTTAGGTTAGTTGCAGTTTGAGAATTATTTTTCACAAAAACCCAGTGGGCTTGTGTATATACATACGCTCAGCTGTTTGTAGCAGAACTGTGAGGGCTATCCGCTTGTACAACCTGATACCTGTACTTATACCAAAAGCCCATTTCTAACAGGCAACCGACCGACCGACTACTTACCAAAATATTTAATACCAGTTTAAAAGCTGGAATCACTGATTAACATTTGAAGTTGTATTTGTTGTAAACGATTATTACTAATAACAATTACATTTTCTCTAATTAAAATTTGTAAATATTGTGTTAATAAAACTGTTTTAAAAGGTTATAAAGGTCTAGGAATTATTATTTCAACTGAACCCTGGACAACTCCAGAGCTGACCCGGTTAAAAATAAATTTTGCAACGTTCCCCCTATTAGCAAGGGTGAAACGTTACAATCTATGTATCAGTCCCGATTTGGAATGGGCGATACATTTTAAATCAATTTATTTATAACATAAATCAATCAATCAACAGGGTTTACACCTAAATAACAGCAGAAAATTTAAATTATGCAAACTAATCGCTGACTGTGTGACTGTGTTATTAACGATGTAAAACAATTATTTTATACTCGGAGCAACTTAATTTCCCGACTGAAAACTGTGATAGTATAAATTCTGATAATAAAAATTGTGATAACTTATTGAAAACTGTGAAAAAATACAAGATTGTGTTAAACTATTCCCCACCCTTCCAATAAGTGATAATGAACTTGGAGAAAACGGTCCTCAGCCAACTCCAATAGAAAAGCAAGCTGTACTAGCTCGTGATAAACTCTACCCCCCCACCCCTCCAAAAAGTGATAATGATCTTGGAGAAAACGGCACTCCGTGAACTTATGCCACACCATTCGAAAGGCAAGCTGAGAATGTCGATCTGTCTTTTCAGCATCTAACGACTCAATAAATTATTTTAAACGCCGCAGAATTAACAGGGGAAAGCCCTCCATTCCCCATCTAATGTAGAATATGTACTGTTAATTAATATTCAATCAATTACGTCTAAAACAGACGATCTCTGCTTACTCTTACATAATTTACATACTCCCGAAATCGGACTTATAACTGAACACACACTGAATACGCCCTGTATACGTGATATACATTTAGTTTTGGAACTTAAAGCGGGCTACCCGATTTATCTATCTAACGTTGGCAGCGCTGCCAAAGTTGTCATTGTTCGTGTTTTTATATTGGCGTCCCTGTGGTGTGACGTTTCCTTTGAGTCGGCTGTCACGAAATGACAATAAACAAATGTGACAGCCGACTCACAGGAAACGTCACACCACAGGAACGCCAACATAAAAACTCCAACAATGACAACTTTGGCAGCGCTGCCAACGTTAGATAGATAAATCGGGTTGCCCACTTTAAGTTCCAAAACTTGCCAAAGAGGGTTGGGAAAGGTCAATTATATACTGAATAACTTTTATATTTAAACGTCTTTCATATTTTGACTAATAAAGACGCTATAGGAGCATCAATTTCCGATTTCAAAACCTGGTAGAGGGCGCCACAGTTAAATTCTGGCATTCAAAAAAAATCCAAAATGTAGCTAATACCAAGCAGCATAAGTATAGAAAATTTAAACAAAATCGTGTGGCCAGTTTTTTTGTAATTTTTCAAAAATTTCAAAATTTTTGGAATAATGCTACTGCGACCGATTTTGGATTTACGAAATAAATTTTTTTTGATGGTGTAGTATCGCCAAAGGACTTGCAAACAAGTTGTTGTGGAACCTGATCAGATAACTGGTTTTTGAGTTATGAGGCGTTAAAGTGGAAATTTTCAAAAATTCATAGCGATCGCCATTTTGAAATTAGAGAGTCCGGCAAAAAAGTGTTTCCCTTGAATTATGGTCTTCTTTCATATCCCCTACTCGGATTTTCAAAATTCCGTTTCTGAAAAAAAAGCTACCAAAAAAACATGTCTAACTTCCGCTTCCGGTTTCGGTTTTTTTGAAAAGCTTATTATACCGTGTGTCCCTGGCGAGACGGAACATGGGGATCTTTAATGCTAATTTTTTAAAATGATTCACCACTGCTTTGAAGCATTCGCCTTGAAACAATTACACGAATGTCACAGATCGTTAACGATTTCAATACCGATCATGTATGATCGTCTGCAGATCTACTTTGTTGTTTGTGTTTTAAATGTCAATTTACTAAAACCAAAGACAAGTAAAGGTTATGTTCATGTTAATTTTTTTAAATGGGGTCCTACCTTAACTGAAGTACAGTTTAGAGCTGACAATCAGTAATCACAGTTAAATTACATGTGAAATGTGAAAATTTACTTTAATAGGACGATCTTGATGTATGAACCGAAGAATTTGATGCGACAATCAGCTTTATGCGAAGAAACATGCTACAATGCTAATTGCATAAGACTGTATTAAGATGAAATCAAAGAAAAAGCGAATATTAATATCAGTTAGTGTGTACGAATATGAAATCTTTATGTTTACGGCAATTTAATGTGATGAAATAATTGTTACATTTTAAAAGTAGTATTTGATTTTTAAGGAGCCGGATTCTTGTTTGTAGTCACAGTTAGTCGTCGCAAGAATGTAACTAAAGGAATGTATACTTAATCTTAATGATGTATAAAATAATAATTTTATTAATGTTAACACAACAATAATAGGGGTGGAGGTATAATTCTTGCATACCACAAAGGAAAGTTTTCTAACACAGGTCCACAGCATTATGTTATGTACCTACTAGTATAATTTTCGTAATTTCATTTTCAGTTTCTAATAATGCGTAACTTGCGAAAAGCCTTAATTGTTCACCTAATCCATTATAATCTGAAAAAGATCTTAGAACAATAATGTCAACTGCAAACAAATTATTTTGTATTTATTACCTTTATAATGATACTCGGTCTCATTTAATTTAATTAAAACACTTTCTACATTTACATCAGCCAATTTGAGCAAATAATTAATAATTTTATTTCTAACTGATTTTCAAGAGCGCGGCTGTCAATTCGTAGGTATTGTAAATAATTGTTGAATCGTTTGTTGTATAACGCACGCGCGTATTACATCTGTATTAGCAAGCGCGTTAAACAGCTGACATAACGACGTCGACGCTTCCGCCAAATAGAAATTCAAAGCACTCGTGAATCATTTAAAAAAATTACCATTGTAAGATCCCTATGTTCCGTCTTCCCAGGGACACACGGTATATACCCCTTCATTTCAAATTTCATCAAAATCGGTTCACTAGTTTTTGCGTTTAAGACATCACATAGGTACCCGCAGATAGACATTTTTTCTAAATCACTTTTTTGGGTTGGTGGAGGTCCAAAACACGTATTTCCGCGAATATTTCACTCATACATTGTTGTAACAGTAGGTACAGTACAAAATTAATAAGTGGAAATTCTACGTTGCCATGCCAATCTAGTGGAAATTCCACGTTGTCATGACATACTTGCGACCACAACTTAATACTAAAAAAAAAAACAAATTTTGTTAAACGTCATGAACCGTTTTGGGAATGTCTCAGAATGAGAAATTGACGAAAATGTTATTAAGAGTGAATGCAAAAATACGAAAAAGAGCAAGGACAGTGTCTGGAGACAGCTTATGTCATTTTGCGCCGAAAAAAGTACACATTCGATCGAGAGACTCCAGTATCCGAACTTGCATTCATTTTGAAAACGCTATTGGTTTCGAGTATTTTTATTCGAGAAATATTCTCCCTAAATACCATTCGTGCTTAAAAATTAACCGGATAATTTTTTTTACCACTCGTGGTATTACCCCCGAAAATCTCAATTTCGAAAATTTTTATATCAATACTTCCCTATACCAGTGGTGGTATGGGAAAGTAAAAACACAAGAGACGCCGACGCTATGTTTAAGCTCCTTCATGAAATTTACTACGATATCAACAACAAGAAAATAGTATCAGTTGTTCTGTGATATTTCCAAGGCTTTTTTCTGAGTCAATCACAAGCTAATACTTCAAAGATTAGAATTATACAGGGTGGAATGCGAAATTGGAGACACCTTTTTTCTCAGAAGTTATTATAGATACCGAAAAATTGTTTAAATAAAAAAAGAAGCTAACTAAATCTTAAAAAATAAAAAAAATAATAAAATAATTGTTTATGTTGTACATTATTTTTAATAGTAATTTTGTTTTCAACGCACACTTTATTTTGAGAAGAAACATTTAAATATTTTCATTAATATCTCAAAAACTATCAAGTTTAGAAGGTAAGAATCCTTTTTTAAAGCAAAAATTATTTTCTATTAAATTAGTGCAATAATATACAGGGCATTCCATTTAAAAATAGTACAAATATGGCAATATCTACGAAAATTAAACTTTTTTTACCAAATTTGTACAGATTTAGTTAGCTTCTTGAAAGTACTAAAAGCTTTATTTAAACAATGTTTCGGTATCTATTATAACTTCCGAGCAAAAAGGTGTTTCCAATTTCACATTCCACCCTGTATAGTATTCGTGGTGTCCCATTAAGTTGGTTTAAGTCATTTCTTCACAACAGAACGCATTTAGTTAATATCTCAGGTAAATTATCAACCCCTTCAGAGATTACATGTGTAGTAGATAGTTGGGAGGATTAAAAAAAAAATATTTTCAAAAATCTATGGGGTGGTTATCAAAATATTGTGATTTGAAATTTTTAATCGGCCGCCATTTTGTTATTTGAAAAAATATAAAATAACTGTAAATACAAATGTTGTAGAGAACCGTAAGCTCATTTTGAAAACCTTTCGTTTTTGAAATATTCCCCCGCCATTGAGTTATTACGATTGTTAAAAAATCAAAAGAAATCCAATAACTACGAATAGAGGCCCCAAATCAAAAATTGGAACTAGAAAAAGTTGTTTGTTTTAATGAGTTCTAACTGCCCTTTTCGGGAGTAACGACTTAGTATTAACACCCTGTATAGTATAATTATAGAATCATTAGACATAAATTATTTTAAAATTATGTTGCAATAGTATTATCTTGAACTACTTGTAAACCTGATATTACGAGTGTATACACTTAATAGAATTGAAATACATAATACTTTCGTTGACCATGTTTCAGTATCTAAGGACAGGACATAGAAATAATACATTTCATGCCCGACGTAATAATAACCAGTATCACGTCGAATGACACGTGAACATAAAGTAATGGCTCGCACGTCCGATGTATGAATAGCCATAATAAAAGCTTCAAATTCTTTAAACTTACAGAATAAAATCAACATTCTGTCATGTCATGGATCTCTTTGATAAAGTAGAATACTAATTAAATTATATTAGAACCGTCAATAAATATTAACATACTTAGGACCGGTCTTTCAATTCAGATTTAATTCCCAGTTAAGCTAACTAACAGTCGATTATCATGGATACCATTATTACAAGAATTGTTTCTACAATTGAGCGTGGGTTAGCTTAACAGGGGGTTAAATCCGAATTGAAAGACCGGTCCTTAATATTTAAAACTCAAATAATACTAATTGTGAAGAAAATAGTAGTGCCTCACTGGATAACTTTACCGTCTCGAACTATAGTTAACAGACAGGGCGTAGGCCCGAGGTTAACTCTTCCCTCTCTAAAGTATTGAAGCTTTTCCCAGCTCCGTATGTAATCTGTATTCAATTTATACCTGTACAGGATGGTTGCTGCGTCTTTTAGTTGGATATTAAAACAAATCTTTTACTTCTAGTAGGTATTACTGTGTTAGCCAACACTTGCATTTTTCATGGAGTAGAACAGCATTAAATATTAATTAGCGGTAAAAGTAGGGAATAAATCTGAAAACAAAGTACACATATTAGTAATCACAACTTTCACTCACTAGAACTTCTATCACATTTTTACTTTTACATTGAAATTAAGAAACTTTTTGTACCTTCTCTATAAAAATACCTATTGGGAGAATCAAAAGTTTACTTTCTGAAGATAGGTACCAACGTGTGCATGTGATTTTGATTAAAGTTTACACAACACAAACCAAAAACAGAAACACATGCCTACAAAACCATCAAAATAGGATATCAACAGTAAACGTTGCATCAGAAGGTCACAAGCGCACCCCTTTGGAGTTTGGTCGTTGAACGGCGACCGCAGCGTTGTCAAACGTACCACTCAATACCTGTATACAGGGTGTTTCACGAAGAAATGGAAATATTTTAAGAACATGTCTAGGAAGCCAAAATCAGCAAAATAAGCTCATATATTTAAGTCCGATTTGCATTTGTTTCAGAAATACTTTGATTAGTTGTAATTTAACAACAACAAATTTTGTATGTATGTCCGTATGTGACGCCTAGCTCTAACGCAAAAACTAGTGAACCGATTTTGATGAAATTTGAAATGAAGGGGTATATAGAAAATTCATCGACAAAATAAGCTTTTCAAAAAAATCGGAAACCGGAAGCGAAAGTTAGACATGTTTTTTTAGTGGCATTTTTTTTGAATCCCCTTTGGCGGTGCTATACCATGAAGAAAAATTTATTTAGTAAATTCAAAAACAGTCGCAACGGCGCTCCTCCAAAAATTTTGAAATCTTTGAAAAATTATTACAAAAAAACTGGCCACACGATTTTGTTTACACTTTCTACACTTATGCAGCTTGGTGTTAGGTACATTTTCATTTTTTGATTAACGCTAGAATTTCACTGTGGCGCCCTCTACGAAGTTTTGAAAATCTGGAATTGATGCTCCTATAGCGCCTTTATTAATCAAAATATGAAAGAAGTTTAAATATAGTTATTTAGTATATAATTCTGCATTTTCCATAATGTACATCACCTATACAGGGCGTTTGATTTCCACAGTACAATAAGCAACTTTGTTACCATCCCTATAGGGTGAGTCATAATTAGGTGTAAAATATTTAACCAAAGCTTCTTTAGCCCAAAACAAAGCAATTAACCTAATACAATCTAGTACCAAAATGCTTCCTGAAAAAGATACAGGGTGTTAATGAAATTTTTTTTATTTATCCGATTCATTTGAAAATACATCAAAATAAACACAAAATTAACAAAACAATGATTGAATAAGAGAAAACTGTAGGAAATGTTCAAAATGCCCCCCTCCAGCTTCAATACAAGAATGGCACCGTTGCGTTGTATTAAGGTGGTTGGAGCCGGTCGAAAATTCATAACAGACGTCTTAAATGACTTATACAACCCATCATACTTTTCTAGTTCAAATAAACTTGCAACAAGTGCGCAAAACGTAGAGACACTTCACAGGGTACTAGAAAACCCCTGAGGCCATCCGTAGTGGCGTACTACCCATTGTTGACCATCTGTTGACCATTCATTACAGCTGACGAAGCCCTTGCCAGGTAGAAATATGAAGACAATTTTATTGATATATAAAAAAAATTATTTTGCCTTAAATATCGAAAATAGGTTAAACCCAGCTTTCACCGTTATTAATAATTTTTTTTCAAATCTGTTTTGGCACATATGATCACTATTATTTCTGTATTTACAACATGAATAAATAATGTTTATTTTTTGTAAATGATAACACAACACGTAGGTTTACATAATTTATTATACATACAAATAAAACAGTTCGAACCTTCGAACGAGGTTTCACAAATTATCAAATACAAAATAAAAAAGTAAAGGGGTACCTGTAACAAATAAAACAGTTAGAACCTTCAAATGAGGTTTTACAAATTATAAAATACAAAATAAAAAAGTAAAGAGGTATCTGTAACAAATAAAACAGTTCGAACCTTCAAATTATAAAATACAAAATAAAAATGTAAAGAATAATATTTAAATGATTTATATATTAAATGCTTGATTCTATTATTTTTACACTGCGGGAAGCAGCTGGCCCCAGTCAACCCGTCGGAGGTCAGTTGCTTATCAGTGTTTTGTAAAAAGATATTTATTCCAAAATCTTCAGTAAAGGAGAATCTAAGAGTATAATTTCCTCATTCATTTGCGTTTGTTTTTTGCCTTTTTTTCTTGCGCTTCAATAATATTCTGCGAATCTCGAATTTTCATGCCCCGTGGTACGCGTGGATCAACTAACTCTGGTAGCATACAATCATAAAAAAAATCTTTCAATTTAGGAACCATCCACCGTCAATTATTATCACTGTAAGAAACGGAATTCCGTTTTCAACTTCTCCTGCTTCGATTGCTTGTTGGCTTTCTTCTTTTCCTGCTTCTAACATATGTCTTTGAAGAACTTCTTCCCAATTATCCCCTACCATTTTTTCAATTTTTCTAAAATATTTATTACTCATGATAGGAATATTCATATTGTTGAAAAATTCTTCTGATTGAGAGTACCCAATTCCAATAGCATTGACTCCCTATACAAACATTTTATTGACGTCCACGATTGCCTCTGGTGGATGAGAATAGATCTTCGTGGTTTTCTCACAAGTTTTACAAAAATAATGAAAACACGAAACCATACCGATCCTACACTCATTTTTGTATTCCATTTTCCCCATGGTACATCTTACATTGTGCAGTGCTAATTGTCTACACTGTTCGGAAAAATACGCTATGTTTACAACACGATCGCCCGATTGTTTTTCGCTTGCTGACAGAGGAGAGGCAGGGTCTATATCCAGAGGTGGTAAATCCTCGTCTTCGTTTGGTAAACTTAAGTTTAATTAGAAAATTTTAGATTAGGTAAGAATCAAAATTAAAAGCGAACATGACATGTGACAATTGTACAGAATATTTAACTTTTATGAGGATTTTTATTCCTTGGACTTTTCTTGTATGGATAATTAATTTCTCAAAGAAGGGTTACATAATAATTTCTTCACTTACCTATTATAATAGTTGACATGACAATTTTCTTCAACCAATTCATCAGATAAACAGAGCCGAAGCGCCTTTTCGCGTTTGTCACGTAGTCTTTTTATGACGGACAACTTTCCGCGCTTTTTTTTTCTAAGGTATCCATAAATTGTTTTTTTAATATCAATTGTTAATTAGTATAAATCTGCATATTTCTACATGTCAAGAGCTTCACCAGCTGTAATGAGCTCAATAAAAACTTAATTTTCGCGAAATCATTTCGACCGGCTCCAACCACCTTAACGATCCATACACTTGCTGAATATTATAGTTTTGACGAATTTCATTAGGAGCCTCGAAAATTGTTTGATGTAACTGTTCCCTCGTGTTAATTACCCCACGGTAAACCAGCTGTTTTAAAAAAACCTATAAAAATAAATCCAGCGGATTTAAGTCAGGGGTCTTTGGCGGCCATCTCACAAGATCAAATCGACCGATCCATCTACCATTGAAATAGTCATTTAACCATTCCGTAACGATTCTGCCATTGTGAGGAGGTGCACCGTCTTGTTGGAAGAACATCTGTTGTCTAATGTTTAACGGGATGTCTTTAAATATATCATCCAGCTGGTATTCAAGAAAGTCGATAACCATTCGCATTGAGCCGATTATCTAGTTCTTGTAACTCCACTAAAGAACCATTGCAGATTTCTCCCCTTACATTGACAGAAAATCGTTGCTGGAACCTTCTACTCCTTCTTACATGGGGGTTGTCTAACGAATAATGGTGCAGGTTTCTAAAATTTGTAATTCCATGCCCGGCAAAATTCTCTTCATCGGTAAATAAAATAGATAGAATAAAATTGGAATCGTTATTTATCCTTCCAAGAAGCCACCGACAAAAAACTATACGTTGCTCGGAATCCGCAGGATGAAGAGCTTGAACACTCATATAATGATAAGGGTGTAATTGGTCCCTAAGCAGAGTTCGTGAAACAAAACTTTGTGAAAGTCCTAACTGCGCAGAAATTCGGCGAGTAGTTGTAGTAGGATTGTCGAAAACCAAACCAATCACAGCTTCCTCTACTTGCATTACATTTCCCGTTGCGGTGCACCAACCCCTTGAGCTCGCGGAAGACCAACCTCACTCAATCTTCGAAAGGCTAAGTCTGAAATAAAGACCTGATAATTTGGGATTCTTCTGTTAGGGAATCTGCGGTGGTATTCCCTAACATTCTCTTGGAGTAAAATCCCCATTTTGAAAGAAAATCGATCTTTAAAAAAAAACAGAGACTTTCAAACAATTGTTTATGACAGCCATTGTCTTGATTTCAAAATTAAAATTGACTATCAAAATCAGGCTACTTGATTTTAACATTTCAAATGTTTAGTTTCCAACAATAGAAATAATTTTTTTTTTCATTAACACCCTGTATCTTTTTCAGGAAGCATTTTGATACTAAGGTGTATTAGGTTAATTGCTTTGTTTTGGCCTAAAGAAGCTTTGGTTAAATTTTTTACGCCTAATTATGACTCACCCTATATTATTATACAGTGCGGAAGAAAAGTATGGAATAAATCCATTATTTCTAAAACGATGACGTTTCATGAAATTTCCTCGGTCACGTCGATTTTGCTTTTTAAAAAGACCCTTGTTACTATACTTGCGCATTTCCGATCTTCATTTGTTTTCGCGTGATGACGTCATCGAATATATTTTTTAATGGAACCCCTATATTTTTTTAGCGGTTTCGTATACAACTCAACTTGCTGAATTCGAAAATGTACCACTTTAATATTTTATTTCTACACCTTCCCTTCCCGACAAAAAAAATAATAACCTATTCGTAGTCAGTACAACAAATTAAATCAAGTTACCTAAGAAATTGTTTCCGCCAGCGCCAGCTAAACAAAATCTAATTAGAATCGTTAAATTAACAAATTAAGTCTGGACGCGAACCTAACATTGCGTACATCAAACATCCAATTAATTGACGACACTTTGTTTCCAATTCTTTACTTTCTGAAGCTTCTTTACTTTCCAAATTAAAATTTGGTTTCATCTTGCTGTATATTAATTCCTAAATAATTATGGACTTTTCCAAAATCTTTCATTTTAAATTTTTTAATCAGACCACTTTTCAGCTTTTCTATCTCGTCTTTATTTGATCCCATAATTAATAAGTCATCTACGTATAATAATAGGGGAAGCTGTTGGACTTAGGGACGAATGTACCAGGGGACAAATCACTTATTTCGAATACCAACTAGAAGTTGTAGCTATTTTTATACAACTGGCAACACTGTATCGTTGTCAGTAGTTCGAATGTACTCGAAAACCGCGGTTTATTTAGGGCGTGAGAAGTCCTTTTGTTTTGAGTGTTGGCCATTGTAAGTATTTTGACGATATATGCGAGTGTTTTTTTCATTGTGAAATAGTTCTGAAATTATTCTGACGGTATGTACCTATGCGGTGTATATAACATATATTGTTGTCTGATAGAAGGAATTAGTTCTAAACTAAACGTAACTTCAAATATAAAGTTTTGTTTATCAAATGATAAAAAAAAATACCAAGGGACAGTAGCTGGTGCTGTACCAAGGGACGTCCCTTAGTACATTCTTTTTTAATGCAAGTGCATTTACCATATATTTTATACTGTTTCCAGATTCCAAAATGCCCCGTAGTAAAGCAGGAATCAAGCGACCGCTACCAGTGAAAGAAACAATTGGCGGTACATCCCGAAGCAAGAATTTACTTAGTTTTTCAGTAAATTTTCTCAACAAAAAAACCGTCCCCAGGTACAACAGCTTCCCTTAATGCTGATAGTAAATTGTATTTATATTACCAAAATAAAGACAATAATCAACTTTTAATCCTGTTAGCAGTGGCGTGCGGTCCATGGAAGCAAGGGAAGCACTGCTTCCCTATAAATTGCTAGAAAATAAACTATTTTTCAAAAGAATATAAAGTAACGAAATTATTTAATATAATATTATATTTAATATTTATATTGAAATACGAACGCATTTGCAATTTTTTTAAGAACTACAGACACTATTTTCGAAATAATCGACTGACTTTGCTATTAATGTAAGCCTCGTTTCTATAGCATAAGCACTCTACCAGTACATATACGCAAGAGAAATCCAGCTTCTGCGAGCGATCGGCGCGTGGCACGTTTTTTGGTCCGCGGGAATAGACCGCCATATACGCAAATATCGGAGTTGCTTAAGACGGAATTTAAACGGCATCGACGGCTATTGTAGCAGATTCGTGTATTTGTGGTATGTGTACTGTACTCAAAAATGGTTTGCTACATACAGTTTCGAAGAAAAATTACAGATAATTAAAAAAGAGAGAGAAAATGTTTAAAAAATTTAACATTCAAAGTGTACTAGATATTTTAACCCGAATATGTATGAACAAAATGAGCGGTTGACTGGGTGTGATAGTCTCTGTAAAATTTTTGTGTTAGCCTTGTCTACTTTTTACAAAAGAAAACGGAGTTTGGAATAAAAGTGGATTTTTCGATTTAAATAATGTGTGCATAAAGTAATAAAGAGACATACAATATTTCGTATTCACTTGCAACGATAATGAAAGAAAAAATATTTGGAAAGTCCGCATTGAAAGAATCGATTAGTGTTGAAAAGGTTTATTGATGAACACGGTTTTAGAGATCATGACGAATCTAGTACTTCAACAAATAAGGGGAATTTCATGGATCAAACTTCTTTCTTAGCGAAATATGACGAAGTTTAACACTGCTTCCCTTTCATTAAATCTCACCGCACGCCACTTCCTGTAAGTACCTACTTCTTGTTCCATTACCGTAGGGTCCGTAGATAAAAGCGTATATCGTCGGTGATATGACAAAACCTCATAACTGACAAATTTTGAAAATTGAGATTTTTCACGCTAAACGTTTCATAATAGTCGAGCGCATGCCTCTACAAGAGCAAGTAACCGACAAAAATTTTGAAATTATTTAAAAGTAGGAAAAACTAAACCACGTACTGCTGCTGCTAAATTTCAGATCTGCAATACCTCGTAACTGACAGTTCCAATGTGTATGCAGGTGGTGATTGTTGTTGTGTTTACAGTTTTACTGGTAAGTTCTTGTTTATTTAATTTAAATCTTTATTTATACGTTTGCCATTATCTAAAAGTTTGATTTATATTTTATTTAGTTTATATTTGCATAAACTTTCACCATGGCAAATAAGTACTACACAGATCTTGAATTGCAAAAAATGCTTGAAAGTGATGAATTTTTTGAAGATTTAATAATATTTCAACCTGGTTTACCAAATTAATTGGAAGTTGGTCAAGAATATTCAGAAGGGGTTAATTATTCGCCGGAAGAAATTCCTGAAAATATTATACAAAATGAGCAAGGTATAGGCGAAAATAGTCAAACGTTAAACAATATTATTTGTAATAGTTAAATGCTACCAAGTACAAGCAACGAAAACAACTGTGATTTAATTTTGCATGAACTAGTTTATAATGTAACTGATATAAAGGTTGCTGAAACCAGTATTTTGGGCTGTGAATCAATTAATATAACTACAGGGGCTTCCTTAGGAAATAACTGCATTCCACACATCGAAGAAAATAAAATAACTCCTGCCCCTCCTTCTAAAGAACTGAAAAATACAAAAAATAGTACCACTTCATGTCGTTTTATTGATAACCAAGCAGAAAATTATTCAGACTGGCCTATAAGGGTGTAAAACGAAATAAAGACACAGGAAAATACATGTATGAAACTGATAAAAAAGAAAGAAAACTTCAACCCACTTATAATTCTCCAATGTGTAGAAAGGCTAAAAATAGGTTTTGCCAAAATTTTAGTGAAGCCGACCGTACAGAATTGTTGAAGAAGTTTTGGAAACGTCGTGGGATATGCGAAAGGTTTATGTTTCGTCAACTGTTTCATCAAAAAATACGGCGCGACCCAATGGAAATAATTCTAGAAGGTTGTTTACACTTCAATATTACCTAAAGAAAAATTATAGCACATTGCTTCGGGTTTGTAAGAAAATGTATTTAAACACTTTCAACATCAATGAATGGTCGGTGAAACACTGGGTAGATGTTTCACTAAAGGAAGATTTTACCGACAGTAAGGACGTAACAGTGCCACAAAGAAAACGTGTCAGCGATGAAAAAAGGCAGAATATCAATTATATGCATCAGTTTTTGAACAACTTGCCGAAGTTAGAGTCCCATTATTGTCGGCCTTCAACAAAGAAGCTCTATTTGGAACCACTTTTTCAAACTAAAGCGGACGTACCTATACAGAATTTATCAGGAGTATTGTGGACAAAATAATATGATTGCACTCTCTTCAAGTTATTTTAAAAGATAAATGAAAATTCTTAATATTGCCATTCACCAACCGAAGAAAGACCAATGTGACACATGCATTGGTCACAAAACTAATAACATTTCGGACGAAGTATTTGCAGAGCACATAAGGAGGAAAATGGAGGCTCGAGAAGAAAAACAAAATGATAAAGAATTAGCATTAACCTATGAAGACACTGCAGTCTTTACTATGGATGTCGAGGCAGTAAAACTGGCTCCACTGCATGCGTTTACTATGAGTGAAATGCAAGAAAAACCGTTATTATTGTTACTGTTACTGAAACGAAGATAAGGGCAACGACAGACTGCAAGTTTGTCAAAACCAAATAGTCTAGTCAAATGGTAGAAAATAGGCTGTTCTTCCACCTTTTTTTGCGTCTTCCAAGTCTTCACCATTTTCAAACTTTGTATAGATTTCGTTAACTTGCGTTACACTAATCTGTAAGGAAGGAGATGAAGGATAGGAAAATTGGTTTGCAAGGATAAAAATGTAAAGCTTACTGAAAATATATACGCAGCTTTTTCAAAAATATTATATTTTTTAATTGAGGACTAATCTCTTGTCGCTCTATACAATATTTACATACAGCTTCTTTTTCTCTAGCTGAAAGTAGATGTCTTTCTTGCTTCATTTCATCCATTACATTCATATTTTGATGAATTACTATGAATTATTAATCTATAGAATTGATCACAAAATGCTTTAATAATTCAAATGTCAAAGTAAACACCAAACAAAAGATTTAAATTTAAATTTGAAGTGGGGCCAATATCAAATATAAAAATTACTAACACCCTAATAGGGATTTTTATACTAACCAACTGAATGTAACTTTAACGTCACGGGAGTTTCCTGAATAGATTATACTTATCGCACGAGTTAGGTTATAAACAGCAAATCCCAACTAGATGAAAAGTCAAAAAACACTATCGTTCATTAATACACAGTCGACTGTTGTAGTTACAAGACTTGTCTGCTCGTTTGGGTTTTTACAGTTCTAATTACAAAATATAAATAATTGATTAAATCAAAACCTTTAGTATTATCTGGCTGTCTTTAAGCGTGTAACAACAATCTACAGTGTTTATTGTAAAAAAAAGGAAAAATATAAAGTGCGTCTGTAAGAAGAAAAAGGTAATATTATTAAATTATTTTAAAACAAATATCATCGTGAATAGGGATTTATACTAAATTTTAATTGTCACTGTATTACAAAGACAGTTAATTGTAGAATACGTTTCCCAAGTTCTTTTTTCTTAGAAATTAACGTCTTGCAAATTTTTCCGCGCGAATGAGGCTAGAATAGCGTACCCGGTATGAGGCTAATGTGTACCTACCACGTATTTTAAATCTGAAAAAAGGTCGTTGATTATCTAATAGAGGGTACCACATAGAGGACCTATCAAAATCGGAATTGGGACGAGAGAGGGAATGAAGCTGACCATGGCTTGGTAGTAGTAGGACAGAGATGGCTTGCTTAGAATTATGGGAAATTATACAAAATTGTTTCCATCTATCGGCGATTGCTTAAACTTTTTTGTTAGGGATAGGAATTTCTTAAAGTAAAACAGAGATAGGTTGCTATATTTTCTAATCTTCCTTGTTTTGCATTATTTTCCGACCTTTTCATTCCATTTCCTTTGTCCTCAATGGTACAACATTTTAGAGCAATATTTTTTGTTATAGTTCAAAGATGAAGAAATGGATTTTATTCGCAGCATTCCTGCATTTAGTGTGGAGCGAGACGTATTGTCGTTACAGCTTCTGGAAGAAAGTTAATTGCAAAGGAAGTTGCTCCAATACTAATCATCTACGACGACAAATTCAAGAAGGTTCTGATGAGTCTACCCTCCTACAGTTACGCTTAGAAGACGTCAGTGTTGATTGTTTTCGTCCACTTTTGGAAAATTTAACTTCTTTAAGCACCTTTAATGTTAAAATCAAGGACGATATGGATTTACCTTCAGGATTTTTTGAAAAACTAATCAAATTACGTAATTTAACTTTGGATGTAAACATCTTGCGAAATATTGATGTTAAAGCATTTTCTGGTCTTGGAAAATTGAAATATTTATTTTTATCTAATAATGGGATTGAAAATTTACCAATGGGGTTGTTTGATGAATTAATTTCCCTTACGCATCTTGATTTGAGTGGGAATAAGTTAAAGGAAATTCCTGGAGACACCTTTAAGAATCTTGAAAAGTTAAATTCCTTGGATTTGAGTAAAAATATGATTAGAACTTTGAATGAGAATTCTTTTAAAGGGTTAAATGGTTTGACATCGTTTACTTTAGCGGAAAATAATATCGGGGAATTACCGGAAGGGGTATTTAAATTTTTGGGTAAACTTATAGTACTTCGGATGAATAACAATAAAATTCAAGAACTACCTAGAACATTACTAGAAAAAATGTCTTTTCTAGAAATTTTAGATCTTTCTTCTAATCTTCTAACTGCAATACCACTTGATTTTTTTGATAAAGTTCCTCGTCTTGATTTATTGCACTTATCAGGAAATTCCATATGTAGCTTAGAGTTGGAAGTTTTTAAAAACGTCAAGCTACTAAAAGCGTTATATTTGGATAAAAATCGCCTTAAAAATCTACCCCCTGGATTATTTGAAGAAAATCATGAACTAGTTGTAATTCATTTGGAAGGAAACCAATTAGAGAGCCCTACGAGAGCTTCCTTCCGAGGCTTAAAAAGTTTACAATATTTATTCCTTCAAGATAATAATATGAAATACCTTTTCGAAGATGCTTCTTTATTGGTTCTTTTTTCTTTAGAACAAATCGCTTTACCCTTGCTAAAAGTGCTAAATTTAAATGACAACAAAATTAATCTTATTTCAAGGGATGCTTTTGAAGGAATGCCAAATATTACAAAATCTAAATTTACGAAATAATAGCATACATACAATTGAAGTTGGTGGTTTTAATGGATTATCAGAAGTAGAAGATATGTATTTGATTTCCAAGGAAATTAATATTCTCCAAACCGATACTCTCAAACGATTATCAAATTTATCTAAGTTAGATTTATGGAATAACACATTAGGGAAATTGAAGTCGACGCTTTTAAAAGTCTATCCAGTTTAGAAAACATTCAATTGGGTAAGAATCAAATTATGGTTCTTCGAGCCGATATGTTTAAGGGAATGTCCAAATTAAATGACTTAAGTTTGAGTACAAACAAAATAACCACTATTGAAGATTATTCCTTCAGAGGGTTGGAAAGCTTAAAGGTGTTGATATTAGCTGGTAACCGCCTTGAAACACTTCGTAAAAATGCATTCTTAGGGTTGCCCAAATTAGAACGATTACATTGTGATAAAAATAATATAAAATCAATTGAAGTCGACGCTTTTAAAAGTCTATCCAGTTTAGAAAACATTCGACTGGGTGAGAATCAAATTATGGTCCTTCGAGACGATATGTTTAGGGGAATGTCCAAATTAAATCACTTAAGTTTGACTAAAAATATCATAACGAGTATTGAAGATTATTCCTTCAGAGGGTTGGAAAGCTTAAAGGTGTTGATATTAGCTGGTAACCGCCTTGAAACACTTCGTAAAAATGCATTCTTAGGGTTTCCCAAATTAGATCGATTAGATTTTGGAAGAAATAACATAAAAACAATTGAAGTTGATGCTTTTCGCGGATTATCCTCCATGGATTATATTTCTTTAGAAGACAATCAAATTGATAAACTCCTAACTGATAACTTTAGGGGATTGGAAAATGTCACCCATATAATCTTAAATTCTAATAAAATTAAAGAAATTCAACCTGATGCTTTTAGGGGTTTGTTGAGTTTATCAAATTTATTTTTAAAGAACAATAGTATTGAAGTTTTACGAGCTGATTATTTAAAAGGGTCCGAAACATATAAATTAGATTTCTCCAATAATCGTATCAAAAAAATTGAAGCTAATACGTTTAGGGGGTTACCCATATTAACGGAATTGCTGTTAGAAGGAAATGAAATTAATATTCTCGAAGATGGAGCTTTTGGAGGAATGCTAGAATTAGAAGATTTGAATTTAAGTGGTAATCGGATTAGTAGCATTAATATCGAGGACATTAAAGGATTGTCCAAATTAGAAACACTTGATTTACGTAATAATAAATTTAATGAGACTGAAGTTGAAAAAATTAAACGTTCTGGGATACCTCATACATTCTAGAAACGTAAAGATTGAATCATCCATCATTGAATGTCATTCCTTTGCGATTTATTTGTGTCTGACCAAGTCTATATTGTAATGTATTTTTATGTAATTATCATACAGACAATAAAGTTTAAATTTAGTTTAAAACAGCAGATATTTTCTGTACCTAACTGTTATTTCTAAATTTCCAAATTTTATCGGTACAATCGCAGATTTCGTTTTAAAATGTTCTAATGTTCTGGAATTTACAATCGGACGATTGAAAATTTTCCAACATTTCCGCATTGAACCCGACCTATAATGCAGATAATCTTAACATTTTACAATGACAACATAAAAGAGATTTAAAAAAGAAAAATGCCGCACCGCGCCGGGCGCCGTAACGACTGGTTCACAAACGATTGTCGGGGTTTAGCCTCGTCAACGATGATCGTTAGGTAATGAGTTGTTCGTTAACGACTTTTTTACAGAATAAGGTGTTAATTTCTTTTACCAACTTGCCAAATGTGAAAAGAATCCGGCTGAAGCATCAAAGATAGACATTTTTAAATAAAAACTTTATTTTGGAAAATATTCCAAGTTTAAAAAAATTCACAGAAGTCGTTACAGTAGGACTAGAGGGTGAACCGATAGATCAAATTAAAGCCCTTAGTTTCTTCTATCAGACGTCCAAATGTTAAGGGGGGTTTATAAAGGTTTATAAATGTCCTCAGATTAATAAAACTTAAGAATTAAATTCAAACATTTCTTTTACTAATCGCCCATCTTCGTAGTAATTATCGGAGTTATAAACAAATAAACCAGTTTTGTAACCTAAGTGGCTGTTCTCACCAAAGCAACCGGCGACCGCAACGCAACTGCAACGCAACTGCAAAGCGACTCGGCGCTAATATTTAAATACGAGTGTTCCCACCTAATCAACGGCAACGCAACTGCAACGCAACCAGTTGCTAACTGGTTGCGTTGCATACCGCGTCGCTGGCAAGAACTGCTGTCATGACGGAGGAATCGGCAAAAACTTTAAATTTTGTGGCCCTCGTTGAAGCGCACAGATGCTTATATGATTTTAACAGGATCATTATTCAATTCCTGCGCCACTATATAAAAACTATGTCCCAAATTTGTGGTATAAAAAGGGTTAACCCAAAATTTACGGTATGTTTTCTTACGCTTATTCAGTAGCAAGTATGCAGTGGCCATATTTTCATCTGACGAGGACGACATTTTGTTCAGGACTACCTCAACAAGAGACTCCAAAACAGTTGATTTCAGTGAGAACACAAGAGGAACGCAACTAAAGTTGCGGTCGCGTTGCCGTTGCCAGTTGCTTTGGTGAGAACAGCCCAGCAACGCAACTAAAGTTGCGGTTGCGTTGCAGTTGCGTTGCGGTCGCCGGTTGCTTTGGTGAGAACAGCGCCTAGATTCGCGAAAATTATTATCAATCGTCAGAACGTTTTTACGTAAATTCCATACAGTCATATAAGGTAATAAAAAGCGGGTAAACCTCGGAATGGAAGATAATAAGCTATAAACTTGTATGTACTGTTAGGATAACTATTAAATATTATAAAAACAGCTGTAAGAGTTTCTGTGATCTTTATATTCCAACGAACAAGTTACAAGTGAAGTCATATTCCCCTATATTCTTTCTCAATGCTACATATTTGTTAGTACGTGACCAGCCAGTGTTTTGGCTATTCCTCGTTATTGCTTCCCGGAACGGTGACATAATCCCGTACAGCTTACAATCGGCCTTCCTGACGGTCGGAGCGTCCTCGCGACTTCTACTAGTCGAAGACCCCTTTCGGAAGACAGCACAGTGGACCTGCTACGGTATCGGATTACACACCATAGGTCACACTATCCGGTAGGTGGATTCACAGGTTAACTGAAAACAACTACAATGATTAGCATAAGAGCGATTAAACTTTTCATTTTACTCATCTCTTCAATGGTCTTCTATCTTTGGGGAACAACAAACTGTTCTACTACATGACTCGGTGAGGGTGTCATCCCCTTGTTCCTCATTCTGGAGGGGCAAGCACACTGGACTCTTCCACTACGTTCACACAGGACCATTTCAAGAGGCGGCACGTAGGACTGCGTCGTTGGTAGTACCCAAGACTACCTCATACTACTTTAGTCGTTGTAACTCACAAGGTTACTTAATGTTTTCATTAAACGTCTCAGGTTGGCAGGAATCCGTTTAGGTATTCCATACCTCAGTACACTAGACTACCTTGTAGCTCACTGGGCTACTTTACCCGATGTAACTCACAAGGTTACTCAGCGTTTTCGTTGTACGCCTCGGGTTGGCAGGAACCCATTTAGGTATTCCACACCCCGCGACCTACAGAGTCACGAATTTTAGCTGGCCAGCAAAACAATAATACTCATTCATTCTGTGGTTCACAGGACCACTCACCATTGTTATCATCATCCGACATGACAACCAAGGTGCTCTAAACGGTTCACAAGACAACAACAATTATTCATAACCTTTTGATACTCGCAATATGGTCGAGCAAGGGATAACAGTCATTAAGATATAATAATTATTTCTTACCAACGAAATACTGTCCTCTACTTAGGTATTCAATATCTGCTCCGCTATTCATGCTATGCAAGAATAACACATCCAATGATTTGTGGCCTGCAGAGCCGCTTAAATAACAATAAAACATATTAACAAGAGTAACAATAACACAGCTCAATATTACGCATTTATTTTGTCAACAAAATGAGAGAATACCTGTGACATACAAGCCTCTATTTATTATACTTAAGAATCATTTATTTTTTGTGCCTTGAATAATTTGAAACGATCACTTGCTACAACGCCTCGGAATCTTCTCTTATCCTTTGTAAATGATTCCACACGGTAGCGATCATTTCCCATAACCCCAACTATTTTCACCGGCCCAATATATTTTGGAACAAGTTTTCCACTGGTGAGACCTTTTACTAGCAGGGTTCTTTCGACTAATACAACATCACCCTCTTTATACTGATGCACTTCCTTATGTCGGCGATCATATCGGACCTTCATTTTTCGGGCGTTCTCATCACATCTCAACTTTGCGTTTTGACGAAGCTGTTGAAGATTTCTAGATACTGTTTTAGTTAGTCTTACTTCATTGTCCACCTTGGGTCTTAACCCATAGAGGAGGTCACTGGGGGCAACACCAGTTGTAGCATTCTTGGTACCGTTTATACCTTTCTGTACTTCTAATAGTTTTTCGTCCCATTCATCATGTTTTCCTCCAACACTTGCAGTTAGCGACTCCAAAATTGTTCTGTTCAAGCGTTCGACTTGCCCGTTACTTCGAGGGGAAGCAACTGCATTCTGAGTGTGTTTTATTTTGTGCTTTTCACAGAATTCCTTGAATTCTTTACAACTAAACGCCTTTCCGCGATCACTTATTATTCTGGTAGGGGCGTGTACAAGCTTGAACAATTGTTCCAATTTCTGGCATACTGGAGTACTTTTTACACTTGGCACGGCTTCTACCCACACGAACTTTGTGAACCCGTCGATAATGGCCAAAATATAAGTGTTTCCCAAGGGCGTTTTACAAAATGGCCCCAGGTGGTCCACATGTAGTGTATGGAAAGGTTCTGCAATCTTTTCAATGGGGTGTAACCTGCCTTCCCGTTTTCCCGTTGGTCTTTTTGTTACAACACAGGATATACAATTTTTTACAAACTTTCTTACAAACTTGCGCATGTCGTTAAACCAGTAGGTTTCTTTTATTGCATCTAGAGTACGTTCCCATCCCGGATGTCCATTGTCATCGTGGAACATTTTTATTACTCTCCATCTGACATCCCGTGGAATAATAATTTTAGGCTTTCCTTCGATCAACCTGCAAACCTTGTCATCTTCGAGAACGTAGCATTCTTCGACATTTTTGTCTAATATTTGTAGTCGTATCAGTTGTAAGTTGTCATCTTGTATCTGCACCGCGTAAACCCAATCATTGATTTTAATCATATCGACCTTAAGTGCATTACGACTTAATGCATCGACGTGGCTCATTTGGGTCCCTGGCCGATGCTCAACCGTGAATTCAAATTCTTGAAGGGCTAGCCACCACCTACCTATTCGCGGTGTCAAGTCGCGTTTCAACCATGTTAGCCTTAGTGCATTGCAGTCTGTTATTATTTTAAAATTTTGCCCATAGAGATAATTACGGAAACGTTTTACTGCTTCGAAAACAGCAAGAGTTTCGAGCTCGTAACTGTGATATCGGCTCTCTGTTTCTGTCGTTTGTCTGCTCATGTATGCAACTGGTTTCCAGTTATTGTTACTTTGTAATTGCATAAGAGCTGCACCTATTCCATTTTTACAGGCATCGGAATGCACTTGTGTTTCAGCATTATTATTAAATATGGCTAAAGTGGGAGCCGCCACCAATTCAGCTTTTAGGGTTTCGAATGCTTCTTGCTGAATATTTTTCCAACACCACTCAGTATTCTTCCTTAGTAACGATGTCAATGGTTTGGCCTTTAATGCAAAACCTGCAATATATTTTCGGAAATACGACGCGAGCCCTACAAACTGACGGGTGGTATGAACGTCTACTGGCGCTGGAAATTCGCGAACTGCTTCCAGCTTGTTTGCGGACGGCTTTAAAATGCCACAGCGGATTTCGGTGCCCAAGTATTCTACGGAATCTTTTAAAAACTCGCATTTTTGGAAATTAAGGGTAAGACCTGCTTGGTCTAGTGCGTTTAAGACCTCGTCTAAACGTTCAAGCGCTTCCGGATAGGTTTTTGCTACTACCAAAATATCATCAAGGTAAACCAAGGCGTAATTGTGTCTTAACGTGCCCAATGCCATGTTTATTGCACGTTGGAATACCGCCGGGGCATTTGAGAGACCAAACGGCATTCGAACATATTGGTAGTGCCCATCTGGTGTAATAAAAGCCGTATATTTTTTTGAATCTTTTGCCATGCGTATTTGATGATAACCAGATTCAAGATCTAATGTGGTGAATATACAATTGTCTGAGAGCCGTTCTAACTGGTCTTGGATTAATGGTAGCGGATATCGATCTTTAACTGTAATAGAATTTAGTTTTCGGTAATCCACTACCATTCTAAAATCGCCGGTTTTCTTTTTAATTAGCAATATTGGGCTTGCGTAAGACGAAATGGTTGGTTCAATTATTTGTTTTTGCAATAGATCGTCCACTATCTCACGTACCTGCCCTCTTTCAAAGAACGATAGACGATAAGGTTTGTAAGTAATTGGCGTCGTCGAAGTTAATTCGATATTCATTTCAATATCGATATTACTTAAAAGGGAATTATTTTCTTCGAAACATTTTAGATATTTCTCTATTAGTTGGCGTAGTTTTTCTTCATTGATTTTATTGACATCACCACCCAATTGCGGAACAAGTTCGTGTGTTCCAGCTCTGGCGACGCACGCCCCCTTTTTAATGTTTTGTTCTTGTGCGCCCAAGTTTATTATTCTTAAAATGCCGTGACCGCCTTGAATTCGTAATTTATTCACAGGAATTATTAGAGGCACACAGTCTCGACGTTGTTCAGAGTAGCATGAATAAATTACACCATTATTTATATTAGTGTTAATTTTGATTAAATTAACACCTGGTTTGATTACCGTATTTTTATCAGAGCAAATTTTAACTTTCCCTTCGGCACTACTATCTAAATATGGTAAATGTTCAAACAGATTTTGATCAGTTAATTTCAAAAGTTCCGATGTTTTATACACAAAGACACCATCTTGCTCTGTAACCGGACGACCAATTAGGACGTCTACCTTTTGTAAGGTATTAGGAACAATGTAAAAGTCTGTTAGAGTTTTAATCTCGTCCATTTCTATTTCAGCATTTACAACCCCAACCGGTGTAACCGTTGCCCCACCATAACCTTCGAGCACTACGTTATTTTCGTTGGGTTTCATGGTTAATTGCAAGTTTTTATGAGTTTCAATAGTCATGGTATTACACTGACTCCCAAAATCAATATAAGCAGACACCTTTTGCCCCTTTATCATTGCCGATTTATAATATTTCTCGTTACCGATACTATCAGTGGTGCAAATTAATTTATTAATTTTTTTTCCGAGTTCAAGACTCCGTTTCTTTTTATAACAGTCATTTTCGGTGTGTCCCTTTAATTTGCAGAATGTACAAACCTTTTCCGAAACGAATTGGTAGCACTCGGACTTTTTGTGTCCATCGCGACCGCATGAATAACATTTGAAAGGTTTACTTCGTTTCCCATAAAAATTGCTATTCCTTGAGTCATTTTTATAATGTTTATTAAGTTCACGGCCGCGGTTGTCATCATTTTTAGGTTGTTCGACGTTAGCAATTAAATACTGCAATAAATGCTTGGTCGTAACACAACCGGCTGCCCGCACACCAGCTTTTAAGAATGGGTCATTAATGGTGTTAGCAATTACGTCCACTATGACGCAATCCTCTAATTTGCAGCTTAATCCTAAAGCTATTTTTTTATAATAAAAGTCAAGCAAATTTTGATTTTTATCCCGAATAGTGTTAACAAGGTCCTTTAACTTACTGTACACTCCTTGCTGTGGTGGAAACGCTTCGTTAAGTCGTGCCTTCCAATCGTTCCAGCAAACATTTAAATCATCTTGGTTGCTGTACCATACCTTCGCATTTCCTTTCAACTTATTTGACATACAGAAGATTCGTGCCTTGTCGTCCCATCCAAAAACGTCTCCTGTAGCATCGACTGCGTGTAACCAACGCTGCATGCTGATATCTGCCATACTTCCACTAAAAATTGGCACACTGTCAATTTTTCCATCATACGCGCGTGATTTTTCACTTAATTGTTTTTTTAATCTTTTCACTTTCTTTCGCAATTTATTAGCGCGTCGGTTATCACTAGAACTGGAGCTACATGTGCTGCAAGAACTACTACTCGAACTACTTGAGTTAGCCCGTCTCCGTTGTTTTGATTTCGGCATTATTAACACCTCGAAATTAAATTACACCCAATTGTTTGTAAAAATTATTTTTCCGGGCCTGTTAACGCGGCACTTTTACTAGACACTAAATTGCACGTGGTGAATCGCACTTCTGATTTGTTAGGATAACTATTAAATATTATAAAAACAGCTGTAAGAGTTTCTGTGATCTTTATATTCCAACGAACAAGTTACAAGTGAAGTCATATTCCCCTATATTCTTTCTCAATGCTACATATTTGTTAGTACCTACGTGACCAGCCAGTGTTTTGGCTATTCCTCGTTATTGCTTCCCGGAACGGTGACATAATCCCGTACAGCTTACAGTACCTTTGTTTTGGCATTGTAGAAGTTGGCTCAAACGTCTCATATTGTGCCCAAATTAAATAACTTGTCAAAAAACTAAAACTAAACAATACTATTAATATTAATACACACATAATCTATCTCAATATTAGAAGTTTGGTGGGAAACAAAAATCAATTAATTGCAAATATAGTATGCTACAAACCTTTGTTGATAGTATTAAGTGAAAATAGAATCACTAAAGACATTGAAGACTTTGAAATTAACATAGACGGATATAAAATATTCCGGTGCAACTCTATGAATAGACACACAGGTGGTGTTGTTCTATATGTGAGGGATGGGGTAAGTTGTAATAATTATAAGGAATATTGTTTTGAAGATAATTATTGGTGTAAAGTGATTAAAGTTGAACTATTTCATACTAAATGGTTAGTTGGAGGCGTGTATCATTCGCCTAGTGCAAGTGATGCAACATTTATACAAAAATTTGAAGAATGGTGTGAAGAAATTTTCGATCGAGGAATGAAAGGCTTATTAATGGGTGATTTTAACATTGATTATTTAAATGATAATAGTTATTATAATAAAAGAATGAATTATGAAATAAAAATTGATAACACGGTATCTGACCAAATGGTTACTAAATATGGTGTCCCACAGGGCAGTATCATAGGGCCATTATTATTTTTAATGTACATAAATGATATTGTCACGTTAAAATTTAGTGACATGGTCTGAATAGAAACACATCAACCTTTTAATAGTTATATTTAAGCAAAAGTTACATTATTGACTTAATATTAATTAATACACCACACAGGTGGGCTTACATGAATAGCATAGCTATTAGTAGATAGAGCGTAGCTGAGGGTGAAACCATGTTGACGAGGCTATAGTCTTCTTGCTCTTGGTATGGGTTGACTACCAAGTCTGACGACTCACAGCTAAGAGCTGTTTGTCTTGGTATGGACGAACTTGATCTTGTCGAACTCTGACTAACAAGTTGTTCCTTCCTTGTGGCATATTAATCCTTTTATACTATTAGCTCCCCTCCTATCTATTGCATTCCATTTACAATGTCATTAAGTCTATTTTTAGTGATTACATACTGACAGTATGTTACTTATTGTTCTACATGATGAAATAACATGATGAAATATGGATTGAACACCTGCACTGACTTGGAATAACAAATGAGTCTTCAAGTCATTGCAACATGATGCAATTATCTGACATTGTAGTTAACATTCTATTAGCATACAAGATACTTAATCAATACTCAATCAATCTCTAATCAATACCTAATAAATATCTAATCAATCTGCTTGTGACAATATCCGTAATATTAAACATGATAGTGTGATGTAATTAACCTTTTTGTTGATGATACTCTCATGATTGTAACTGATACTGTACTCGAAAATGGAATAGCGAGAATGAATTCCAGCTTAAAAACAATATCAAATTTCCTACAGGAAAATTAATTGAAACTAAATACAGACAAAACCAAAGCAACGGTGATAACATCCAAATTTAACAATAAAACATTAACTTTGAAGGACCTCAATATAAAAATACAAGAGGAGAAGGTAGAATTAGTGGAGCATATTAAATACTTAGGTATTATAATGGACAATACACATTTTGAATACATTCACAATAAAATTAGCAAAAAAATATTTTTCCTTTCTAGGATTTCCTATAAGTTATCCATAACATCCAGGAGTACTGTTTATTCATCTATAATTTTACCGCATTTCGATTATTGTTCTACCATAATCTATCTCATGGATCAGAATAAAACTAATGCTATACAAAAATTACAAAATAAGGGGATGAGAATTGTAATAGGCTGCAACAGATTGACGAGTATCAGGTTAATGCTTGATACCTACTCTTCACTGGTTGTCGGTTGAGCAGCGTGTCCTATATACCACAATGATTTTTGTTTTTAAAATAACAAAATCTTTAGCTCCTACATACTTGCAACAGTTGATTGTACGTAATAATAGCATACACGAATACTATACCAGAAGCTCAGATAATATCCACATAAAAACTACCCATAAAAAATTTGCAATGAATTCACTACATTTCAAAGGGTTTAAAAAATTCAATGAGTTACCTACCTGATGAAATTAAAAATTCAAAATCAGTTAATATCTTTAAAAGTAGGTTGGTGAGGTTTATTAGAGAAAGTATATAGTTTTGGGTAGATATAGTTGTATGCATGCTTATTGTGGTGTTACGTTTAGGTTACTATAATAATAATTATATTTATTGTTTGAGGCTTTCGCGGTTACTTGAACTGTCAGTATTATTAACTTTCGGCTTATACCGCGTCGTCATTTGAGTAAAACTCACAGCAGGTAAGGAGGGGCCGGGACACTTCGCCCAATGTCCACAACGCCCAACACTGTTTTCTGCCCATAAAGCCCAAAAATGTGAGAGTACCACAACGCCCAACATGACCATTTCGCCCAATTCTAAATGTGACCATAAAGCCCAATGTGACCACAAGGCCCAACATTGTAACACGGACACAACGCCCAACTGGACCACAACGCCCAACGATATTTAACCGCGGTTTTTACTTCGGCCAAACTCGGTTCATTGATAATTATATCATGATTCATTTCCATGATGTAATTTTAACGAACCGCGAGGGAGACAACGCCCAACGCGACCACTTCGCCCAATTCCAGATGTGACCACAACGCCCAATATGTCCATAACGCCCAACGTTATAGTATGGACACAACGCCCAACGCGACCACTTCGCCCAATTCCAGATGTGACCACAACGCCCAATATGTCCATAACGCCCAACGTTATAGTATGGACACAACGCCCAACGCGACCACTTCGCCCAATTCCAAATGTGACCACAACGCCCAATATGTCCATAACGCCCAACGTTATAATTTGGCCACTAGGCCCAACGCGACCACTTCGCCCAATTCTAATGCGATCACAACGCCCTATAAATAAGTCCGCAACGTCCAACATTATATTGTATGAAACGACTCGTTTAGTAATTCAAACAAGTGTGCCATTACATACAAGAATTCCATGCGCTATTTTTTCTACGGTCAATAAACTAAAAGCATTTTAACCCCATCAGTACCTTATACAAACCATGTAGCCACATGTGGCTGTGCGCGCATACAGTTTGGAATAATGGAAATAATTCTTTTCCCGGAAAATTTAAAGAAAAACGGTTTGACACGTCAAATTGATTTATTTTATAAGAAACATTTTGAGAGAATTTTCATTTTTCTACCGCTTTCCGGTTTCAAGCAGTGACGTCATCGATATTTTTTTTAAATGGCAACCCCCTATTGTTTTGGCAGATTTGGATAGATAATGGAATTCTGAATTCAAAAATATCAACATTTATGATATTCAGATTGATTGTTTCAGAGATATTAATTTTTGAATGTAATCAAATAAGGGATTTCTAAAATAACTTTATTTTACTAATGATGTTCGCATAGTTCTTATCCATACTGGAACTCACTATAAACCATGTTGGCTTATCCTGAAAACACCTGAACCCCAATTCAGATTTGTGTTTACAATCGTTCGACGTTTAACTGAATCAGCGAGAATCAAGATTCTTATCATTTTGCCGCAGTGGTAGGGGATTATTTGAATGATAGGCAGACGAGGATTCATTGAGTGGCCGGCGCGGACGCGCGTCTCCCGACTTGACGCCTTTGAACTTTTTTCTTTGGGGGTATCGCAAGGTGTCACTTCAATCGGTTAGGTACTATCGAGGACTTGAAAGAAGGAATTCGGGATGAAATCAGACTAATACGGCCTTAAACACAGAAATGTTTGCACTGAATTTCGAAATCGCATCGCCTATTGTCAAGAACAAGGTGGCCAGTTCGAACAATTACTTTGATTTTAATTTTTGTAACAGGAATCAGTACCTACCATTTCCTCGCAAAAAAAATTGTATTTTTGGAAAAATAAACTTATTTTAGAAACCACTAATTTGATTAGTCTGAATACCATAAATGTTGATATTTTTGAATTCAGAATTTCATTATCTATCCAAATCTGCTAAAACAATAGGGGGTTGCTCTTGCTATTGTTTTGATATGGAAAAACCATGGTTAACAAACACAATACTTTCCCACTGTTGATGTCGGTCCATTTATGTCACCGCATAATGAAAATCTTTATCGAAGGGGTATCATTTTACAGTATGCCAGCCTCTACCTAATAGGCAAATAAAAACAAAGGAGTAGCAAAAAAACATGTATTGTTAGAAAGTTACATAAAAATATACAGGGTGTTAATACTAAGTCGTTACACCCGTAAATGGCGGTTAGAACTCATTAAAACAAACAACTTCTTTTATTTCAAATTTTTGATTTGGGGCCTCTATTCGTAGTTATTGGATTTCTTTTGTTTTTTTGACAATCGTGATAACTCCCTCATTTTAGGGAATATTTCAAAAAACAAACGGTTTTCAAAATAAGCTTACGATTCTCTACAATATTTGTATTTACAGTTATTTTATATTTTTTCAAATAACAAAATGGCGGCCGATCAAAAATTTCAAATCACAATATTTTGATAACCATCCCATAAATTTTTGAAATTTTTTTTTTAAATCCTCAAACTATCTTCTACAACATTTGTCTAAAACACTTTGTTCTATCTACACAAAAAAGAGGTCTTTATTTAAATTACAGAAGAGCATGTGTAAAGTATCGACGAATTAAAAACAATTTAGATCGAGGTAGCTTTCTGCCATAAAAAAATGAAACAAAATATCAATTAGATTATACTTTGTTTAACCAAGATATGCCACTAGGCTCCGCCCCTTGAACGTGATGGACATTAAAGCCAGTTTCACATGGTACATGGTACAAATACTTAAAAGCGGGAAGTTCAAAATCTATTCAAAAAAAAAATAATTTTTAATTTAATTTTTTTTTATTTTAAATGATAACACTTCTAGTGTCAGTATATGAGATTTAATTAATAAAATAAACGTTCTGACAAGACTGACAAGAAACAACTGGATTACCGGAAGTGGTTCGTAAGCGTCACTGAAAATTAGCGCAGTTGCGTGTTTTGGGTTTTAAAAATACGACCAATTGAAAAATTATATTTAACTATTGACAGCGTTTATGGGGCGGAGCCTAGTGGCATATCTTGGTTAAACAAAGTATAGTGCACAAAACTGAACGAGACACCTAGGTACGTTTTAAAATGAATAATTATCAAAACACTGAACTTCGTGACATAATTTTGGTTTTTGGGGAGGCAAGGCGCAATGCACAGGAAGCTCGAAAAATCTATCGGAGAAAATACCCAAATCGCCCATCAACCAAGTAACCAAATTTTTAGAAAAACTTGAAGACGTTCTTCAGAGTCTGGTTGTTTTCATCCAACAATTGGTGGGAATGCTAACAGATTTCGTCGAACTATTGCACAGTGCACTTGAAGAGGCTGTCCTTGATATGTAATTTTTTGCTGTAATTTAACTGCAATTTATCTAAAAATTTGGCTACTTGGTTAATGTCAATTAGGGTATCTTCTACGATAGATTCTTCAGGTTTCCTGTGTATTGCGCCTCCCCGAAAACCAAAAGCATGTCACGAAGTTCAGTGTTTTGATAATTTTATTATTCATTTTAAAACGTACCTACATATCTTGTTCAGTGTTGTGTACTAATCTAATTGATATTTTGTTTCATTTTTTTATGGCAGAAAGCTACTTCGATCTAACTAAATTGTTTTTAATTCGTCGATACTTTACACATGCTTTTCTGTAATTTAAATAAAGACCTCTTTTTTGCGTAGATAGAACAAAGTGTTTTAGACAAATGTTGTAGAAGATAGTTTGAGGATTTAAAAAAAATTATTTTCAAAAATCTATGGGATGGTAATCAAAATATTGTGATTTGAAATTTTTGATCGGCCGCCATTTTGTTATTTGAAAAAATATAAAATAACTGTAAATACAAATATTGTAGAGAATCGTAAGCTTATTTTGAAAACCGTTTGTTTTTTGAAATATTCCCTAAAATGAGGGAGTTATCACGATTGTCAAAAAAACAAAAGAAATCCAATAACTACGAATAGGGACACCAAATCAAAAATTGGAACTAAAAGAAGTTGTTTGTTTTAATGAGTTCTAACCGCCATTTACGGGTGTAACGACTTAGTATTAACACCCTGTATACGCGCTTTATATCTATTATACAGGGTGTTTCTTAAATGGCGGACACGGAGAGCACTACGCGATTCTCATCTTAAAACTGAGTTGAAAAAGTATAGGCGATTTTGTCCTAATGTATGTTTCCGAGTTATTCGCATTTTAAAAATTTAAAATTTGACAACATTGCGCATGCTTGCACGGACTTTGTTTTAAACGTTTGGTGTTTTAATCTTGTTTTAATAAGGCAGTATTAACAAGTTTCCTAGGTAATAACCTCATAGGTACAATGCACTGTTGCAACATATTGAAAAATATTTTAACAACAGATATTTATCAGAAAGAATGTCTTCGGAGGAAGAAATACAACGTATAAAAAATTCCAAATTTATTAAGATTTAATATTTGATTGATGAACAATGCGGAACGGTTAAAATTTACCCGTTTTTCCAAAGCATAAAGGAATGAATCTCAATCTTTGACTGAGAATAACTCTGAAACTAGCGACGAACGGACATTATTGTATTATATTTTTCCATTCAGTATCTGGAGGGGAATGGCGTACCGTGCTCCGTGTCCGCGATTTAAGAAACACCCTGTATACTGCACAAATAATATCGTTGTTGGTTTAGGTGTTAACAACCCTGGCGTATTGAAGTTGTTATGTTTGGATATGATTCGCATAAATCCCATTTAACCATTCCCTCTACAATTTGAAGATGATGAAGAGTTTTTAAATTTTTAAAAATAGTTTGTGCCGGAGTTTAAAACATTCTAGCATTTTGCAATTGAATACAATTTTTTAATTCTTCCTCGTACTCTATGCATAAGCCGGCTGCTGCTTTTTTTAAGTCTGGAAGCAGCATTTCATTCAAAGCAACAAATATAGACACAATTGAAACAGAAACCGAAAGGCGAATGCTAATTTATCATTCCTAAAATTGCATTCACCCGATACCGATACTCCAGATGCTAAGATACAGTTCTACGTAAAACAGTGCCACTTGAGCTGCTCCTATTCACCTCATTGTTAGGATGTGAATATTTGAAAATTTCTAGAAGTATTTATTGCCTGTCAATAATCTTTTGCCGGAAGTCGGCTGCCGGGGACTCAGTAGTTCGAAGGCTTTAAAGATATTTATGGCATTCTTTTATTTTGAGTGTTAAACTTTTAAAGGGCATTTATTTTATGTATTTTTATTTAGATGCAATTGAATGAATTAAAAAAATAACCTTAGTTACAAATTTTATTTTTTTATAACGTACCGCGAATAGTACCGGAATGTGGTAAGTATGAAAAAAATTTCAATCAATAATTTTCGCGCCTTTCTGTAATAAGGCGCCTATGGCCGGGGCCATATCGGCCATAGGCTATTTACGCCTCTGCGAAGAGGGGATGCAAAATGTCGAGTAAGTTTGAAATAAATAACCGAAACAACAACAAGATAGATCATTGTGCTTGTAGCATTTTTGCAAGGACATTATTTTGTATTTTCATTTTGTTTGTGTCGTATTTTGAAATGGAAGTGAAAACGGTTCCAGGTTATAGAAGTGGATCAACGTATTGCACGTGTGAAGCCGATAAAGGTTACTTTTATAAAATAAAAAGCAAAAAAGCGGGTGTAAAATATCTAATATGTGTGGAGAAAGATTGTACCGCGAGAGCAATTTGTAACGAAGATGTTTTTTTAAAAATTGGTGAAAACCATAGCCATCGGCCAGATGACAGTAAAGCAGACGCTTTGATACTAAAAAATGACATGGTTACGGGTGCTGTGACGAGCAGTGATACGTTGAAGTCAATTTTCGATAAGAAAAGTGCGAGGTAAGTTTTTCTTTTTCTACTTTAAATTAAAAACAGACCTTCAAGAAATAATAATAATAATAATAAATTTTACGATCAAAAATAAAATATTTTGACTGATTAAATGGTAGTTTTAGCTGTCGTAATTAAGGGGGGATTTTATTAAAATTCGATACTTTTTACTTTCCCATACCACCACTGGTATATGGGAAGTATTGATATCATGAAAATTTTAAAAAGTGAGATTTTCGCGGAAATACGTGTTTTGGACCCCCAGGAACCCAAAAATGAACCGAATTTGATGAAATTTGAAATGAAGGGGTATATCGACAATTCATCGTCAAAATAAGCTTTTCAAAAAAATCCGGAACCGGAAGCGGTAGTTAGACATGTTTTTTGGGTAGCATTTTTTTCAGAAGCGAAATTCAGAAGACCATGATTCAAGGGAAACAGTTTTTTGTCGGACTCTCTAACTTCAAAATGGCGGTCGGCATGATTTTTTCAAAATTTCGAATATAACGCCCCATAACTCAAAAACCAGATATCTGATCAGGTTCAACAACTTGTTTGTAAGCCCTTTGGCGGTACTACACTATGAAAAAAATTATTTAGTAAATCCAAAAACAATCACAACGGCGGCGCTCTTCCAAAAATTTTGAAATTTTTGAACAATTATTACAAAACAACTGGCCACAGGATTTTGATGAAATTTTCTATACGAATACGAAAAACGAAATGTTTATTTTAGTATGGGAAAGTCCAGGGGAGGTTTGCACCTCCACTTTTTTCTTGAATCCACAATAACATGCAAGTTTTTAAAATAAATTTATATTTCCGATTACTCGCTTCACAATTTCATGGTCAAAAAACGGTTTTCAGGGTAATTCACAGTATTTTTTCTCTAGATTCCTACAGAGGTTAAAATGAAATTGTGGATGTTATCCTGGTTTCATGAAAAAGTATTGAATTTTACTAAAACCGTTCCTTCAGCTAAGCGATTGGTAAAAATTTTAGCGCTACGTTAAATTTTAACAGGTGCTTACAGAATAGACCTATATTTTGACACCCTGTATATAATTTTCTAAAATAATGTTCATCTAATTCTCAACTTTAGTGTGGCGGTAGAAGTTGCTGCAAAGTTGGCATTTCCCGCAATGGCCAAAACAATGAGAAGGCAACGACGCCATGCTCAACCTCAGTTGCCAAATACATTGCAAGAATATGCCGAATTTTGCCAGAACAGTCCTCGATTTGGCTACGTGGACAATGAACCATTCTGTAGAGGTTTTGCAGGAGGAGAGGGCAACGCAGCGTCGGTAATTTTTCTGGCCGAAGAACTTGGCAACTTACTAAGTAGCTCGAAGGAATTACATATCGATGGGACGTTTAAAACCAGACCAAGAACCCCTAAAAGTGCCCAGCTTTTAACCATTTTGGCCATTAAATATGGGATGGTGAGTCAAAAAACTAAGACCATATTTGTTTTCATTATCTTTTAATTTTATAAAAATGTATGTGTAGAACATTAAAATGCATTGACAACCATAGATTATTAGTAGTAGGTACCCAGTAATATTAAACTGTGAACATGAGTTTAATTGCTTTGTTTATTATAGGCATTTCCATGCATGTTTGTACTCATGCCCGACCGAAAAACCTCGACCTATAACGAAGTGTTTGAAAAAATGAAGTCCTTGGTTCCCGACCTGAAGCCGAAGTTGATTATCACGGATTATGAATCCGCGTTAATCAAATCATTAGGCAGATGTTTTCCCAACTCAACAAAATCCGGATGTTTTTTTCATTACTGTCAGGTAACACATTATAATTCATTGCGGGAAAACTTATAAGCACGTAATTTTCTATGGTACATTTTCTTGTAGGCTATTATGCGACAGGCGAGTTCAATCGGGATGAGGGTATTAATTTCCTCCAACCCAGATTGCAAAAAAGCTTTGAAGCTCCTGATGTGCCTTCCATTATTACCTTCGGATAGGATTGCTGAAGGTTTGTTGTGCGTAGAACGTTTTTTAAGGGACAAAAATTTGGTTAATGAATTCAGCCAGCTTATGAGGTAATCACATATTACGTGCACCATCAAGAAGGCGAGTTTCTTAAAATTCTTTTTATATGTTTAGTTACTATCGCAGACAGTGGATCAGGAGAGTTGGGGTGAACTCTATTTCTGTATACGATAGACCGCGCCGTACAAATAATGACAGTGAGGCATTTCATGCAGCCTTAGAACGAACCCTACAAGTCAGAGGACCAAACATCTGGCAGTTCACAGGTAATGTGGTAATTTTTATTAATTAATCAAATTAATACGTTAAGCAATTAATTAATTACTTAACGCCATACATCACATTTTAGATGGCCTTCGCAATATCTCATCCGCCGCGGTCCGGGAAGTACGAGCATTTGAGGCAGGTCTCGAAACCCGGGTTCTGCCAAAGCGAATGTATCGTGCTAATAATAAAAGAATTAAAAAAGCGACGAAACTTCTGCAAGACGGGGAAGTAGGTGTCAGGTCGTTTCTCATCATGGTAAGCTCATCTGTTCAGACAATAATGGACTTAAACGATGTGCCTCAACCAAATGAAAATATCTTTCATGAGGAACAACTTTTGGGAACATTGTCAGGGGACGTTCCTGCCGATTTCCGGGCAGTCGGTAAGTTTTTTCTCATTGCAATTGATGCAAATGCGCACTATCTAAAGGTTACGCTATTAAATTATTCTGCTTTTCACTAAATTATCTTCGAAACCGTATCCATAAGTTTCAATACACTTGCAGGAAATGGTATAGAGGAAGGCGAAGAAGAACAAGAAGAAATGTGTGAAGAGGGGCAAGAAGAAGAGGCAGGTGGAGAAATTGTTGAACAAGCTCGGTCGGACGACCCGATCTGCATTATATGCAAGGATAATCCGCCAACTACCGTTCTTCTGCCTTGTGCTCATTTCGGCCTCTGTGATGATTGTTCCGCAGAAATGCAAGCGCGGCACATAGCCGATGAACCACCAGGTGTAGACGACGGCGTTGTCGTGAATTACTCCGTTTGTCCCCTCGATAGGAAGCGTATAATTCAATATGTCAGGGTTGTTAACACGTAAACCAAAAACCAACAACAACATTATTTGTGCAGTATAGATATACAGGGCTTTCATTTCAAAACTAACCACCTTTAATAACTCTGAAAGTTTTGAAATTTCCAGTTTGAATAAAAACACGTCAACTTTGATATCGAGGGGGAAGTTTAAAACTGCCATTGAAGTAATTTTATAATTCACCCCTTCCACTCCAGCAACCCCCACCTTAAAATTTCAAATGGAACCACCTACTTTGTGATATATCGGTACAGGTAAAAAATTCTCTATCTAATCACATTATTTAATATTCCACCCCCTCAACCTCAACAACCCCCCTTTCTGAAATCACTGATATTTCCAATCTGAAAAAAAACTTCATTTTTATATCAAATCGGAAGGTTAAGACGACTATTTAGCAATTCAATAGTCGTTTTAACCTTCCCATTCGTTATAAGAATGAACTTTATTTTCTCAAATTGGAAATATCAATGATTTCAGAAAGGGGGTTGTTGAGATTGACGGGGTGGAATATAAAATAATCTGATTAGATAGAGAATTCTTTTACCTGTAAAATGATGTATCACAAAGTAGGTGGTTCCATTTGAAATTGTAAAGTGGTGGTTGCTGGAGTGGAGGGGGTGAAATGTAAAATTACTTCAATGGCGGTTTTAAACTTACCCCTCGATATCAAAGTTGACGTGTTTTTATTCAAACTGGAAATTTCAAAACTTTCAGAGTTATTAAAGGTGGCTAGTTTTGAAATGAAAGCCCTGTATAGTATAGATATAAAGCGCTTGTATATTTTTATGTAACTTTTTATACAATAGATGTTTTTTTGCTACTCCTATGTTTTTATTTGTCTATTAGGTAGAGGCTACCATACTTTAAAATACATTATGCGGTGACCCAAATGGACCGATAGCGGGAAAGTATTGTGTTTGGTAACCATGGTTTTCCCGTCAAAACAAGAAACAATATCATACGCATTTTATGAATAACATACACAACAAGTTTGGAATATAGCATATTTCGCATGGGTGAATACTTTGTCATATCAGCCAAAGGCAAGTGCGACATATCCACCAGCGCGTAATAGCGATTCCAAACGTGTTGCAGACTATACTTCTACTACTACAAACAATAAACAACAAACACTCACATACACACAAAACTTCAAATTAATTTAATGTGGGTGGGTAAAAACTACCGGACCGATTTTGATGAAATTTTAAATGATGGGGTATATCGAAAATTCATCGACAAAATAAGCTTTTCAAAAAAATCCGAAACCGAAAGCGTAAGTTAGATATGTCTTTTTGGTAGCATTTTTTTCAGAAGCGGAATTTTGAAAATCTGAGTAGGGGATATGAAAGAAGGCCATAATTGAAGGGATTCAGTTTTCTGCCGGACTCTCTAACTTCAAAATGGCGGCCGCTATGAATTTTTCAAAATTTCGAATTTAACGCCCCATAACTCAAAAACCAGTTATCTGATCAGGTTTGGCAACAACTTGTTTGAAAGCCCTTTGGCGGTACTACACCATGAAAAAAAAAATGATTTACTAAATCCAAAAACGGTCGCAACGGCGCTCTTCCAAAAATTTTAAAATTTTTGAAAAATTATTACAAAAAAACTGGTCTAAGGATTTTGTTTAAATTCTCTATACTCATGCAGCTTGGTATTAGCTACATTTTTGTTTTTTGATGAACGCCAGAATTCCACTGTGATGCTCCTATAGCGCCTTTATTAGTCAAAATATGAAATAATTTTAAATATAAAAGTTATTCAGTATATAATTCTGCATTTTCCTAAATTTATATCACGTATACAGGGTGTTTGGTTTTCACAGTACAATAAACAACTTTGTTATTTTAAATGAAACATATTATTATATAATTGAATGCAAAATTAAATTGTCTATCAAAGCGAAATAATCGACTTTTTCGAAAAATGGATTTTGCGGTTTTTTGCGGATATCTTTTGAAGGGTTCGGAATGTTTGATCTTTCTAAGCAGCATCTAAACCAGCATGAAAAACTGCACAACATTGCCCATTTAACCGAATCTGTATCTTTATTAATAAGAAAGATAGCCATGCAATACTACTCTATTTGGGACACACTGTATATGGGTGTCTTCCTTCTGTTCATATCGAATCCGTATAGTTCTCGCTAGGCATTCAAATGCTTATCGTTATCAGGGTCTACCTCGTGAACTAACTGTTGAATACCAAAAACGAAACGTCTATTTTTAGTATGGGAAAGTCCAGGGGAGGTTTGCACCCCCACTTTTTCATTTTTAAATTTGCCGGGAAAAGAATTATTTCCATTATTCTAAACTGTATGCGCGCACTGTATTAAACTATAATCAAATCTAGAACCGAGATAGTACCTACCTAATTAGGCAAATTACTGAAACTTTTTAATCGTACAGTTTCTGTAATAGCCATGGTAATAACTATAATATGTCGCCACTAGCGGTTATTCTTACACATTCTAAACCAGTATACTAAATGATAAACCCACCCACAAACCAGCTCCAAAATGCTCACTTAGATAAGACAAGCGTGTAGCCACATGTGGCTACATGGTTTGTATAAGGTACTGATGGGGTTAAAATGCTTTTAGTTTATTGACCGTAGAAAAAATAGCGCATGGAATTCTTGTATGTAATGGCACACTTGTTTGAATTACTAAACGAGTCGTTTCATACAATATAATGTTGGACGTTGCGGACTTATTTATAGGGCGTTGTGATCGCATTAGAATTGGGCGAAGTGGTCGCGTTGGGCCTAGTGGCCAAATTATAACGTTGGGCGTTACGGACATATTGGGCGTTGTGGTCACATTTGGAATTGGGCAAAGTGGTCGCGTTGGGCGTTGTGGCCATATTATAACGTTGGGCGTTTTGGACATATTGGGCGTTGTGGTCACATTTGGAATTGGGCGAAGTGGTCGCGTTGGGCGTTGTGTCCATACTATAACGTTGGGCGTTATGGACATATTGGGCGTTGTGGTCACATCTGGAATTGGGCGAAGTGGTCGCGTTGGGCGTTGTGTCCATACTATAACGTTGGACGTTATGGACATATTGGGCGTTGTGGTCACATCTGGAATTGGGCGAAGTGGTCGCGTTGGGCGTTGTGGCCATATTATAACGTTGGGCGTTATGGACATATTGGGCGTTGTGGTCACATCTGAAATTGGGCGAAGTGGTCGCGTTGGGCGTTGTCTCCTTCGCGGTTAGTTACAATTACATCATGGAAATGAATCATGATATAATTATCAATGAACCGAGTTTGGCCGAAGTAAAAACCGCGGTTAAATATCGTTGGGCGTTGTGGTCCAGTTGGGCGTTGTGTCCGTGTTACAATGTTGGGCCTTGTGGGCACATTGGGCTTTATGGTCACATTTAGAATTGGGCGAAATGGTCATGTTGGGCGTTGTGGTACTCTCACATTTTTGGGCGTTATGGGCAGAAAACGGTGTTGGGCGTTGTGGACATTGGGCGAAGTGTCATAGACCCGGTAAGGACCAACCTGTAGCTTGTCTGCCATTACAAGCATTTGCTCTGGATGTTTGAGCTAAATTATTATTATTGTGTGAACCTTGGGGCGGACAAGGATTTGTTCTTTGTATAACTTGTTTGCCATCACAAGAATACTTGTTCGGTTTTTGCCTCATAGCTGTTTGTGAACGGTGAACCCATACAAACTTTGTAGTTTGTATGGGTGGGGTCTGGTAGCCCCGCCTACTTTTTGTCGAGCGTGTGAAATATTACTTTATCCACGACTACTAAATTATACATCGATTATTTATGTGTTTTGTTAAACATAAGACTACCCATAATAAATTGCCGTGAATTATGGGAGTGAAGTATGGTACATAATTCACTCTTACGTCAAAATCACAAATGTCAAAATACAATACAATACAACATACCCCAACTTAAGTTTCGAGGCCCTGAGATTTGTCAAACTTAAAGAAGTCATTTTGTCCATTTTTAACTTTTTTAATACAAAATACTTGCAAAAGCAAAATCTCGCGCACAGTATTAATTTTTTGACGCTTCTCGAATAACATCAAAAACAATTGCTGCCTTTGATATAGGTACAATGTCATGGCTGATTAGATGAAGTTTTTAAAAAAATGTTTCTGATAATTATAAATTTATACAAAAATTGTTGTTATTTAGTAATAGTCGTGGACAAAGTATAGTATTTAACTCGCATGTTATTGGCTATTATTATTCAACACGGCTAAGGGCCGCCTTCCGGCTCATTTCATCACAGTTTGGTTGCTGTGCGAAATTTGTTATTTTCAGTAAGAGTAAACCGTGAGAATTTAGTCACATTTCATAGTGGTCGACGGAAAATGCTATTTAAATAAAATTTATTATTATTATTATTATACATATAATCTCGTGTCCGCGTCACAAGATATCAGAGGTCGAAGGTCACGAAAATAGGTTTAGCAAGAAAATGCTATTTAAATAAAGTTTATTATTATTATTATTATACAATGCTTCCCGAAAGTAACGGATAAATTCAATAAAATCGTTGAGAAAAATATTTGAAATAAATGCTCAGACACGTCGATTTTTATTTTTAAATTTTCATTTAGAGATGTAATTTTCACCCCCCCACCCTGCAACCCCTAGGCGCTGCCAACCCCAACTTTAAAAATTCAAATAGCAAAGAACCCTTTCTGATACCTCATCTGATAGCTTTTTTAATGCTGAATTCAATAAAAGAAAGTTTTTCAAAATCGCTTGATAAATAACTGAGATATTTACTAAAATGTATTCAAATGAAAGTGCCAATATTCGAGCAGGCGTTGGTACGGCTCTAGCAATGGGTGGTAAAAAACAATTGCAACTTGTTTGTAATTGAATGTAAACCAAATGTATCTATCTATCTCCAACCTACGAAGGCGCAGAAGGGACACTTTATTTATTTTGTATATTATTAATCAAGCACAACTTAATTCTGCGTTAAGTAATACGGAATTAACTTAATTCCGAGTTAAGTAACGCGGAATTAACTTAATTCCGAGTTAAGTAACGCGGAATTAACTTAATTCCGAGTTAAGTAACACGGAATTAACTTAATTCCGAGTTAAGTAACGCGGAATTAACTTAATTCCGAGTTAAGTAACACGGAATTAACTTAATTCCGAGTTAAGTAACACGGAATTAACTTAATTCCGAGTTAAGTAACACGGAATTAACTTAATTCCGAGTTAAGTAACACGGAATTAACTAAATTCTAGTTTAGTTAATTCCGTGTTACGTAACTCGGAATTAAGTTAATTCCATGTTACTTAACTCGGAATTAACTAGAATTTAGTTAATTCCGTGTTACTTAACTCGAAATTAAGTTAATTCCGTGTTAGTTAACTCGGAATTAACTAGAATTTAATTAATTCCGTGTTACTTAACGCAGAATTAACTTGTGCTTGATTAACAATATACAAAATAAATAAAATGTCCCTTCTGCGCCTTCGTACCAACCCCAATCATCATTAAAACTTCGATTCTTTTGGCTTCAGTAAATCATTTTTGTTATCTTATTTTTCAATCGTTAATAATAGCAAAATAATAGCTAAATAACACACACTCCACTAAGTAATATCAATACATTTTGCGGATGTAGGAAAGTAGGGTTGCAATGCTCCTCAGTTTGTGATCAGTGCAAAACGGACAAGCATGCCTCAACTCTTCATCAGATCCAGATCCAAATAATCTTGATGAAGAAAGTGAATATGATGTGCCTGAAGTTCTTGAAGTTTAAGAGCCGGATTCACCAGACTACGAGCAGGATGATGATGATTTAGAAATTCAAGGTGAACGAGCAGAAGAAGAAGACGAAGTAATATTGAACTGGGTACTTGCTATTAATAATAAAATTTCAACTTAAAACTCATATAATAATTATTTGAATTGTAATGGAATTTAAAAAAATTGATGATGAATAAAAATATCATTAAATATAATTAAAATATATTTAATCTATTTTATTTTAATATCTTATTTTTAATACTTCATACAATTTTACTTCATAAAACATATTATGTACTAAATTACACAGCTGACCTAACATTACTATACAGACGGCTCAGCACTTCCCACTCTTCGCGCTATCTCAAGAACGGTTGATCGTATGAAATATTGCCTCAGACAAAATTTGTAGATAATTTTATGCTCTACAACTTTTGTAATAACTTTAAATGTCATTTAGAGCAAAGGAAACAAGATATTTACAAGAAATCGATTTTTGTGACCTTCGACCTCTGATATCTTGTGAAGCGGACACGAGATTATATGAGACTTTTGAGCCAACAATGCCAAAACAAAGGCATATACCATATTTTGTTTTGACTTTATTAAAGCAAAAGTTAAAAACAGTTTCTATATTTATTATGTGTGGCTAACGCAACATAAACGGTGCAAGATGATTATTTGTTATTTTACTATTTTTGAATTTCTTTGGGGAATTATTTCTGCAGCAGAACGTAAGTATTGACTTTTTCCTAATTATTTCAACTTAAATTAATCAAATTTGAATTCTAGTGTCTATCAAAATATTCTAAAGAAAGTATTTTTCTTTCTCTCCCAGTATCACCATGCACCACCCCAAACGGAGAAGCAACATTTTGCATCCCTATATTAAAATGTATGGTTTTATTACAATCAGCCTGTAGTAATGAATCAACTGCTTTAAAATTCTTAAACGAATCAACATGTAGTGAAGAATGGTCTACGGTTTGTTGTGGGAAAGCAGGAAATTATACAAAATCAGTAACAGTACAAACACCTATAAGTGAAAAGGAAAAATTTAAAGGTTTTTCCCTAGAAGAAAAAAAAGATTATGTATTAAAGAAACTTCTACCAACCCGAACAATTTGTGGTTTGCAACACACTGATGATTATTTTTATGATGATGTGGAAACCTCCGTGGATGAATTTCCTTGGTTAGTGTATATAACTGATACTAATACACAACACGATCAGGAATATTATTTAAGAGTTGAAAACAATTGCGTTGGAGTCTTGATAAGCAAGCAATATGTTTTATCAGACAGTGCTTGTGGTACTAATTATGCACCGTAAGTTGGCTGTTTTATTATTGTTTTTTCTACACTTAAAAGGGACACGAACTATTATGCCCCATCTAAAAAAAATAACACCCCTTGGCCACCACGAATATAATATAATATTTTATTACAGACGGTATCTTAGTACAGGTATTGACATGTTGTTGGGTTTACATCATATTCATAAAAATGTAAATTGTATTGGTACCCCTTTTGGGGTTGAAGATTGTACTGACCCCCCATTACGTGTAAAATCTTACGATTGGAAGAGTTTTGACGGCATTATGTTGATACGATTGGATAGCAAAGTTCAGTTTTCTGGTAAGCATGTTTTAAATTCCTGAAGGAAATTTAAAAATTTAGCATTCAAATTAAAAACTCAGGGAAATGTCGTAAAAATGTACAAATTTTCGACAGTTACGATCGGAAAATTGTAAGTAGTGAGCACAAGGTTTAAAATTTTAAGCACGAAAAACGAAGGACTTTCCATACGGGTCAACAGAATGTATAAAAATCTTTTAATTGTAGATTACGTCAGACCAATATGTTTGCCACAACAATCTGCAGAGATACCTGCACCTGGCAGCACTGTCATGGCTTCTGGTTGGGGTGAAGAAGAATTCGTCCAAGGTACCTAACAAATATTCCCATAACCCAGAGGATGTCTCGCAATAGCATTATTTCAAGTACCAAAATTCCAATATGTACGAAATGCTAAGTTACCGAGCTACAGCTTTCTAAATTATGTTGACGATTTTCAGGAAGCTGGAGTTTTCTGCAACGAAGTCTTCTTGGACAATTTTTGGTGTTTAGAACGCGTCAAATCAATTTGGCCCAAGAATTCCTAAACATCCTGTATATGCTAAGCTTCAACTAATTATTTTACTTTTAGGAAAGAGTGTAAAACTGAAGAAACGAATGAAATACACAGTCATGAGTAATAAAGATTGTGCAGGTAGCCATCCGCAGAAGATAGTAAGTTCAATATGTGGAATACCTTTTGAAAATATCACCCACTATATTTGCGATGGGGATGTTGGTGGTCCTTTGATGTACAGACACAACAATAAAAATTGGTTTGCTGTAGGTGCAATATATCAGAGTACCTCTCATGAATGTGATGAGGTACAACCTGCTACTGCCGTGAAACTGACTCCGGAGATTGTTAATTGGATTATAGAAAATATTGAACCTTAATTTTTTTTATTATTAAATATTATTGCAAACAGAAAGATGAAAAACGATTTTTTAAATAAAGTGCAGAATAATTTGTCTTTAGTATAGAGGTTCTCAGGCCCAAACTATTAACATTAGACAAAAATTTTCCCGGATTTTCTTGTAGAAAATTTAATTTTATACAACTTTGCTCTTATATTATTTTGCGCTATTTTGTGCGGTTTGCGCTACGTTTCCATTTAAGGCTATTAAAGCGCGTCTTGCATGTTTGACGTCACGCGCTACTAGCCCCACACCGGGTACGAATTCCTAGTCGCGTACAAATCCTCCTTAAATTTTCTATAAGAAAAAACATAATACGCATAAATACTTACAATAAAATAATTTATTTATATAAAAGTATAAAATATACTATACATTTATTAAATAGACAATCAATCCTATCTTATCCTAACTCCCTATCACTATTTTCTTTCATTTCTTCCAACGGTTCTGCTTTAACTTCCAATTCATTCATTACCCCCTCTTCTTTTTCTCCAGGTTGTTTTATAATATTTTTATGTGTCCTCAAATGCTGAACCAAATGTGATTTTCTACTACACTTATATTTACATAAAGTACAACAATATTTTTTCTCTATTGCATGAGTACCTAAATGATCCGTTAAGTGACTTTTTTGAATACATTTATAATTACAAATATTACAACTATACGGAAGCTCGCCCGTGTGAATCTTAACATGACGATTTAATTGCGATTTTTCTTTACATTTATAATCACAAAACGTACATTGAAAAGGCTTTTCCCCAGTGTGTATTCGTTGATGATAAACTAACTGATATTTCGCCCTGCAACTATAATCACAAATCGTACAATTATACGGTTTCTCTTCACTATGGGTTTTCATATGACGAGTTAAAAGAGTTTTTTGTACACAACCATAATTACAAATAGTACATTGAAAAGGTTTTTCCGTTTCATGATTTTTTATATGATAAGTTATGAGAATTTTTTGTGTACACGAATAATTACATTTTCTACAACTAAACGGTCGTTCTCCTGTATGTACCCTTCTTTCGTGATTAATTAAATATGATTCCCTTCTACATTTATAATTGCAGGATTTACAACAGAACGGTTTGTCCCCTGTGTGTAATTTCATATGATTTGTTAAATGACATTTTTGAGAAGTTTTATAATCACAAGCGTTACATTTGTAAGGCTTTTCACCAGTGTGCGTTCTGGTATGGATTATTAAACGAGCTTTTCTGTTACAAGTATAATCACAACGCGAACATTGGAAAAGTTTTTCTTTGGTGTGACTTTGAATATGGGAACTTAATAAAGAATTACGGGTAGTGCAATAATCACAAAACGTACACTGATAGGGCTTTTCTCCAGTGTGCGTTCTTATATGATAAGTTAAATGAGTTTTTGCTGTGAATTCACGTGAACAAATATGGCAATTAAAAGGCTTTATTTTAGAAGCTTTTGTTAATTTTTCTTCACTACTTTCTTCTTGTTTCAGTTCCGAATCGGTTAAGGAACTTGAATCGCTTGGATTGTTTACGTTTTTAATTTCTTGATTCCCCTCAATGTTTTCTTGTTTAATATTTGATAAACCGTTAAATTCGTTGGCTTCCTGTTTAATAATAGCTGCTGTGTTTCTAATCTTGTTGGCACTGTCACTTTTGTTTGCTTCCGACTGATTCATTTCGATGAGCATGTCATATCGTTAACTTCATTTTTGTGATTATAATTTGTAATCACTTCTACATATTCAGGTTCTACCTTAATATCCATTTGAACGATCTTTTTACAAGCACTTAGCAGGATTTGTTAGTAAATTCAAATTAAATCTTAAAAATTATCAAACGTCAAAATTTTGAGGTTATATGTCAAGTTTATGTAAATACGAGGGACTTCATAAAAGTTTTGTACCAATAATTTACATTAAACTTTTTCTTTAGCTTATTTCGGGAATAAGAAGGTAAACAAGGGAGTTTATATACCTTAGAAGGTAATCTTGTATTTGATGTATCTTTTAATTGCGCATGCGCGAACTGACTTGAAATTCTGCCTGAATACGTACACGGTTGTCATATCGCAATGTATACACAGGGTGTAGTAAAATAAATATAAACTGCAGAAACGAATTAAAGGGTCATTTACTTGCCTTTTATATTAAAATATTGTAACCACAAGTGGTTGTGTCTGTAATAATTCCTGTCACAAACCAATTATTATTATGTTTGTGCATCAGAGGTCCTCCATTATCCCCGGGACACACATACTGGGTATTATTTTCAAAAGGAATGCCACATAAGGGACCGGAAAGAGAATTACCATTTTGACAATCTTCTCTATCCATAACAGTATGCAAGATTCGTTTCTTTAACTTGACACTTTTACCTTAAAAACAATTTTAATTAAAATCTTTAAACAATTTTTTAAGAAATTTACCATCTACAGACTGTTGTTCTCCCCAACCAGACGTAAATATCACATCCCCTGTTCGCGGTGTATCAATCGGGTCTAATGGTGAGCATATTGGTCGCACATAATCTTTAAAAAAATTAACCATGATGACCGCTTACGCGCTTCTCCTTTAATACTTACCAGTAAATTCAATTTTATTATGCAGACGTAAAATTGCAATGCCAGATATTGCTTCTAAGCCATGCGAATAGAAAGAAGGTGCAATAAACCACACGTAAGCAACTTCGCGTAATACTGGTTGGGTACAATCATCAATTCCAAATTGAGTTGGAATACAGCTTACGTCTTTGTAGATGTGATGCTGCCCAATTGTCATTTCTACTGTGTGATTGATTCCAAGCCGACTAAAAAAATATCTTTAATCAAGAATAGAATTAATCCGGCACGGTTTGGTAGGCTTGGAAATTAATTCCACCGCGAACTTTACAAGTAATCCGGTACGGTTGGGTAATCCGGCACGGTTAGGCCCGATCACGTTCGTTAGACTAATCCGGCACGGTTAGGTAGGCTTCTAAATTAATTCCACCACGGTAGGATGATATAACCGTGAACTTTACAAGTAATCCGGTACGGTTGGGTAATCCGGCACGGTTAGGCTCGAGCACGTTCGTTAGACTAATTCGGCACGGTTAGGTAGGCTTCTAAATTAATTCCACTACGGTAGAATGAAATATCCGTGAATTTTACAAGTAGTCCGGTACGGTTGGGTAATCCGGCACGGTTAGACTGGAGCACGTTCGATAGATTAATCCGGCACGGAAGGGTGAATATTACAAACAATTCGGCACGGTTCGGTTGAGAACTGACCTGGTATTACTTAAACATGTCCAGTAAGAGGTTAAAACGTATCGATTGCTGATCAAAACTCCAACACAATTGGATTCCTTTCTTAAATAATAATTGTTAACGTAATTTTCCGGAATCATAAAATAAACCAGCCAAGGAAATTCATCAACCGAGGTTTGGGTTTTGTTGTGAAAATAATCATCTGTGTGTTGCATTCCACAATATGACTTATCCGGCAATAATTTGTTTCGTAAAACATATTCTTTGTTGGTCTCGTTCAGTGGTTTTTCTGGGGTCTCGGTTTGTGTAAAATTTCCCGATTTTCCACAGCAAACATTTAAATGTTCGTTGCCACATATGGAAGCTTCGATGAATTTTTTAGCGATTGCGTCTTTGTTCGCAGACTGTAATAGAATGGGATATGATAAAAGAGAAATGTAGGTTCCGGTATCTCCATTTGGGGTTGTACAAGGAGTTGCTAGAAAGAAATTGGTGTTAAGTCTTAGCAGCAGGAATAGAGTAATTTTTTATTACTTACATTGCGTTCCTCTCACATTTATAATTATTGTTAATACAAAAAAAACAACTAAAGAGAAAAAAGAATACATTTTGTACTACTGTTCGATTTTCACTACAACCACAAGTGTAATTGTTTATTCTAAGGTCATAGAACAGGTTATAATGTAATTATAGGAAACAATAATGATGTGACTCGTGCTTGCATGATTAAATAAGAAGAATAAATCAAGTAATCCATAAATAGAGGCGCTGTGTGGGTGGAAACTTTGAAAGAATCATTAAAAAAATATATAAAGAGGGGAAAAGCTAAAGGAAACTCAAATTACTCGAAAAAGGTTGCCGATATTGATTTAAACAAAGAGGGCCTTTTTTACATAAAAATGTCCAAACATTCTAAATTTATGGTAAAAATTAAAAGAATGTTTAACAAAAAAAAGTTACAGGGTGAAAAACCCTTGCCTCCCCCTGAAAGGGACGCCCATGAGTTTAAAAATCAAAAATGTACTAGCACGTCTTATTCAGAATGAAAAACTAAGTAAATTCCCACAATTTTGTCTATTTGTCTGTTACCGTTCTTCAAACAATAGAAAAAAACCAATTTCATCTGAACCCCTTTAAGGGCCTGTAACTCCCTAGGGGTGCGTTTTAGGCCATATGTTTATTAGAACTTTTTGCCTTATTTTGATGAGTACTACACGCTGTAGAAGTTTGGAACCCTATTTTAGAAACACCCTGTATTTTAAAACCAAATTGTGCGTGCATAATTTTACAATGTTCAATTTAAAATCAAAAGATGTTAGCTGCTACCTATGGTACGAGGTCGAGGGTGGATTGGAAGCCAGTGTTTTTTGCACCATTATCACTAAAAGTCTTGCCGCGTATTTAGAAATACATCCCAATACGAAAACTTTTATACTATACAGCGATGGTTGCGCATATCAAAACCGCAATAGCATCCTCTCTAATGCGCTTTACCATTTTTCCTGTGAAAAGAATGTAACAATTATGCAAAAATACCTAGAAAAGGGACATAGTCAGATGGAAGTGGGCAGCGTCCATAGCTTAATAGAGCGTAAGTTGAAGAATAGGGACATAAAACTTCCATCCGACTATGGGGATATCTGCAAAAACGCTAGACCAAAGCAACCCTATTACGTGGAATTTTTAACACATGAATATTTCTTGAATTTTGCTACTATCCAATATTATGAATCTATAAGACCCGGCTATAAGAAAAATGATCCTCATGTTACACGTTTGCGATGTTTGAAATATACTCCGAATAAAGGGATAGATTATAAAATACATTACACAGATGAGTGGCAAATTCTGCCACAAAGACTTAGAACAATTGGTAAGAACGTTGACATTCCTAGATTATACCAAAATCGTTTAAAAATTAAACAAGAAAAGTATCAACACCTACAAGCCCTCAAAAATGTATGGCCTCTGTAGATGTTCACTACTTCTATGACAACTTACCCCACTAAAAAAGTATTATTAATTTATCGATAGTGTTTTATTTATTTCAATTGCTTTATTTAATTTTACTACAACAATTATCAATGTTTAATTTTGGTCAATACTTGCTTTGTTAATCTTTAAATTAAAATAAGAATATTTTTTTATTTTGTGCAATGACAAACGTACTTTTGATTTCGGTTTTTGTTTTGAACATGTAATACTCTGATTTATTTTCAATAAAAACTGCTTCAATGCCGCTCTAAAATGTTTTTTTAAATTTTTCTTACCTAGCTGTTTCAAAACTAGATGGAAATTACATTTAACAAAACCACGTAGGTAACTCTTTAAAATTTCTAAATTTGAAAAATCAAAAACACGTAAGTAACGTCAATTTCTTATACCTGAATTTATGATTGCAAATTAATAGGTATACATACCATTTCCATTATTACATTACTTATAATTTACTAAAAATCCCAATCAAAAAGATCGAAATAGATTGTACAGGCAATTTTTTGTGTCTCCTGTAAAATTCATTTTATTCAGATACGAGGTTTTGTCATATCACCGACGATATAGTGGCTCAGAATGATTTTATTAATACAGACACGTTTAATTTTGAAATTAAAAGAGTTTTTAAAAGCAAGGGCACGTACACTGCCATAGCAGATACAAACAGTAGTACTTTTCAAAGAATAATGGATCAGGGGAAGTTAAGTATAAACTGGGACCGGTGTGTAATTTATGATCACTTTGACCTGCTTAGATGTTTTAAATGTGCAGGATACTTTCATAGAGCCGAACACTGTAAAAATAGTGAGAAATGTGGTAATTGTAGCGACAACGACCACAGGATAAAAGACTGTACCTCCGACTTGAAAAAATTTGTGAACTGTCAGCATATGAATGAGTCACTAAAAATGGAATTGGATGATTCCCATTCAGCGTATGATATAAACTGTCCTGTTTATAAAAGGCATGTGGATATTCAAAAGAGAAGAATTGATTATGGAACATGTAAATAGCAATTAAAGGATAAAATGTATAGTGTGAATAGTGATGGTTTTAGTATTAAGAACGCAATAAGCACAAGTGCAATAAACATAATTAGAAACAGAAATATTAATGACAATAGTACAAAAGATAGTGAAAATATGGGTAGGTAAGTGTATCTATGTAATGTCACAGGGTGTCTACCAAATTAAAATTGTGAGATTCCAGGACTTTCCAGGATTTTCCAGGACTAATTTTAAGCGAATTCCAGGACTTTTGCATACTTTTTCGTTGTACTTCACATAATAAATTATAGTGAAGTTTATTCCACAACCATTCAATTAACGACTGCTTGATAACTTACCTATCAATAGGTAATTTCTAATATACAGTGCTTCCCGAAAGTAACGGATAAATTCAATAAAATCGTTGAGAAAGACATTTCAAATAAATGCTCGGACACATCGATTTTTATTTTTAAATTATGATTTAGAGATGTAATTTTCAACCCCCCACCACCCAACCCCTAATCGCTGCCAACTCCAACTTTAAAAATTCAAATAGCAAAGAACCCTTTCTGATACCTCATCTGATAGCTTTTTTATGCTCAATACAATAAAAAAAAGTTTTTAAAAATCGGTTGATAAATAGCGGAGATATTTACCAAAATGTATTCAAATGAAAGTGCCAATATTCGAGCAGGCGTTGGTACGGCTCTACAATGGGTGGTAAAAACAATTGCAACTTGTTTGTAATTGAATGTAAACAAAATGTATCTATCTATCTCCAACCCCAATCATCATTAAAACTTCGATTCTTTCGGCTTCAGTAAATCTCATTTTTGTTATCTTATTTTTCAAATCGTTTTAATAATAAGTAACACACACTCCACTAAGTAATGTCAATAGATTTTGTTTACATTCAATTGCAAACAAGTTGCAATTGTTTTTTACCACCCAGTACCAACGCCTGCTCGAATATTGGCACTTTAATTTGAATACATTTTGGTAAATATCTCCGTTATTTATCAACCGATCTTGAAAAACTTTTTTTATTGTATTCAGCATAAAAAAAGCTATCAGATGAAGTATCAGAAAGGATTCCTTGCTATTTACATTTTTACTTTCCCATACCACTACTGGTATAGGGAAGTATTGATATCATGAAAATTTTCGAAATCGAGATTTTCGCGGAAATACGTCTTTTGGACCTCCAGGAACCCAAAAAAGTGGTCTAGAAAAAATGTCTGTCTGTGGGTGCGTGGGTGCGTGGGTGCGTGGGTGGGTGGGTGCGTGGGTATGTATGTATGTAACGCCTGTAACGCAAAAACTAGTCAACCGATTTTGATGAAATTTTAAATGAAGGGGTATATCGAAAATTCATCGACAAAATAAGCTTTTCAAAAAAATCCGAAACCGGAAGCGGAAGTTAGACATGTTTTTTTGGTATCATTTTTTTCAGAAGCGGAATTTTGAAAATCTGAGTAGGGGATATGAAAGAAGGGCATAATTCAAAGGAAACAGTTTTTTACCGGACTCTCTAACTTCAAAATGGCGGTCGCTATGAATTTTTCAAAATTTCGACTTTAACGCCCCGTAACTCAAAAACCAATTATCCGATCAGGTTCCGCAACAACTTGTTTGAAAGCCCTTTGGCTGTACTACACCAAGAAAAAAAATTATTTACTAAATCCAAAAACGGTCGCAGCGGCGCTCTTCCAAAAATTTTGAAATTTTTGAAAAATTATTACAAAAAAACTGGTCTAAGGAATTTGTTTAAATTTTCTGTACTTATGCAGCTTGGTATTAGCTACATTTTTGTTTTTTGATGAACGCCAGAATTCCACTGTGGCGCCCTCTACGAGATGTTGAAAATCGGAAATTGATGCTCCTATAGCGCCTTTATTAGTCAAAATATGAAAGAAGTTTAAATACAAAAGTTGTTCAGTATATAATTCTGGATTTTTCTAAATGTATATCACGTATACAGGGCGTTTGCTTTCCACAGTACAATACGCAACTTTGTTATTTTAAATGAAACACCCTGTATATTATTATATAATTTAACGCAAAATTTAATTGTCTATCACATAGTATAAGGTATTCATATATGTAAAATGTACGGTTGATGTGAAATTCGTGAATTTTGAATATTCACTCTGACTGAAACGAATCATGCGCGTCGGTCGGTAGCGATCGTCCGGCTTCGCCAGCTGTGATTACAACAGATACAGACGTGTCTTCTTCTGTACATTTCGAACCCGCATAGTTTCGTTTTTCTAGCTACGCATTCAAATGATTTCCAATTTTGCCTCGCGAACTACTGTTGAAGACCAAAAACGAAATGTTTATTTTGAGTATGGGAAAGTCCAGGGGAGGTTTGCACCTCCACTTTTTAAAGTTGGAGTTAGCAGCGCTTAGGGGTTGGGTGGTGGGGGGTTGAAAATTACATCTCTAAATCATTTAAAAATAAAAATCGACGTGTCCGAGCATTTATTTGAAATATTTTTCTCAACGATTTTATTGAATTTATCCGTTACTTTCGGGAAGCACTGTATAACAATCAATAATAGGAATAACATCGGTAGTTTATTTGTATATAATGTAAATTAAATAGAGCACACAGTGAGTGACACTTTGTTTGTACTACAGAGACAAACACAGAAATTAATTTGAAATTAATTGTGCTTTGCCCGAATTTTGAATAAGGACTGTAGAGTGATGACTGATTAGTATTTGGGGACGTATGTTTTGTACATTGCTGCTGTTATAGAAAGAAACAAAGCATGCTAATATCTTGAAAGGAGAGAAATAGATGCATGCATACAAATTGGGAGGTTGTAATATTATACCTTGATTAGAAGTGAATATTATTTTAAACACTATGTTTACAAAACAAGTTTAAAATGCAGTCTGCGCTAGATCCACTAATAAGCGAAGATATTTACCCAATCATCACGTCTCCAACTGCAGAAATATAGCTGAAGTAAAATATATCTCCAGCGTGTTTACACTGTTAAGACAAAATACCTACTGAAATTTAGATGTAAAAAAATAAAGATATTACATAACCAATTTTTTACGGTTTAAATTTTGCATTAGTTACATAATTCAATTTTACGATTTTTGCTAATAAAATTCCAGGACAACAACAGAATTCAAGGACATTCCAGTACTTCAAGGTACCAATTTGAATTTCCAGTCATTTTCCAGGAATTCAAGGAATTCCAGGATGGTAGACACCCTGAATGAATGCACAGAGTGTTATAGCTAATAAGGATGAAATAGGCAATTTCATAATTACATATAACCCGTTGGTTATGTGTCTTACTGAAACACTTGTAAGGGATTTTGTTGAACTACAAGTGATGATTTTCATCCATAAAATCAAACTTGGAGTTATGCCAAAATATTTTAAAGGAACTATGACATTATTTTCGGAAGTACACGAACATGAAACGAGAAATAAGAATAATTTTAGTTTATGGCACACGAATATGATAAAAACAAAGAACTCGATTTTTTTTAAGGGTGCAACAAAATATAACAGTTTACCTAGTAGGATTAAACAATGCAACTCAATTAAAATATTCAAGAAAATGGTTAGGGAATTGTATATTGATAATAAAGATAAATATTCTTGATGTTGTTGAAAATGTATATGTTTAATATGTTATAGATTGTGTGTAAAGTTGTAAATGTGTTTATAGGTAGGCATAATAGAATGTTTTGTTATTTTGTAATAGGTATGTAGCAAGTATGCTAAATAAAGACTGATTTATTTATGTATTTATATAGGTATTAAATTTCTCGTTCCAATATCGAGGGAACTTTTTCAACCCATATAAAGACCATTTTACCATTGGAATATAGGCAACCCATTATACACTGATCAGACTCTTGCCCCTGCTTATTGACTTTAATTATTGTTTGTCACCTGTTAAATTTGTTTTTTTTTAAATATTATAATACAGAACAAGATTGAAAACTACAGATTTATTGAAAACATCATTTACCTATACTGACCAAGAAAAAATGACTGTTTTGCGTCAATCTTTTTTCATGTTGTGTCAAATTTTCTGGATGATCTTGATATTATAGACACATTAAGGACTGGTTTGTTAGGTAGTGTATTTCGGCCGTGCTTCTAGTTTGGGAACATTTTATATTTTTACGCAATTTTATATTTCAATCATTCTTTCTGTATTTCGTTTTATTTGTCGTTTATTTTTTGTGCGAATGAAGATTAAAAAAATGCCTAACGACGACGCTTCCGCAGCTAACCGAACACAAGAAACAGCACATATCAACCGCGTTGCTCTTCAGATTCCTACATTTTGGATGACAACACCAAAACTCTGGTTTTCACAATTAGAAAGCCAATTTAATCTGTAGTGACCAATCATTTAGTAACATTATAAATTACTTTATAAGCTGGTTGGCACCAGTTAGGGTGGCACCCATGATTGGTAGCGGAAGGTAACAACAGCGGTTTTGCAAGCGACTGGTTACCGGCCACTTCCGCACAGTTTACGAAAGCAACAAGACGTTTGGTTCTTGCGTTCTAACTCATTTTTGTATCTTTGTTATGTTTGTTTAATTTCATATATTTAAATTAGGAATAAACTTATATTTATATTAATACTTGTTTTTAAACCTAAAGTGGTGACCCGACGATTTATTTTACATAAGTAAACAAACATTTATAGTGATTGTCTGTGATACAATGTGCACGTGTTTTTACTTTAAAAGAACTAAAAATAATGGCGGAATCATCAAACACGCACGCTACACCAATCGATTCCGATACAAACACGACCGCGGCGATAAACACCACGCCGATGATCGCAGCTTCTTCGATCGTGCTACCCGCGTTTTGGCCAAACAAGACTGCCTTATGGTTTGCGATGGTTGAAGCAAAATTTAATTTAGCCCATCCAAAAATCACGCTTCAGCAAACGAAGTTTAATCATGTTTTAACGATTCTTTCACCGGAAATCGCCGACGAGGTGTCTGATTTAATAACAAATCCGGATGCTCAAGAGCCCTATACCAAGTTAAAACAGGCAATTATTAATTGAACAACGCTGTCCGATTCCCAAAAATTGAAACAATTGCTCTCCGGAGAAGAGTTGGGCACGAGGAAACCATCCCAATTGCTAAGGCATATGCGGAATTTAGTCAACGGCTCTGGATATGTCAATGACCAGGTGTTAAATGAACTCTTCCTGCAGCGTACCGCTCGAACAACTAGCCGAGATAGCCGACAGAATATTGGAAACCACATCTGTGGTAGCGGCAGTGGGCCATGGGAGCACCCACACAGCTACACAACACCACAACGCCGAGGTAGGTGATCCAATAGCAGCACTGACCAACAAACTCGATGCTATTATGAAGAGACTCGACGGACTGGAGAGCAACCGCAGTTACCAACCGAGGAACCGAAGTCGAAGTCGTTCACGAAGTAGAACACCAGGTCCTTCAGGCCATAAGCTATGTTGGTACCATTTTAAATTTAGAGAGAAGGCGCAGAAATGCAACAACCCATGTAATTACCAAAAAAAAACAGCAAGCAACGCAGTAGCTGCGGCAACTTCTGCGACGCATTATTCACGCCGCCTCTTCGTCGTCGACAAAGAGACAAAAACCATTTTTTAATAGACACTGGAGCCGACCTCAACATTTTACCAGCGAATTTCAAAGACAGCCGTTTGAACCACGTTGATTCCAGTTTTAACTTACAGTCAGCCGACGGGTCCAAAATCAAAGTGTTTGGAAATAAAACTTTAAATATAAATATAGGGCTACGTCGTGCGTTTATGTGGACTTTTGTGGTCGCGAATGTAACGGACGCAATAATCGGCGCAGACTTTTTGCACCATTTCGGTTTAAGTGTGGACTTAAAACATAGACAATTACTAGACAATAAAACCTCTCATGTAGTTAGTTGTAGTTGTAAACAGTCAAAAATAATCAGTGTTCGTGACATATTTGGGGGTAATGCGAAATACCTGGATATCCTCCGTAAATACCCAAACAGTTTACGGCCAACACCAACATTTCAAGAGCCGACTCATGGTGTGGTTCACCATATCATCACCAATGGACCTCCGGTACACTGCAAACCACGTCGCTTAGCACCGGACAAATCCAAAATAGCCAAGGAGGAATTCGACCTAATGCTGTCAGCAGGAATCATCCGTCCATCATCATCCCCATGGGCCAGCCCATTGCACCTGGTTCCCAAGGCCGATAACGCCTGGCGACCTTGTGGTGACTACCGCAACCTAAACGGAATCACCACACCAGACCGTTACCCAATACCCCACATTCAGGATTTTACCCACAACTTGGCGGGTAAGATAATATTTTCCACCATAGATCTTATCAAGGCATATTTTCAGATCCCGGGAAATCCTGCCGATTGCCATAAAACAGCTTTAACAACTCCCTTTGGTTTGTTTGAGTTTGTACGAATGCCTTTTGGTCTAAGGAATGCAGCCCAGACCTTCCAACGGTTTCTCGATCAAATACTCAGGGATTTAGACTTCGTTTACATCTACATTGATGATATCCTAATCGCTTCTTCATCCGAACAGCAACATGCACAGCATCTTGACATTGTGTTAAGCAGATTAAACCAGCATGGAATCATCATAAACCTGAAGAAATGTATATTCGGAGCTAGCGAGGTAAAGTTTTTAGGAACCACAATTTCCCAGAACGCTTTGGAACCACTGCCAGAGAAAGTAGGGACCATTAGAGAATTTCCCTTACCAGCAACAACCAAAAAGCTACAAGCATTCTTAGGGATGATAAATTATTATCGAAGATGGCTCCCAGGTGCAGCAACCACCCAACAACCGTTGACCAACCTTTTAAAGGGAACATCAAGAAAAGACAGTAGTATCGAGTGGGATGAGACTGCAAAAAATACATTTCAAAAATGCAAAGACGACCTAGCAAACGCAGCACTATTAGCATTTCCAGAACCGGGTAAAAAACTTAGTATAGCTGTAGACGCTTCCGATGTAGCAGTAGGTGGAGTCCTCCAGCAAGGTGAAGGAAACAACTGTCAACCCATCTCTTTCTTCTCTACGAAACTTACACCGGCTGAGAAGAAGTACAGTGCGTATGACCGAGAGTTGTTGGCTATTTACAAAGGTGTTCGACATTTCAACATTTCTTAGAAGGGAGAGATTTCACTATCTTCACCGATCATCGACCACTAACTTTTGCTTTTACTAAGAAACCCGAAAAGTGTAGTCCTCGTCATTGTCGCCAGCTAGACTTCATATCACAATTTACCACTGACATCCGTTATATCAAAGGTATCGAAAATTCTCCAGCTGATGCTTTATCCCGTATCGCAAGCATCACCCAAGCAGATTTTAATGCTAGATCGTTGCAGCAGGCCCAAGATGAAGACATCGAATTGAAAAATCTCTTTGAAAATGTGAAATTCACATTTCAAAAATTTCCAACCATCTTGCCGGAAGCAGAATTGTGGTATGAAACGACAACAGGAAATAACAGGGTTTACGTGCCAAAGTTATTCCGTAAAAATGTGTTCGATACGACACACAATCTTTCACACCCGGGAATTAAAAGTACAGTGAAGCTAGTCACAGAAAAATACTTTTGGCCGGATATGAAGAAGGAAGTAGCCACCTGGGCTCGATCCTGCATACCATGCCAGCGAGCTAAAGTTAATCGCCACACCAGAAGTCCAATCGGCACACTCAATTCCCCGGATGCTCGGTTCGCTCATGTGCATATGGACATCGTTGGACCATTACCTCCGTCTGCAGGCAAGCAATACTTGTTAACAATAGTGGATCGGTTCAGTAGGTGGGCAGAAGCTTTTCCAATCGAGGATATCACTGCAGAAACTTGTGCTAGGGAATTCAGCAATAATTGGATAGCTCGTTTCGGTGTGCCCGCAATAATTACAACAGACCGAGGCAGACAATTTGAGTCGATTTTGTTCGATGTTTTGTCAAAACTCATCGGTATGCAGAGGAATCGTACAACAGCCTACCATCCTCAAAGTAATGGTTTAGTCGAAAGGTTCCACAGGCAGCTAAAGGCAGCATTGAAGTGCCACGATAACACTTGGACAGAAGCTCTTCCGTTAGTACTCCTAGGAATTAGGAACACAGTCAAGTTAGACATAGGTGCAACTCCATCTGAATTGGTTTATGGTACAACTCTACGCTTACCAGCAGATCTAGTAGAAGAATCCAGCACTACACCAGTTGTTCTTGATACCAATTATGCATCACGGTTGAAGGACAAGATGCAAAGAATACGGTACACCCAAACAGACTGGCACAACAACAATTCAGACTCGCATATACCTACAGATTTAGCCACAGCAGCAGATGTATTTGTAAGGGCCGATGCAGTCAAGAAACCACTACAATTTCCCTACGATGGCCCTTACAAGGTGTTGGGAACGAGCTAACAAATATTACAAAATCGACATTCGTGGAAAAGCACAAAATATTTCTATCGGCAGACTAAAACCAGCTTACATAGAACCTACGATACCAGCAGATCGGTTACCCTCTACCATACGGCAAGCAGAAGATGTTATCACCAATGAAACAATAACTCCAGAAACCAAAACAAGGTTGGGCCGAATTGTAAAATTTCCTAAAAAATACACTGAAATGGTAACTGTAAAATATTTTTAATTATAGGTTCATTTTTATCATGTTAAGGGGCCTGCAGCGCTCTATAAAATTTTATGCAACCCTTTATACATATTTTCAAATTTTCGTTAATAATTTTTTTCTCGATGGAGAAATTGGAAAATAAATATGCAAGCGACCTTCGTCGTGCAAATACGAATAATTTGGTGTATCACAAAGTGTATTTCGTAGACTATATACCCGTTTGTTTTTATTACGCAAATTATAATTTTCGTCATAAAAATAAACGGGTATATAGTCTACGAAATACACTTTGTGATACACCAAATTATTCGTATTTGCACGGCGAAGGTCGCTTGCATATTTATTTTTCAATTTCTCCATCGAGAAAAAAATTATTAACGAAAATTTGAAAATATGTATAAAGGGTTGCATAAAATTTTATAAAGCGCTGCAGGCCCCTTAATACTAAATGTATTTCGTTTAAGCTTTGTATACTTGTTATGCTATCCATATCATCCATATTTGTATTGTATTGTGTATTTAGTTATAGATTTATATTCATTTTCGTATCGCTCGACCATCTCACTGATGGCGGGGTAGTGTAGTGACCAATCATTTAGCAACATTATAAATTACTTTATAAGTTGGTTGGCACCAGTTAGGGTGGCACCCATGATTGGTAGCGGAAGGTAACAACAGCGGTTTTGCAAGCGACTGGTTACCGGCCACTTCCGCACAGTTTACGAAAGCAACAAGACGTTTGGTTCTTGCTTTCTAACTCATTTTTGTATCTTTGTTATGTTTGTTTAATTTCATATATTTAAATTAGGAATAAACTTATATTTATATTAATACTTGTTTTTAAACCTAAAAATCTAAACGGAATCACCCAAGATACGACCCGGTTCTGATATGTCGTCGGACAGCTGGATAATAAATACGCTCAAGAAGTAGAAGATATAATTACTTCGCCGGCTGCAGACAATAAATATGATACAATAAAAAAAGATTTAATAAACCGATTATCAACATCAAAAGAGTTGAGAATAAAACAGCTACTGGAGCACGATGAGATTGGATCAATCGTTTGCCGGGTGTTATGCAAGCCATACTGACGACGCAAACTGGTTTAAATCTCGCCAAAACAGCAGAAATTGGAGACAAAATTCAGGAAACGAGTCTAACTCCTCAAATCCATGCATTGAGACAACCATCAACTACGCAAGCAGACTCCAACCAAACAGAAATTCAAGCAGTTCGCGACCAGGTACAACAGCTTTCACTTCAAATTGCAGGATTGACACAAAGTCGTTCCCGCAACAATCTTAGAGGGCGAGAAGAAGCCTTTCACGGGGATCCCGCCCTGGATCCGTAAACACCAGCAAGTGTTGATACCACCGAAAATTTGGCGCCAATGCTAGAAAATGTACAAAACGTTGCACCTACCAATCGGGAAACGGACACAACGGTCATTAGCCGCGGCCGCTATTGACAATTTCGTAAATGGCCGACTATTAGTAAACGACGTTCAATCTAAAATGCAGTTTTTGGTTGACGCTGGTGCGGACGGTAGTGTTTTTCCGCGTACACGTGTAGGTACAAGGTCGGTTACAGAAATCTAGTTTTCAACTATATGCAGCAAACGGAACCTCCATATCCACCTATGGAAACATATTACGAACTCATTTATAGTGGCGGATGTAGATAGAGCAATTCTCGACGTAGATGTTTAAAATTCTATAGACTTTTAGTGGACATAAAAAACTGCAAACTAGTCGATCCCGCGACGTCATTGTAGTGTATGTAAGGTATTCTAGCCACTGCCACATGCGGCTGAAAGGCAGGATGCTAACCACAGCTGGGAGGCCGAATTAGGACGTCTAGAGCAAGAAGGGGTGATCACTCCTATACAGGATTCGCCACCGGCACCGAATATAGATGGCGCTGTAAAAATCCAATATGGACAACAGCGACGGGGTAAATTAACTGTCAGCTGGTTCATTGCCATTTAACACGTACGTAATAGTAGTCGTCAGTGGTTTTAATTTTGTATTTTGTGTTGTGTTCGTTTACAAACGTGTTGATTTTTATATAAAATGCCTCTAATATCATTTGTGGGACATTTTACAATATATTGGAGAAGGTAAAAGATGCTTAGTAGAAGGTGAAGCTGTACTAAACGCAGAACATGTGATTATGTTCGGATTACGTGCGGTTTTAATAACAATAATAAGGAAGAAATAAATGCGTTATGTGTACAAACATCTTATTTAAAAGGACGACCACATACCATTAAAATTGTGTTAGACCTCTGTAAGTAGCTCAAAAGCTGTTTAATTAATTTATAAATACTACTGTGGGACATTTTACAATATATTGGAGAAGGTAAAAGATGCTTAGTAAAAGGTGAAGCTGTACTAAACGCAGAACATGTGATTATGTTCGGATTACGTGCGGTTTTAATAACAATAATAAGGAAGAAATAAATGCGATATGTGTACAAACATCCTATTTAAAAGGACCACCACATACCATTAAAATTGTGTTAGACCTCTGTAAGTAGCTCAAAAGCTGTTTAATTAATTTATAAATACTACTAATAGTTAAGCCCGTTACACAATGGGTTTACATAAGACGTAACGCATAAAGACATACAACTTAATGCATAATAAATTCGATGATATGACACAATAGTCAGCAGTTATGTTATGGTTAACCAATCAGAAACTAGAATTTATAAAGTACGTTTTAAATTTAATAATAAAATTTGCGCATTTGCTTAGATTACCTAACCTATAAAAATAATGGACGTGCAGGAAGATAATAATTTTACTTTAATATTGTTGGGGGTACAATTAATGAATCTTTATTTGCAACTAAAGAAGAGGAGGAAAAGGTGGTTACGGAGAAGGAGATTTTAACCATTTATTCCAAGAATTAAAAGAAGATACCGATATGTTTTTCAAATATACACGTATGGATGTAAATACATTTTACGACTTATTGAACCTTTTATCACCTCGTTTAATAAAGAAAAGTAAGCGGATTGCACTTCCACCAGAGTTTCGGCTCGCTGTCACGTTAAGGTATTAAAAATTTAAATATAAAGTATGTTATAAATTCTAAACACCATAATATATTACAGATATTTAGCTACCGGTGATCAGATAACATCTTTAGGCGTACCGAATAGGAATTTCAACCTGTTATGCTGTTGTTAAAGAAACGTGTGCAGTTTTAGTCGATGTACTGGGACCTATTTCTCTACGTGCACCAACAGAAAAAGAGTGGAAAGATGTAGCAGCTACATTTTTACAAAAATTGAATATGCCGAACTGTATAGGAGCTGTAGATGGGAAGCATGTTCAGGTACAAGCACCGATTAATACGGGCAGTGATTATTTTAATTACAAAAAAACATTCAGTCTCGTCCTTATGGGTATTTGTGATGCAAATTACAAGTTTTCCCTTATCGATGTTGGAGTTCCTGGCAGCAATAGTGATGGCTCAGTGTTTAATTCAAATTTAGGAGAAGCACTTGCAAACCGTCGATTAAATATTCCTGAAGGATTGCCCCAATTACCAGGCTCGGATATCGCAATGCCTTTATTCCTTGTGGGAGATGCAGCATTTCAATTAACTACTAACATGATGCGACCCTATCCAGGCCGAAATTTAAATTTTCAAAGAACTGTGTTCAATTACCGACTTAGTAGAGCCAGGCGCACTATTGAAAATGCTTTCGGCATTTTAGCTGCTCGTTGGCTAATATTTAGACAACCGATTGCATTAAATCCCCATAGTACTAGTAAGATAGTTGTTGCAACAGTATGCTGCATAATTATTTAATAACAAAAAAGAACCAGGATGATGTGAAAGCACACCATCAATTATATTGTCCTCCTACATTAGTCGACCAGGAAGATGGAAATCATCGTATTATACCTGGACTATGGCGAAATGAAACAAGTATTTTAGAAAGTGGCAATAATGGTCCGCATAGAGCAGGAACATCAGCATACCAGCAACGTGACACATTGGCTGCTTATTTTCTTACTCCAGATGACGTTGTGTTAATGCAGAGCTACCCAGATTTAAAGCATACAATAAATAGGCGTCTGAGCATACGGCAAATTGTTTTCTAATTTTTTTGCATTATTTTATTATGTAACCCCTTATTAATTTACCATGGTTAGAAAGAAAAATAATCAAGCTTTGTAATGATGTATTGCATTACCCCTATTACCATTTAAGAAAATTCAAGATGGCGGCCGGGCTCCGAAAGTATGAGTCAAAGAAAATTTTTTTATACTGTAAAATATGCGAAGTGATGTCGTATTGTAGCGTTCCAAATTTCAAATTAAAATCTCAAAGCGTTTGAGCGCCATGGCTTTGGTCCAATCTTTAATAGCTACCCTGTATAAGTGCTCGTATCTACGAACGAGATCAACCAACATTTCGTCAGAGTCTGTGTATTCCACAGTTATAATTTCATTTTCAGTATTATCTTCCCCATCGTCGCTTATATAATCGCCTTCTTCCATATTGCCGTTATCTTCGTCGAACTCAAACTGCATATTTTTAAATTAATAAATTAAAACACTGAACCAACTGAACACCGCGTGCTGAACACAACAGAAATTGAAGGTTATATAATGAAATACGGGTCAAAATAATGATGTGCGAACGCGCATGGCAGTGGTAATTATTTTTATTGGTTGAGCATAAGCGATGCTACATAAAAATCCGACCTTATGGAAATTTCCAACTTTAAGATTTATGGTTTATGTTTTACGGGAGCATTGTGTAAAGCCTTATAAGATTGTAGCAGTTGAAATTTTATGTTTCGTTTTTACGTTTTATGTCTTATGCGTTACGTCTTATGTAAACCCATTGTGTAACGGGCTTTAATCCGCTTTAATCAAATTTGCAGCTTCACCAACCAAATGGAATTGTAACTGCAGTTGCAAAGCAGGTGCTGGAGCTAAATGCAAACATATTGTTGCTTGTTTGCTCTATACTATTAACAGGTAAGTTTTATTTCGGAGAATTATAATAAATGATATTGAATTATTTTATTGACATTATTGAATTATGTTTTATTATTTCAGAAACGAATTAAAACAACTAAGTTGTACAGACTTGGAGCAAGTGTGAGGTACACGAAAGCAGGCCTTACATTCCGATGGTGGACAAGTTGTGGAATAAGTTGTGGAATTGAAATAAAATGTCCTCGCGGGAAAAACAAGACTGTAGAAGAACTTATACTCGATCTCTCGTACATCAAAGTGAACAGGGAAAAATTATTCCCCTACTTTTTAAACCCAAAACATAAATATTATGGGCAAGTACAACTAAATATGGCCCTATTAAATTTAGAAGTATGCGATTTTATTGTGTATAGCTCGTATGATCGTACAATGTGCGTTATTGAGGTGAAAAAAGATGACGAGTTTATAAAATCACTGATAAGCAAACTACATTTTGTATATTTTAATATTTTATTAGAGAAACTTGTAGAACGTGCAAAATAATAGATGTATGTATTTTATATAGATGCAGTATACTGGGTGATTTCTAATGTACAGAGAAAACTGAAAGGATAACTAGAGGAAATCAAAACATAGCTTTTTTTACAATAAACTTTTGATTCAAATCGAATAACAAGAAAGTTACAACAGTTTAAAGTTCTTTAAACCTGAGCATTTTTTTAATAAAATACGGTAATTACTTAAGTTTTGAATTCAACTTTTGTATGTTTGTAAGCTAGTGTAACTATATTTTGGTTTCCTCTAATTGTCCTTTCAGTTTCCTCCGCTATACATATAACGTGTGAGCCACAAAATTTGTTTTCTTATTTGGCTGTGAGATAAATCACGTATGTCTTGTCCTATTAAGTATGTTTATCAATTTCTTTTTAAAATGAATTTAGCTCAGACATAACTGCTATGTCTCTCTTTCTAGTTCACCGCCAACTCCGAAACAAAATTTTGTGGATTACACGATACCTAATACATAATAAATAATACAGTGTAAATATATATTATAAATTGATTAATATTTACTAATTAACAAGATTTAACTATTTTATTCACAACAAATAAAATGACATTTCTGAAGTTTGTTTTTTCATAGCAACCAATAAGAACTGCATAGCAACAGATGCTTACTGATACTAATACCATACAAAATATTAAAAATAATCATTAAATTAATGTTAAATGTAAACAATTGATAATTTGTTAATAGTAATATTTAAAAAAATGGTTTGCACTAATTTTAAAACTTATCATTAGCTAAAATTGGGGAACATAAATTACACAACGCTACTATTACTGTCATAATATCGTCCATATATGGCAACATAGACCAAAATATCGTACCTTTACAAACTTTTAAAAATTTTTATTCTTTGAATTGCTCTTTCTACATGTACCCTCGCTCTAGCTATCGATGCAGTAGATTCTGCATCCGTTTTAGAAAATTGCTTTGAACTCTTACGTAAAAATGGTGGGCGAATTAATTTTATAAAACGTTCATTACATTCGTTTTCTATTAAAAACCCTTTATCAACCATGATGTCGTCACCCGGATTTAATTTCTCAATTAAACATTCTGCATTAAAGATAGCTTTGTCAGAAGCTCGTCCTCCGTAACCTTTGCTTATAAATGTTATTAACCCAGAGGGTGCCACACCAATCAAATATTTAATAGTGTGTTTTTGTTTGTAATGAGAATATGATTTATTCTGCATTTCAAACATTTACTTTTCTCTATTCCTATTTCTGTACAATCCAAAACTACTCGAGTAGATTTATATTTATCAAAACAGCGCGGCATATTACACAAAATTTCTTCCTTTGGGGGGAAGCTTATTAATGGTTTCAAAATAAAGCTTAACTGTTTGATGGTACAGTGGAAGTATGCCCGAGCAGCTTTTGGACTAATTTTAAACATAACGGGCAAACTACTAAAAGTAAGATCTAATTTAATTTTCATTAAAGTTAACAAAACTTTATTTTTAGCAGATAAATTGGTGTTAACAGCTGACACTTTAGATATTGCATTTGCCAAGATACTGAATTGTGTCAAATCAATTCCTGTTAAAGTTTTACATTTTTGATCGCTAGGTATCTATTAAACTATCTAAATTATATGAAGCAAATTCTTCATATGCATTTACCTGAACAGCTCGTTCTTCATATGTTTTGGTAAATGCGGATGAATTTTCTTTAAAAAATAATAGATTTGAAATATCTTCGTCAGTGTGGTGGCCGGTAACGATTTCTACAATAGGTTCAACTTGTTCAAATTCGGTAGTGCCGTTCGTAGTAGGTTGTTCACGATTCTTTCTTCGTTTGACAAGTCTTCTACTTCGTTCCTGTGTGATCGTTTCATTTAAAATACGGTCGTGGTCTCGCACAGGTAAATTAACAGAAGGAACTGCTGTTTTTTTCAACCTTGCTAGTTGATTAACATGAGCTGAAAAGAAAGATATGATTCTTAATCACCGGAATGATAGTGTACGAAATTAAGTTTAGTTTTAGTGTTGAAAACACTTATACGGAGGCAAGTTATAGGTTCTCGCGTCACGAAATATCGTCACGCGGGATCTAAGCAGGGTGCGAGCATGCGGAGTTGGTTGCGTTGTCGGACAGCACGCGTTGTTCTGTAAGCGGTTGCGCAGAAGCGTTAATTCTGTCCTTAGCCGAAAATATTTTTGTTGTGAATACCTTCACTGGAAGAGAAAACAAAACCAAAAAATACAAAACGTTCAGAACGTAATAATAATCTATTTTTACCAAAATGTTTCTTCTGCTGATATTCTGTAATATTATATTATAATATAAACACTTGTACTACCTGTCGTAGGCGCGGCCGTGGTCGTGTGGATGAAGATCCGCATGGCACCGGGGCGACACGGGTTCGATTCCTCGTTGTAGCCAGGGTTTTCAAAAATTCTGGAGCAACGAGGAATCAACTCGTTAATATAGTTGAGGGGGTTTTCAAGGGTGGGGCATGTTAGACCTGTTGTATAGCGCTAAGTGCGCTGAGCCGGGATAAGCAGGGGGGGTGGAATCATGGAGTTGCCAAGGGCAACTCCATGATTCCTCTTAAAAAAAAAAAAAAAAAACTACCTGTCGTAAAAGAAGTGATTTTGTGCTAAAGCATTAATTCGTTTCTGATTTATTCTCATAAAATTATATATTTTGATTGCAGAACAGCTTATAAGCATCTTCGCAAAATTGTGCCAAGCTGAGGGTTTTGCCCCCGAAATAAGGGACTTTTAAAATTTTACGATTGAATTCCCTATGTAGCGTAATTCAATTCGACACCCTGTATATTCACTTAGTTTATTAGTTTAGCTAAGTAAGCAACATTTATACAGAGTGGTTGGTCATATCCCCGCACATAAGCCGTTTACATTGCTTATCACGTTTATGCGAATTCCTGCTCCCCATTCTTATGGAACAAATTGGTAATGGTACCAAATTAAAGAGAATAATATTCCGGGCAGCTCCCCATTTGTATGGAATAAATTGGTGTTGGTAGGTATACCAAATTAAAGAGAATGATATTCCGTGTATAGTTCAATTTTAAAAATAAGGGACTTTTAAAAATAAGGGACTTTTAAAATTTTACAATTCAATTCCGTATATGTTGCATAATTCAATTCTACGCCTTGTATATTCACTTAGTTTATTACTTTAGCCCAGTAAGCAACATTTATACCGAGTGGTTGGTCATATCCCTGAACATAGGTCGTTTACATTGTTTATCACATCTATGCGAATTCCTCCTTGCCATTTTTATGGAAAAAATTGGTAATGGTACCAAATTAAAGAGAATAATATTCCGCATTTAATGACAAAATTTATCTTCAGAAAAATGGGTTACCAATATGGGTAGTCCCATTTCACCACTATTGGCTAATATCTTTATGGAAAATATAGAAGATCAAATATTTGAATCAAATCTATCAAATAAAATTTTATTTTGGTTTCGTTATGTTGACGATATTTTGGCATGTTTTGATAGTTCTTTCGAATACATTGACGACTTTTTAATTTTTATTAATACTTTACACCAAAAAATTAAATTTACACTAGAAATTGAACAAAACAGATCTATTAACTTTTTAGACTTAAACATAAAAATTAATTCAGAAAACATACTCGAATACTCAATTTATAGGAAACCTACACAAACTGATATTACCATACCACATAACTCTTGTCATCATAATACACATAAATTAGCAGCATATCAATCTTTAGTACACAGAGCTCTAACAATTCCTTTAGATAAAAATAATTTTAATAGAGAAATTTCCATTATTAAACAAATTGCACATAGCAATGGTTATAACACTACACTTATTGACACTTTAATTAAAAAGAAAAATTATAAATTAGCTATTCAAATAGTTTATTCCATTAATAACTCTGATAAAACACTAAAATACGTTTCAATTCCATATTTTGGTAAAATTTCAGAAAAGATTGCTAAAATTATAAATAACACAAATAAATATAAAGTCATTTTTAAAACAAATAAAAATATTCTATACTAGCTTTTCAATGCTAAAGACAAAATTAATGATTTGCTAAAATCAGGTATTTATAAATTAAATTGTTCACATTCTGATTCAGTATATATAGGTCAAACAATTAGAAATTTCAGTATTAGACAAAAAGAACATATCCGTTGTTACAAATATAAACATACACATAAATCAAATTATGCTAAACATTTGTTAGAACAAAATCACACATTAACATCTAATAATACAATTAAATTTTTACACTTTTCTCATAACAAAAATAAATTAAACATTTTAGAAGCTTTTGAAATTTATAAACACACAAAAAACAACATACCTTTAATGAATGAGCAAATTGAACTCTTAGATTCTCCTTTACTGAAGATTTTGGAATAAATATCTTTTAAAAACACTGATAAGCGACTGACCTCCGACGGGTTGGCTGGGGCCAGTTGCTTCACGCAGTGTTAAAATAATAGAATCAAGCAGTTACTGTATAAATCATTTTGCATTTGTTATTTAATATCTTATAAATGCTTTTGACAATGGCACATTGATGCCGAAATACGTATAAAGCAAAATAAATATTGTTATTCCAGTTAAAATCGATATTTTATTTGATATTTATATTTCTATAATATGAGTATTTTTTGTTTTGACAAGTGGAGCACCTGGTAGTTTTTGAATAGCTATACATTTTTAAATTTTATATTGTTATGTTAAAGAAATAGTACACAAAGAATTTTTAACGCGGAATATTATTCTCTTAAGTTTACTACCATTACCAAAATACCAATTTTTCCCATAACAGTTAGGAGCAGGAATTCGGATAAACGTGATATTATATACAAAATAAGCTGATATCAAAAAAGCTGGCAAACGGTTCCTGAACTTACATGTCGTCACAGTTCAAAATTGTTAACAATAAAGAATTCTGTTCTTTCAAAATAGAGTTACTTGATGAGTACATTCAGTGATAATAGCTAAAGTTTTCTGCCATTGATCGTTTAACTTAACTTCAATTTAATTGTCGATTGTAATCGCTGTTTTTACGATTGTGAAATATTTAAACATCAACAAATTATATCTATAAATGTAAATATCCAGTAACAGTCAATGAGGTGCTTATTACCAAGTTAGAATATATAATATAAACATAAATGGCAAGAATGGGAGAAGAAGAAAAAATAATAAAATAATAAATAGTGTCCTAATAAATTTAGAACAAATGCTGTCTAAATTTAACCTATAGCTTCAAAGTACAGCCTCAATATTAAAAATGTAACTAAAATAAAGTCAAGCTACCGCAGTAATATTTTGTTTTCCCAAAAGAACAAGTTTTCAGGCTGAAGAAATGTGTTCGTTAAACTTGTGTTTTTCTAATAATGATCGCTGTAAGATTTTCACATCTGAATATCCCGTTTTCCATCATGTTGTCTCACTAGCATTACAGAAAACAACACAAGACTACCAAAATATTATTTTTTTAATAATTTATTGTTTCCCTTAGCCAATCGCCAATCATATACCACGAATTGTAAGCCGTATTTGGTTTATCGACATTAATTAAAGTTTTGCTCAAAACTATTGTTTAAAACACGAACTTGCATCTCTCCGCCGTATCCTAAATGTGTAGCTGCCGTCCAACTTGAAAAATTTTATTATTGATTACTTACTTGCAAAATCAAAATTAGTTTCCTTTTTAGTGCGATATCTTGCATTACCTGAAACCTGCACCACAATTTTTACACACTCTGTATATTCGATTACCGTATTAAATATACATCGTGTTTGTTTTCAACACCCTCCGATGGTTGCAATTCCTGTAACAATTATTGTATACCTACATGATTTTTATTTTCTCATACCACCAATGGTATATGGGAAGTATAGATATCATGAAAGTTTTCGAAGTTGAGATTTTCACGGAAATACTTGTTTTGGACTTCCAGGACCCGAAGAATGTGGTCTAGAAAAGATGTCTGCTGTGGGTGGGTGGGTGTCTATAATGTATGTATGCAAAAACTAGTGGACCTATTTTGATGAAATTTGAAATGAAGGGGTATATCGAATATTCATAGACAAAATAAGCTTTTCAAAAAAATCCGAAACCGGAAGCGGAAGTTAAAACATATTTTTTTGGTAGCATGTTTTTCAGAAGCGGAATTTTGAAAATCTGAGTAGGGGATATGAAAGAAGACCATAATTCAAGGGAAACAGTTTTTTGCCGGACTCTCTTAACTTCAAAATGGCGGCCGCTATGAATTTTTTCAACTTTAACGCCCCATAACTCTAAAACCAGTTATCTGATCAGGTTTTCCAACAACTTGTTTGAAAGCCCATTGGCGGTACTACATCATGAAAAAAGATTTGTTTAGTAAATCCAAAAACGGTCACAACGGCACTCTTCCAAAAATTTTGAAATTTTTGAAAAATTATTACCAAAAAATGATTTCCAATGCTGCTTCGCGAACTACTGTTGAATACCAGAAACGAAATGTTTATTTTGAGTATGGGAAAGTCAAGGGAAGGTTTGCACCTCCACTTTTTTAACATTATTACAAATATTGTACATAATATTTATTCGAATATCGAATAACAATTTGAACCTTTGTGCAGTTTTTTTTAAAGAATTGTAAATTTTATAATTTTTTTAGTAAATGAGTTTGAATTTAGCATGATTGTAATCTATTACTTTATGAAATGCAAAAAAATATATTAGTTATAATAAAAAATATATCAAAAAATTTTGTAATCAGCGGTTTTGTGCAACAGTAATAACTACAAAGGTAATTACCGCTGAATAGTGCATGACGCAATTGTATGTTGGACATGTTGCAATGTACTAGTGAATTATTGAAAATTTAAACCGAATTCCAGGTTACGAATGTATAAGGAACGTATTTGTTTATCTTCATAGGGCCCGTCAACCCGTCGGAGGTCAGTCGCTTATCGGTGTGTTTTAAAAAGATATTTATTCTAAAATCTTCAGTAAAGGAGAATCTAGTTGACTGGGGCCAGCTGCTTCACGCAGTGTTACAATAATAGAATCAAGGAGTTACTATATAAATCTGTTTGCATTTGTTATTAAATATTTTATAAATGCTTTTGACAATGGCACATTGATGCCGAAATACGTATAAAGCGAATAAATAGTTATTATTTCCCGTTAAAATCGGTATTTTATTTAATATTTATTATAAGAATGTAAGAACTCATAAAACTGTAGTTACATGTTAATAATTACAATCTTATAATTGCATCAGTTAATATTATAATATTAAAAAACTATTCTTACATAGATCAGATCTTGTTCCTCTTCGTGGTCCACTTCATTATCCTCGTCATTCGAGCGTCCCTTTCTTCCTGTTTCACATTACGCCGTAAAAAGCAGCAAGTCAAAGTACCACAATGTGGGCTCATACACATCGTCAGCAGACGATCCAGTTGGCTTTGATTGTACAACCTACAAAGAATTTTTATAGACGATATTTTATTAAAGTAATTTAATATTCAATTTTTGAAGTTTTTGAAAATAGAAAAATTAACTACAGATGAATTAGGTAAAATAAAGATAACATTTCTTACCTTAATTCCCGCCTGAATGCTGTTCGCATATTATTAAGTTTTTTCTTAAGATAATCTCACGTTGCAGTTGGTGTAGCTTCTTGTAATTTTTTTAACAAAATTTTGTAACTTATATCGCGTTTATTTTTGTTTGAATACTCTTTCGATTTTACATTCCACAAACAACTATGTTGCCGATACAATTCAATAAATTCTTCAAGAAATTTTTTGTCCACATTCATTGCAAAACTTCACTACTAGAAAACTACTAAAAAACACAAACGAACTGAACTTGCGAGTGAATAATTGTTTACCAAAACCGATATTCATATAATATGGGTAAACTTTGACAGAAGCTTTAAGTTGACTAAGTTGGTTGCTGCAAATTTGACGCATGCGCAATGTTCCTATTGCCGGACAGTTTTGAATGTCAATAACGTAAAATTTTATATTATTGTTATAAATATACCGGGTGTCCGGTGGTCCGGTCTCAAATTCGAACATACGGATTTACTGTATTGGACTATTTTGCTAATTCCTGCTCGCCAATTCAACTTACAGAAAAGGTAATGGGATCAATTGAAAGATAAAATTACTGTGCATCAAATGAGGTATCATTTGATCATATCATAATGAGAGTAAAATTTTATTAAAAATACGTGTACTAAGTTTTTTACAAATCTACATCTATGCCCAAGCGCGCAAGTGCATCAACTGGGAAAAATAAATATACATGTCAGACTAAAACGCCGGCTACCACAAGACAGTTTTGTGTAGCATAAATACCAAATTATCTAACACAATAATATTAATTGTTTCATTGTAAATATTTATCTTAGTTCTAAATTTAATTTCATTTAGTTAAGCTCAGCTCTGTATATAATTCATACAATTTTACTGTTGTAAATATTCAGTTATGTTTCGCTGTTCTGTATAATAATTCAACACAACCTTGTATAGCATAAATGTTTGCTGAACAGGCTCTTGTAAATATTACAAAAAAAAAAAATTGTGATTATTTATTTTAAAAATGCTAATATAAAACTTTGAGATTTTTTAAATATGATATGCCATGATTTTCAAAATTCGACGGACTTTTTAACCAGTTTTAACCAATTAATTATCAAAACTTTTGACAAATGCCTTGGAATTTTGAAAATCATGACGTCATATTAAAAATCGTTTTCGGCTGTGATTAGGAATTGCATTACAAGAATTAAAATAAGTAATCAAACATTAATTATTAGTTTTCGGTAATTGGTTTATGTATAATAAAATTAAAATATTGCGAATGCAAAGCTGTTTATAATTTTTGATTACTTTGCAACGTAGCATTATAAGCTGTTGTGATTTGTACAATGTAGTTTTTATGCTTGATGTTCAACATAGAATTGTGTGCTGTAAATATTATCAGTCATTTTTAATACGTAGGCTGTAGTTTTGTAGGGATATTGTAAAGGTCCTTAAATAAAACAATGATTGCACTGATAGAATATAATAAATGTAAAATGTGAAAGTAACAGCTTCAACCGTTCTACAGTACTACACGCATACATGGTCTGTACTAAAGTAATATCCGGTGGCAGTGTTGCCAACGTGGTACAATTGAATCTTTTAAATATTGGCGCCAACACTCCCACGAAAGATTCTATTTCTACGAACATTTGAAATAATATAACTAACTAACTAAACACAAGAAAGATTCTGTTTCTACGAACATTCGAGATAATATAATAACTAAATTACAATTCTGTGACAATTGAAATCCCCATTAAACATCTAAAATGATTAAAAAGATTGAAAGACAAAGGTTTTGTGAAAATATCAGCAATTTGCATATTGCTGGGCACAAAGTCTATGTCAATTTCACCATTATTGTATTTTTCTCTGACGAAATGATAAGGCACATCAATGTGTTTAGTGCGATGATGGAACACTGGGTTTTTGATTAGCTTGATGGCACTTTGATTGTCTACACATAGTCTTATTTTGTCCACATTTTCAGCTAATTCATTCAACAATTGGGTGAGCCATACCCCATACTGCTTCTTTAGTTGCTTCTGATGCAGCTATGTACTCGGCCTCGGTTGTCGAACACGTTACGCTCTGTTGTCTTCGGGTTCTCCAAGTGATTGCACCACCATTTGCCTTGAATATGTAGCCCGTTGTTGAACGACGAGTTTTAAGGTCACCGTCAAAATCGGAATCTGAATATCCGACCACAGTAAAATCGTCCGCTATGCTGTAGCATATGCCGTAATCCTTAGTGTCCTTTAAATACTTTAACACACGTTTGGCTGCATTCCAATGAATCTTACCATAATTATGTAGATTTCTACTAAGAACATTTGTGATATAGGCTATGTGTGGTCTAGCCGTTGTTGCTGCAAAGATCAGCGACCCCACTATTTCTCGATAGGGTACATCTTCTTCCATGGGTTGGACCTCCGAGGTAGTCAGACACACACCTGGATCGGCCGGTATTTGGTAACCGATGCTTTCTGTAAGTTTGAATCGATTTAATGTTCGTTCAATGAATGTACTTACATTGACTGATAATGATCCAGTTTTTTCATGTTGTTTGATTTCCAAACCTACAAAACAGGATGGTTCGCTTATGGTTATCTTGAAAGCACATTGAAGTTGCCTTGATATTTCTTCTAAAACGGTCCTGTTTCGAGCTAATAGTAACCCATCATCAACGTACAGAACTAAAATAACCTGTTCACCTTCAAATTGACCTTGAAAAAGACACTTATCACTTTGACATTGTTTTAAACCGATTTGATTTAGGTAATCACTGAATTTGGAGTTCCAACATCTTGGAGCCTCTTTCAGTCCATACAGAGATTTTGTTAACTTGCACACAATTCCAGTATTAACATTTATACCAGCTGGAGGATCCATGTAGATTTCTTCTTTTAATTCTCCATAAAGAAAAGCAGTTTTGACATCGAATTGAACGATTTTCAGACTTCTTTTCACCGATAAAGCTAGTAATTGGAGCAAATGTTTCACCATAATCTACTCCCTCTATTTGCGAAAAACCTTTTGCACATAATCGAGCCTTAAAACGTACATCTTTCTTGTCGGATGATGGTTTTGTTTTGAAAACCCACTTCGAGCCGATTGCCTTCTTACCAAGTGATAGAGTTGTTAGCTCCCACGTTTTGTTGACTTCTAATGATTCTAACTCTTCGCTGATTGCCATCTTCCAATTGTCTTTGTCTGGACTATTTATGGCTTCTTCGTATGTCAGTGGTATACTAACCTCAGCAAGATTTAATTCATTATTCAGTTTCTTATTCGTTTAAATAATAATAATCTACTCTACCCATGTCCTGTTGCCAGGCCCCGAAAGCAGTGCTTGTGTGGGGTGGGAGGAAGGGGCTATTATTATTAAGCGGGCCCGCTTGCGTCTGCAGCCGACTTAGAGATGGAATAGCACAACTCTCATATTCATGTTACAGCCAAGGAAAACTGCAGAAAACCTTGGCCAGAAGTTGCCGGCACCGGGAATCGAAACCCGGCCCGCTGAGTAGGAGCCTAGCATGCTAGTCGCTACACTACCGGGGCTATGGTACTCTTAGGTTATTCCTTTGTCGTAAGTTGTAGGCATGATTTTCATTGATTTCATCTGTGTTGAGCGACACCATATGTTTTCTTGGAAGACTTACTGCGTTGTTTTCGTTAAAAATGACATGTCGAGAAACTTTGATCTTCCCAGTTGTCGGGTTGTACAATCTGTAATTTGTCGAGTTTCCTTCATATCCCACGAGTACCAATTTTTCACTTTTCTGGTCAAGTTTCTTCCTCAAACTATTCGGTATAAGTAAATAAGCATCACAGCCAAACACTCTAATATGTTCTATTGTTGGTTTCTTACCCACCCACCTTTCGAAGGGGGTTGAATTCTTCGCTTGTGCTGTAGGTGTTCTATTTGCTAAATACACGGCTGCATTAACTGCTTCTGCCCACAATTCCAGCGGCATATCTTTAGTGAATAACATAGCTCTGGCGCTGTCTACAATCGTGCGATTTTTCCTTTCGCCACCATTTTGTTCTGGTGTGTATATTCCAGTCGTTTCTAAAACAATTCCTGTACTACTAAAAAGTTCTTTCATTCGCTGATTTATATATTCGGTTCCGTTGTCAACACGCACTCTTTTTATGTTTTGACCGAATTTGTTGTTGCACATATTAACAAAACCGCGAAAAGATTCGTAAACATCGCTTTTGTGTTTTACAAACCTAACCTCGAGGTAACTAGTGCTGCCGTCTTTGAACAAAACAAAGTAGCGTGCGCCTCCGATCGAGTCGACGCTCATTGGACCACACACGTCACTGTAGATTAGTTCACCGGGTTTTGTTACTAGCCGTTGAATTGGCGCGAATTTTAACTTGTGTTGCTTTGCATAGACGCAACTTTCACAAAAGAACTCTTCACTCCTGGATAATTTTGCACGATCTACAAGTTCTTGGGAGAATAATTCTTTCAGCGATCTTACGTTAATGTGGCCAAGTCTCTCATGCCATTGTTTCAAACTTCCTGTGGCTACAATGTTTGCTTCAGATATTTCTGTTCGAGCACGAATTAACATTTTGTAGAGGTTGTTTTCTTCACGAATTGCACTTCCCACCAGTTTATTGTTTTCAAATATTTCAGCTTTCATGTCTCCTTTCACGATGGTGAAACCTTTTTTTGTGGTGGCACCTTCAGAAAACAAATTTCTGCGTAATCCTGGGACATACCATATGTCCTCAAGACTTCCATCACACCATTTTCCATTGATCCATTTATCAATATGAATTGTGCCAATTCCTTTTACTGAAAGCTCATCATTGTTGCCAAGTTTCACCGTTATATTATTGATTTCACGAAGTGTTTTGAAAAAGTTTCGATTTGGACTCATATGTTTTGCTGCTCCGCTGTCCATTAACCAAGTTGTTTCACAATTTGCTACTAAAACCTCTATTTCACTGTTGACTTCAGTGTTGAATGCACCGCCCTGTGAGTTATCACTACTACGATTTCCACTATTCATGTTACTGTTGTTATATTTTTGCTGTTTTTTCATTCTCCAGCAGTGCTTTGCAAAATGACCTTTTCCGTTACAACAACGTTAACAAGTAACCTTACTTTTGCTATTCTTTGAGTGCTCAAAATTGCCTCTTTTTGCACCACTCGAATTGGATGCAATAAAAGCATTTTGAGTTTCCGCACTGTTGTTACTTAAGTTAGCTTCTTCGTCTAATAATCTGGCTGTGAGGTTGTCTATTGTTTGCTTTGATTCTTCCATCGATAGCTATGCTTGGCGAAATGGCAAATACTTTGACGGTAAGGAGCTCAGGATTTTTGTTATTATAGCTACATTACTGATTGTATCACCAGATTCTTTTATTTGACGTGCCAGGCTCTCTATTTTTGAAATGTGTTGAGCTACGGAATCAGTAGGTTCCATTTTATATTGATAAAATTTTTCATGCACAAGCATCTTGTTGGTTTCTGTCTTTTGCTCGTATATTGAAGTTAGTTTCTCCAATATTTCTTTCGAGCTGTTACAATTTTCAATCAAGGTTATTTGATTTAATTCCATCGCAGATGTTAAAATGCACATTCCAACGGCATCCTCTTTGTTCCATTTTTGAACTTCTCTTTCATTCGTTGCTGTTTCCACTGGTTTGGTTGTAGTTCCATCAGCTACACCATAAACTCCTTTAGCACGAAGAGCACACTTTATTTGGAACTTCCATTGTTGGTAGTTCTTACCATTGAACTTCCCAATTTGCACAAAGTTTCCATGATTCTCACCGTCACCCATAATGTAGACTTATTGTTCACACTCAAAATGGATTCTACTGGAAAAAAGGGTCTACTCTAAATGATCCTCTTTCTTTCTTCTGATCCGATGAACTGCTCACTAAGGGTTTTAACGAGAGAAAAAAAAACGAAAAAACGTGGTCACTGTCCCGAATTATATTCCCAACAAAAATGCAACTATTGTTTGTCTCTAAATAACGTTACCTGGGCCCATAACCTGTAAAGGTCCTTAAATAAAACAATAATAATAATAATAATCTACTCTACCCATGTCCTGTTGCCAGGCCCCGAAAGCAGTGCTTGTGTGGGGTGGGAGGAAGGGGCTATTATTATTAAGCGGGCCCGCTTGCGTCTGCAGCCGACTTAGAGATGGAATAGCACAACTCTCATATTCATGTTACAGCCAAGGAAAACTTCAGAAAACCTTGGCCAGAAGTTGCCGGCACCGGGAATCGAAACCCGGCCCGCTGAGTAGGAGCCTAGCATGCTAGTCGCTACACTACCGGGGCTATAATGATTGCACTGATAGAATATAATAAATGTAAAATGTGAAAGTAACAGCTTCAACCGTTCTACAGTACTACACGCATACATGGTCTGTACTAAAGTAATATCCGGTGGCAGAGTTGCCAACGTGATACAATTGAATCTTTTAAATATTGGCGCCAACAGATATTAAAAGCGTCATGACTTGTCTTCCAAATAATTATAGGTGATTTGGTAAACATGTGTACCCTATTGGCAAGAAATTTGATGAATAACATGCAAAGAATAATAAACAAATTCTAAAAATTGGTAACGGATGTGCACGCCCTATACATGTACGTCACTGGCAACCTACTGTGAGGCAATTTTTTTTACAATCCGCCGGTTGTACAACAGATTTTATGTCGGCTCCATACTGTCGTCAAACACGACCGATTGTACGATCTGGTCGTACAACAACCCTCCACACGATACGACTGTCGTTCAAACAGTCGTAACGACAACCTTGTACAACGAGTCGTACGATCGATCGCATCGTGTGGAGGGTTGTTGTAGGACCAGTCGTACAACAACCCTCCACAGGATGCGATTGTCGTTCAAACAGTCGTAACGACTTGAGTTGTAGAACGAATCGTACGACCGATTGCATCGTGTGTAGGCCGCATTTTAGAATTGGAATCGGAGACAAAAAAACTTCTCGCATGGAGCACACACAAAGGTATTTGTCAAGTAGAACGGTTACCCTTTGGGACTAAACCAGCATGCTCGATCTTTCAGCAAATAATTGAACAAACCTTGCAAGGCATAAACGGTGTCATTAATTTTTTGGATGATATTTTAGTAACGGGCGAAAATGAAAACCAACATTTAACTAATTTAAAGATTGGTTTTAAAAGATTGTCAGAAGCAGGATTTAAGCTTCGTACAGACAAATGTGATTTTTTTAAAACAATATTAAATAGTTGGGGCACGTAATTGATAAAGATGGATTGAGTAAAGAGCCTGAAAAAGTTAGGGCTATTGTAGAGGCTCCAAGGCCTAAGGATGTAACCCAAGTTAAGTCATTTTTAGGACTGGTTAATTATTATAATAAGTTTATTGAAAATGCTTCGGAGAGATTAAGGCCTAATTATATTTTTTTATTTTGAAGAATAAGAATGGCTGAAGGCAATAACCAATTTTCATGGCTTAATTGTGTTGTTTAATAGGTTAAATGCGGACCCGGACATTAGGGCGCCGTCGTTAGAGCGCGGCCGTTCGGGCGCGGGCCGTAAGGGCGCGGGGACACTCGGGCGCGAAGACGTTTCACCGTTACTCTTCTTATCAAAATAATTCTTTCTAATTGCACATACTACTTATATAACGTAATGTAAAGGAGTATTTACATCTAAGTTTAAGTGTGAAGAACTGAATAAATTACATATTCAATTGTATTCTATATTGTATTGTAATAATTCTATTAAATTGTGAAAGTAGTGCATTAATAGTATACTTAAAAAACAAGTTTCATAAGGCAAGTTTTTATCGGAAGAGTTCAAGAGCGATTGCTATAAAAAGCCTTATAAAACGTGTATTTTATAATTTCAAATTTATATTACTAGTTCTTGGAGCAAACAGAATTTTTTTTAAATTGAAATATATATTAAAATGTCACATCATTTAAAAGTAAATCTAAAATTACAGGATTTATATCTTTGCCCAGCATTTTTTGTAATTTATTTCCCTCTTCATACACTTAGATGTCAATACTCCTTTACATTACGTTATATAAGTAGTATGTGCAACCAGAACAAATTATTTCGACAAGAAGAGTCACGTTGATTATTAGACAGCTTTCGCGCCCTAGTGTCACGCGCCCTAATGACCGGCGCCCGAGTGTCCTCGCGCCCGAACGGCTTCGCGCCCGAGTATCCCGCGTCCGAGTGACCCCGCGCCCTTAAGGCCCGCGCCCTTACGGACGCGCCCGAACGGCCGCGCCCTAACGGCGGCGCCCGAATGTCCTAGACCGGGTTAAATGAATTATTGAAATTAATAAAAATTAAAAATTTTAAGTGACGAAATAATTTGAAAATAGCTTATTGTCGTCCCCACATCATTTAATAATTACTAGCAAAATTTCACATCAATCGGTTTCAATTGAAACGTGATTTCTAAAAAACCGTAAATATGAGAATTACCAAATACCAAGTACTGTATCTAAACTGCCAAACACTAAACTCATGTACAGCTGACTTAATTACCTCGTCGCACTTAATTAACGATAATCCACCAAAAATATTGTGTCTTAGCGACACGGGCCGTAAAGATGATGAAATACAGTACATCCACTTTCCCGAATACGAAATTACTACCAGCTACTCTCGATAAACAGCCAAATGTGGAGGGGTAGTAATTTTCTGCCAAATGGATACAGGGTGCAAGGCACTGGATCTGCACGACTTCTGCCTGGATCGTGATTTCGAAATCTGTGGAGTCTCCTGGAAAACACAATGAAATCTACATGCCACCATGCTAGTTTGTTACAGATCGCCAGGTGTGGGAGACTTCAATTTCGTTTGTGACAGATTAAGTGATGTTTTAGACCATTTCTTTCATCCTAATGTAATTTTATGTGTAGGTGGTGACTTTAATGTGGATCCCATTGGGGATGGAAAAGAATATAGTAAGTTAAATGATATTTTTGTTAGTTATAATCTGTTCAATGTGGTAACCGAACCAACCCGTGGTAACTACACAATCGATCATATTTTTTGTAATAACATTTTAGAAATGCACTGTTCAGTAGAAAATAATATCATTTCTGACCATAGAAGTTTATTATTAAGTATAAAAAATGTAAATCATAAAGACAAGGTCAAACAGCGTCTAGCAACGCGAAGGTTTTCACATTCTTCTCAACACGAATTCTTGTTAGCACTCGGAAGAGAAAACTGGCAAAGTATTTACTCTGATAACGATGCCGAAGTAGCATTCTGTCGTTTTATTAGAACATGTTTGGACTATTTCAATGAATATTTTCCAAAAAAGAGGGCATGTAATCTAAAGAAAAAGTTATGGATAACAAATGAAGAGTCATGAAATGAAGTGATATCATCGAGTAGAGATTTAAAGGATCTTTTCAGACTTAAAAACCAATACCCTGCATTGGCGGATTTATATAGACAGCGAAACCTAAACCACATGAGATTGTTATCGCAGACTAAAAAGCAGTTTTACCAATCTGCCATTTGTACAAATGAAAACAACACAAAAGGTCTTTGGAGAGTGGTGAATACACTATCTAACAAAGAAAAGATACAAAAAAATATTTACTTTTCGGAAAATGGGCAAAATATTACAGACCCATGTTTAGTTACGAATACATTCAATAAATTCTTCACTGATAGCGCTATCAATACAACGAAAAAGATACCAGCATTGCAGAACGTCGTAGAAAGCGGGATTAAAAATAATAATCATAACTTATTTCTTCGTCCACTAACAGCCGATGAAGTGGCTGGTCTAATTTCAACGAAGTTTAAGAATAAACGATCATCGGGCCCTGATGAAGTGCCTGCATTTCTCTTAAAAAATCAGCAAAAACCTTGTCCGAAGTACTGGCTCATGTTGTAAATTTATCTTTTACGCAAGGAGTGTTTCCAGAGCAACTTAAAATAAGTAAGGTGATACCGCTATTCAAAAAGGGTAATGTTACAGCTTTAGATAACTACCGTCCAGTAGCGTTATCCTCGGTATTCTCCAAGGTCTATGAACAATGTTATTTAAAACGCCTTCATGATTTTTTGAATAAACATGATATCTTATCAAATAATCGACATGGATTTAGGACCGGGAGATCTACTCAAACAGCAGCAAGAAACCTATGTATAGTGTATTCACTCGAATAAAAGTATTTAATTCTCAATTAAATAACTCGTTTATTGACCATACAATATAACTTAGATATGCTTAACTTACATGCTTCTTGTTAGAGGCCGTAGCGCCCGTAGCGGAAACTGCCATTTTGCATCATACCGCTAAAATACCCTAACCTAAATAACTAAATACCCTACACTCCTCCATTACAAATTGAAAATTACAATTTACATTATAAATTCTTTATATTTAGTAGGTAATTTTATTTCCCTTGTTCTATGCCCCTGATTGCTATTACCAACCTCTCCGTTACCAACTATTCCGTCCGGATTCACGTTCACTTCGTTACCTACCTATGTTGTTCGTACTCACAATTAACTTATTGTTACTATTATTACTCATAACATCTTTAATTATAGGGTTACCTATTCGTTTATCCCCTATTGTACTCGTTGCTTCTACTTTTATACCCTCGGTCGGTTCCGTTAGCCTAGCTACGTATAATCTGGTTAGCGTGTCGCTTCCACATCACTGGACTGTCTTCTAGTTCGCAAATGTACGTAACCCGTCCCAGCTTCTTTTTTATCTTAGCCGGAGTCCATGTCTTGGAATTGACTTTCCTATAATCTCGGACCATTACAGATTCCCCCATGGAAAAACCTTTTTCTTCCCTTGGCGTTTCTTTTTCCTTCTCCTTTTCTTCGTTAAACGGCAAGATCTGATCCAATCGGGTCTTCAACTGGGCTTACTTTACTAACACAATGAGGTGTATTTCGATATATCATTAAATGCCTACTCACCAACACATCTATCGGAGTATGCGCATTCTTGTAATCTTGTAATGCTGCTAGTAAGGCTCGTTTGAAAGTCCGAACAGCATTCTCAGCAGCCCCGTTCGTAGCTGGGTGGTAAGTTGGTGACGTTGCATGTTTGATACCGTTTTTCCTTAAAAAATCTTCAAATTCTTTGGATACTAGTTGTCTACCGTTGTCACTAACCACTAGCCTCGGCAATCCAAACCTAGCGAAACTCTCCCTTAACTTTTGTATGGTTTGTGTCGATGTAATACTGTCCATTTTGAAAACTTCCACCCATTTGCTGTGGGCATCCACAATTATCAAATAAAATTTTGATTTGATAGGTCCTAGAAAATCGATATGTATTCTCTCCCATTGGCTAGTCGCAGCAGGCCAACGGATTGGTTCTACCTTCCTAGGTTCGTCCCTAGTTTTCAAACATGCCAAACAGGATTTAGTTAAGTTCTCGATCTCTGCATCTATCCTAGGCCACCACATGTAGGACCTAGCCGTTGCCTTCATTCTCACAATTCCTTGATGGTTAGCGTGTAACTCTTTCAACAGTTGTGGTCTCGCTGTTACTGGAGGTATTACTCTGTACCCCCACATTAAACAGCCCTGCTCTGTTGTTAGCTCATACGATTTTTAACTAAATCCAACACTTTTGTTAAAATCGGATCCTCCTGGGTTCCCTTCTTAATATCCCTGGTATTAACGGGTGTATCAAAACCTTCAATAAAATTTAGGTAACTAACCGTAGTTTCTTGTTCTGCAGGATCTACTGCGACTTCCAATGGTGATCGTAACCACGATCGTAACAGATAGTCTGCCGGTTGATTGCTGCATCCTTTAATATATTCTATGTTATAATTAAATCCGGCTAGGTAAATTGCCCACCTATATCTACTGGCTGCCATTATTGGAATACCCTTCTTTTCTCCGAATATAGCCAACAAAGGTTTATGATCTGTTTTTAAAACAAAATGCTGCCCTAGTAAATATTGCTGGAATTTCTTTACCCCATAATAGATTGCTAAAGCCTCCTTATCCACCATGCAGTAATTTTTCTCTGGCGGTGTTAGAGTTCTTGACACGAACCCCACTGGGTGTAGTAAACCATCTGAATACCTATGGCTTAATGCTGCAGCTATTCCACCCTGCGATGCATCACATGATAGCACTATTGGTTTCTTTGGATCGAAATGAACTAATATTTGATTCGATGTTATCTCTTGCTTTATTTTGGTAAACGCAAGCTCGCACTGCTTCGTCCAGTTGAATTCAACATTTTTCTGCAATAACTCATACATTGGTCTCATGAACTTTGAGTAATAATTTACCATGCCTGCAAACGATCTGGTCTGTGTAATAGATACTGGCCTTGGTGCTTCGGTAATCGCTATGATTTTATCTTTATTCTTCCGAATACCTTCCTTGCTGATCGTATGACCTAAATAATTCACTTCTTCTTGAAAAAATAAAGATTTTTCCCATTTTAATTTTAAGCCTGCATCACTTAAAATTCTCAGCACTATTCTTAAATTATTCAGGTGCTCAGTTTGGTCTCTTCCGGTCACGATAAAATCATCTAAAAAGTTACATACCCCTCGTGCTGCTCCATGCATTTTTGAAAAATTGCAGCTGCTGGTGCTACCCCAAATGGTAATCTATTTAAACGGAACAGCCCTTTGTGAGTACTCTAGGTGGCAATCTTAGCTGACTCTGCATCCATTACCAGTTGATTATATGCTTGACTCAAGTCGATTTTACTGAAAGCTTCGCCTCCTTGTAATGAAGCAAAAATTTCTTCAATTCTTGGCAAAGGGTATCTTACCTCTTCCAAAAATTTATTTAAAGTGACCTTACAGTCGGCACAAATTCTTACAGAATCATCTTCTTTTAGTACGGGTACTAACGGTGTACCCCACTCACTACTCGTAGTCGGTGTGATCACTCCTTCCTTTTGTAAACGGTTCAATTCCTTCTCAACACTTTCTTTGTAAGCTAATGGAATCTGCCGGGGTTTACAATAAACTGGTCTAGATTCTGGCTTTAAAATTAATTTAACCAACCCATATTTATACGTACCCAACTTCCCATCAAAAAGTTCCACAAATTCTTGTCTGAGGGACTTCCCAATCGTATCTATTGTAACCCTTCTTACATTTGCTACCTGTTCTTTGATTTGGCTTAGACCTAAGTTGAACATTTTTATCCAATTTCTCCCCAATAATGGAGGGCCACCACACTCGATTACGTAAAAATCTACATCATTACTGACACCTTCATACCTCACCTTAGCTGTGAAAAATCCTGAAGGTTTACTTTTAGTACCGGTGTATTCTCTAATGACTATATTATTAGGTTTTAGCTTATAACTATGAAACTGTTCCATATATAAGTCCTTCGACATCACCGAAATTGCTGCACCACTATCTATTTCCATAGTCAATTCCTTGTCACCTAAAAATATTGCTACTGTTAAAGGTGTGTCATCCCCTAACCTTACATTAAAACTACATAATAGTTTTTTACTGTTTTTAGTTTACACATATTTGCAGAATGTCCTACCTAATTCCTTGCACTTAAAACACCTCGCATTTTCCAACATGCATTTCTGTCCAGCTTGATGCACCTTACCACAATTCTTACTACTACACTTGTAATTTCTATTACTAGCTCTTGTAGTAACGGCAGTACTAGAACTTGGGTGTTGTGTGGGTGGTCTAACCCAGGAGTCACTAAAAGTTGCGTTTTGTCGATTTCCTTGCACTAATCTACCCCCTTCGCACCTCGTCCTGGACCAATTGAGGTCTCTGGTTTAGCCTGGTTCCGTCGCTGTTAAAGACGCTTCTTTGCGTAGCGCGAGATCCATCGTTATTAACGTTGTGGCGTCTGAAAATTCATCTTCACACATCTTATCCAAAATAGGGCCCACATTCCAGTTACAAATTTGTCTCGTAAAATTGTGTCCAATGTGTTTCCGAATTGACAATTTACCGACAGCTTCTTTATTCTTGCATGCCATTCGGTGACGCTTTCATCCGTCCTCTGCGTTGCCGCGTAAAAATCTATCCTTTCACGATACACCGCTATTTTCGGGCTAAAATGATCCTTCAAAAACTTGTATAAGTCACTGTATGTTTTCGCATTAGGCAATTCTGGATAACATAGGTCCCTTAATACTTTGTATGTATCTTGACCTATTAAACTGATTAGAACTGCGGCGCGTCTATTGTCGGCACCTTCAATCAGATTCGCTTTGAAAAATTGTTCTAACCGCTGCGCTCTTGGTAAATTACCCAATCGCCCACAGCACTATTAAATTCCACTAAGGTTCCAATTAACCCAGCCATGCTTGCTATAATTTAATGTGCTCTCTTTAGTTTCCCGCCACACTCGCGCACCACGTTGTATTTCACTTCTTTTTTTACGAAAATTAAAAAAAAACAAACAACCACTTTACTCTCGTCGCCAATTGTAGTGTATTCACTCGAATAAAAGTATTTAACTCTCAATTAAATAACTCGTTTATTGACCATACAATATAACGTATGCTTAACTTACATGCTTCTTGTTAGAGGCCGTAGCGGAAACTGCCATTTTGCATCATGCCGCTAAAATACCCTAAACCTAAATAACTAAATACCCTACACTATGTGAAAAGTTATTGAACAAATGGAAAACGGCGAATACCCTGTCGGCATTTTTTGTGACATAAGCAAGGCTGCGTAAATCACAACAAGCTATTAGACAAAATGCCAAAATATGGAATAAGAGGAGTGCCACTCAAATGGTTGGAAAGTTTCCTCAGTGGAAGAACACAATACGTGGAAGTTACCCACAGCGGAAAAGAGGGAATCACCTGTGTTAAATCGATGTTGGAAAATGTTGAAATTGGTGTTCCTCAGGGGTCGGTTTTAGGGCCGACCCTGTTTGACATCTACATAAACGACCTGGACAACAACATACCAAACTACGCTTTCCCAACACTATACGCAGATGACACATCTCTAGTAGTGTCAGATAAAGATTCTAATGATCTGGAGTTAAAGTGCAATACCACATTTTTAAAACTTGAAACTTGGTTTGTTGACAATTTTTTGTATCACAACAGTGCAAAAACACAGTACATTAGGTTTCAAGTTAAACAAAACCGATCAAATCTTGATCTTATGATACAGAGCAGTTTTTAGAATTGTACCCTGCAAAATAAAGTTGATGTGAATTTTTTAGGACTGACGATAGACTCAAATCTCTCCTGGAAAGCTCATTGTGGACTATTAACTAGTTGAATTAATTATGCTTTCTTTTCAGGAATTTAAAAACAGTTTTAACAATTGAACAAATGATGAATTTATATCACGCTCATATTGCGTCTAGAATAAGATATGGAATAATATTATGGGGAAACCAAAAGCAACAAACAATCATATCAAACTTTTAGAACATGGGAAAGAGGTAGAAGAAGGAAAACAAGTGGCAAATCTGTTTAACAATTACCTTACAAATATTGGAAAAGCACTGGCTGAACAAATTGAAACAAAACAAGAAGACCAAGTAACAACAACTAGACTACCAAATGTCCCAAAGAGAAAGGAATTAGAAATTATCCAAGTGACAACAGAGGAAGTGTTAAAAATAATCAACAACCTGAAAAACAAGAAGTCGAGAGATAGCGACAACCTACCAAACCACATCTACAAAAAATTAAAAGACGAAATAGTTCAACCAGTGACGTCAATACTAAATAGGTCATTTAAAACGGGATTGTTTCCAGAAAAATTAAAAATGAGTAAGTAATTCCTATACACAAATCAGGAGAGCAAAATGACCCAAACAATTATCGCCCCATATCAATCTTACCAACTATGTCAAAAAATTATAGAAACAGTTGCGAATGCAAAAATAAGGGAATACCTCGAAGATATTGCTTTCTTCTGTAATGAACAATACGGTTTCAGGGAAAATAAAAACACTGAATCAGCTATCCCTGATTTAATGATAGAACTACAGGAATCAATGGACCAAACAAAGTTATCGGCCGGCCTGTTTATAGACCTTAGAAAAGCTTTTGATACGGTCAAACACGATTTCCTACTAATAAAACTACAAACAGCTGGAATAAAAGGAGTAACACTAAAATGGTTTCAAAATTATCTACTTAACAGACAACAATATGTGTTCGTAAATGATATAAATGGAGACATATTAAAAAGTGGAGGTGCAAACCTCCCCTGGACTTTCCCATACTAAAAATAAACATTCGTTTTTGGTATTCAACAGTATTGTTCGCCACAACCGATAAACAAAACTTGAAAATTAACACAAGTGCCGATTGTGTTCATCTGCGTATGTGTGATTATTTATAATATTCATAGGCTGCTAGGATTAGCCGGCGACAAGGAATTCCCATCCCGCGCATGGCCACTTGAACATATCGGCACTTATAAATTTCACCCTACACTGTTTTAAAGTTCAAAATTCACGAATTTCTCATCAACCGTACATTTTAGCCATATGAATACATTATACTGTATGATAGACAATTAAATTCTGCATTCAATTATATAGTAATATACAGGGTGTTTCATTTAAAATAACAAAGTTGCTTATTGTACTGTGGAAAGCAAACGCCCTGTATACGTGATATACATGTAAGAAAATGCAGAATTATATACTAAATAACTTTTATATTTAAACTTCTTTCATATTTGGACTAATAAAGGCGCTATAGGAGCATCAATTTCCGATTTTCAAAATCTCGTAGAGGGCGCCACAGTGGAATTCTGGCGTTCATCAAAAAACAAAAATGTAGCTAATACCAAGCTGCATACGTATAGAAAATTTAAACAAATTCCTTAGACCAGTTTTTTTGTAATAATTTTTCAAAAATTTCAAAATTTTTAGAAGAGCGCCGTTGCGACCGTTTTTGGATTTAGTAAATAATTTTTTTTCTTGGTGTAGTACAGCCAAAGGGCTTTCAAACAAGTTGTTGCGGAACCTGATCAGATAACTGGTTTTTGAGTTATGGGGCGTTAAATTCGAAATTTTGAAAAATTCATAGCGACCGCCATTTTTAAGTTAGAGAGTCCGGTAAAAAACTGTTTCCCTTGAATTATGCCCGTCTTTCATATCCCCTACTCAGATTTTCAAAATTCCGCTTCTGAAAAAAATTATACAAAAAAACATGTCTAACTTCCGCTTCCGCTTTCGGATTTTTTTGAAAAGCTTATTTTGTCGATGAATTTTCGATATACCCCTTCATTTAAAATTTCATCAAAATCGGTTCACTAGTTTTTGGGTTAGAGACGTTACATACATACCCACCCACCCACAGACAGACATTTTTTCTAGATCACTTTTTTGGGGTCCTGGGGGTCCAAAACACGTATTTCCGCGAAAATCTCGACTTCGAAAATTTTCATGATATCAATACTTCCCATATACCAGTGGTGGTATGGGAAAGTAAAAATACCGTACGGAATGCCGCAAGGGTCGGTCCTAGGCCCTCTTCTATTCCTAGTTTACATCAACGACATAAGCAAACTTAGAGGAAGAATTATACTGTTCGCTGATGATACCAATGTATTTTATACTGGCACAACACTGACTGTTCTTTTCAATGACATGCAGCAGGACATAAACACAATCAGTGAATGGCTACGACTCAATAAACTATCCCTGAACGCTAAAAAAAACAACTTATATACTAATAACCCCACACCCGTTAACCATGTCAGGCAACTTAAAATGCAAGGAGAACTCTTAAAAGAAGCAAATCAAGTGCAATACTTAGGACTAACAATATCCAGTAATCTGAAATGGGATGTGCATATAGAAAATGTAAAAAAAAGATATCGGGAGCTGCTGGAATACTAAGAAGACTAAAGCCCGATTTATAGTTCGTCAGTATCAGTAGTCGTATCAGTAGCCGTATCAGTAAGAAAATAGAACATAGGATTTTACATGGTAGCGTTTATAGTAAGCTGCAACGACCGTAAGAATAAGAAATCTACTGCTGCTTACTGCTGTTCTTGCGGTCAACCAATCACAGACCGTTGCGTTCAACTCCGTTGCGCGCCGAGTATGCGTCCTTCCATCAGCTGTTTCGCTCAGAATCGTAGCATACTCGGCGCGCATCGGAGTTGAACGCAACGGTCTCTGATTGGTTGACCGCAAGAACAGCAGTAAGCAGCAGTAGATTTCTTATTCTTACGGTCGTTGCGGATTACTATAAATACTACCATGTAAAATCCTATGTTCTATTTTCTTACTGATACGGTTACTGATACGACTACTGATACTGACGAACTATAAATCAGGCTTAAGGGTGACTACCTCTGAAACAGTTAGACGATCTGTTTACTACTCATTAATATACAGTCACTTACTATACCTAATAATAATCTGGGGAAACTCAAACGACTCCGTTATGCGTCCCATTCAAGTTATACAAAACAGAGCAAGCAGAAATATACATAACATGCCGCTCCAACACCACAGAATAGACATGTACAAAACCAAAACCATCCTACCGATAAAAGCAATAAGGGACATGGAAATAGCCACGTTCACCCATAGAACCATAAACATACAAAATACATTAACATCGCTTATTAAAAACAACCAAATACACTCCCATCACACAAGGAACAGAAATAACCTCCAAACAGAAGCCAGCAGAACAACCAACTATGGCACAAACTCCTTAAAGCACAAAATGATAACAATACCAAAAAATATTAAACTAGAAACAAATTGGCTCAAATTTAAAAGAGAAATAAAAGTGCTTTCCATGGAAAATATAGACAAGTATATTTTTTAACTAGTACAAATTATTTACAGTAATAAGTGTTAAAAGTTAGATAATTGCTAGTAACATAAGTTTTTTCTTTATTTTCTTACTCTTATAATTTTAGATAATTACAATGTTACCTAGTATTAGGTACATACGTTTTTTTCTTGTTACTTCTGTAATTTTAGATATCTACAATGTTAGGTACCTAGTATTATGTATTAGTAAGTATGGTACACCTGTAATAATGAGTTCAGGCTTGCAGAGGTCTTCTCTTGTATAATAAATACATAAATAAAATGTCCGTAAACACATCTTACGTTTTTATAAGTAAGAAAAAGATTGTAAGGTGTTCCAAACACGTAGGTACTGATGTAGGGCACTTTTTAGTAAACATAATATTTTAACTTTACCAAACCTTTTGATTTTTGAATTAGGATTGCATGTGTATAAACATAAGAACATCTTGCCAGTCAACGGTGATAGCCATTGTTTTGAAACTAGAAATAGGAATGAACTACGTGTACCAATAAGTAAGATCAAGGTCAGTCAAAATGCGCCCACATATCGCATATAGATATAGGTGTTAACTAATAAGTGCGAAAAAATTCAGAAGGTGATTCTACATCGAAAATTAGCATAGATAAGCCTTCACTATGTGAAACATACAACTTTTATCAATTCTCTTTCAGACCTTTTTTGTGAACCAAGGTATGGGTTTTGTAAAAATGTGAATTACATAGCTTGATAAGTCTGGAAACTTTTTTGTATCTTTCGTTTTTCCCGTAAAGCTGATAGTTTTCAAGTAAAAAAATAACAAACGCATACCTTGGTTCACAAAAAAGTTCTGAAAGAGAAGTTGATAAGAGTTGTAAGTTAGCCGTGGAGCTAATAAAATATATATGTATGAAAGTAGAAATATATAGGGTGTTTCTTAAATAGCGGACACGGAACACAGTACGCCATTCCCCTCCAGCTACTGATTGGAAAAATATAATACAATAATGTCTGTTCTTAGCTAGTTTCAAATTTATTCTTGCAGTCAAAGATTGACATTTAATGAAAGTAGAAATATACAGGGTGTTTCTTAAATAGCGGACACGGAGCATATGGAGCTTTCTGAACACGATTCTGTCTCCATACTTAACAGCCAGTCTGTTCATCACGGTCCTCATATCTGGTTTTTGCCTACTTATCTCTTCCATAAGCTCATCCACGGAGTACTGCCCTTTATCCTGACCGAGCCTGAACATCTAAATAGGTACTGGAAAATCTCCTCCATGGCTACTGAAACAAATTCTTCCATGGGTCTGCCTCTCTGTTGGCCAGTCGGTTTACGCAAATAGAACTCTTTGTCTTCATGATATATAGCATCTGCAGCATATAAGTCTCCCACGCCACTAATGCGGATCAAGACATTGTACACCTTGCGGTGTTTGTGAAGTTTTTCTTTTTTTTGTTTCGCGAGCGGCACCTGAAATGGATGGGACTTTATTAGGCGTTGTTCAGGGAACCTCCCCCTACACATTCCTGAAACTTTTGGAACTACATGATTTAATGCAGCAAAAAATCTAATTTGACTGGACTAAATGTATTCAAATGTATAATGTAAACAAGCTTTGTGTGCCCCTCAGCAAACATGGCGGATGCCTTGTTACGTCATTCTGAAATAGTCAATTGCATTAAAATTTTGTATAATTTAGACCGACTAGGTACCTGCCAATTCTATATCCTGCCTTGTATGTGACAATAGAGAATTTAGGGTGAATTAGTAAAAGCCGTCTCGTATAGAAACCCCTGTCGCTCTTAAATTTGGGTGCATCCTGTATCAGTGGTAAGTTTGACAACATTGCAAGTGCTTGGTTGGGTATCGTGACAAGCGGATAGCCCTCACATTTGTGCTACAAACAGCTGAATACACAAGTCCACTGGGTTTTTGTGAAAAATAATTCTCAAACTGCAACTAACCTAAAGCTCGAGGGGCGCCCAACTAGTCTTTGCAAAAAGTCTTTGCTTTAGGTTAGTTGCAATTTGAGAATTAATTTTTACAAAAACCCAGTGGACTTGTGTATTCAGCTGTTTGTAGCACAAATGTGAGGGCTATCCGCTTGTTGTATCGTGTTCATGTGACAACTGATAACCTCCATAGATAACCTCATAATCTCTACTCAAAAGGCCAAAACGGTTGTTGATGCGTTAAATGTTAGGTTTTACATTTTTAGATAAATGGTAAATATTAGCATTATTTTGTATGAATAAAGTGTAAAGCCACTAAATGTAATCTAATTTTTGGATTATTAGATTTTGAATGAATAGGAGAGTAGTTTTACTTAAAAATATTTGCTGGATACTGGAAAATTCTGTATATAATTAACTCTTAACTTATAAGGTTCAGAAATGAAAATCGTTCGTGAACAAAACATTCGTTTCTATTTGAAATTCGTTGTAGTAAATTTTTAACGAAAGTTCTGATGTCGGATTTGTAAAAACCATTCCTTCATAAATGAACACTTACATCTGTTAGATTGGTTTTTCGATTACATATTATAACAATTCTATTTTAAGTATTTTCAATAGGAAGTAATTCCAAATATATCGATTTTTGTCCTTTGCTGGATTTCAACGTCATCAGGTGAACGACAATCTTTTATCAATTAGATTGCGATGAGTTTTGGCAAAGCTCTTTCGTGTGTAGACAACATCGTTAATGAACGAAAAAGTTACACAATAGATGCCTTACTGCCATAATAAAAATTATGATTTTTAATTTAAGTCCTTTATTTTCAGATTTATTTTCGAGTCCACTTTATGATTGAATATCATTTAATGCTGTTGTAAAGGATTTGATGGAAGGATACGAGTGTTTACTTTGTACAGGGTGAGTCTGCTAAGAAGAATCAGCTGAATATCTCCCTTATCTGAAGCATTAAAATAATTCTGCTAGGGTAAACTGTAATAGGCGACCTCTCTCTATCTCTGTCTATAGGCACAGTCAAATCTTTTTTAGGCTTTTCTGACGAGATGTAATGAAATTTTTTAATTACCTAGAAAATTTTTTTTTTTTTTTTAAATTAATACTTTTATGACTGATTATTGTTTGCCATGCTATTCTCTTTAATATTGTATTTTTAAAAAAGTGATTACTGAAGCCGTTACTTAAAAAATTTCATAAAATAATTATGTTATTAGTACCTTAGTTCCATAAAATATATAACCCTTCGGGATAGAACTAGCACTCTACATTTTTAATACAACTAAATATGCGCCATCTCAACTGCCTGGAAGAAACTACAATAATTATTTTTAAAAATGCGCGGGAAAATGTGCCTATTTAAAATCAAAATTTAATAGCAACCCATTTTTATTAGCAAAGAGAATACCTAAGTTTCCTTGGCAAGCTGAGGCACGGTTTATGGACACTTGTACTTACACCAACTGTACTACATAAGAAAGTACACTACTATAAAAACTCCTCTACGGGGACACTCTATTCTGGACATGGACACTAAAATCTTGCATAAATAGTCATTTTTACTTTATAAGGTGTTCTCAACAAATTATTGCATGTCTTCAACTTTACCATTTGTAGGGGGAAAAATACAGTCTACAAAACAATGCATTAACTTATAAAATAATAATAGGTAGTACATTAAATAATAGGTACAACTATTTTTAATTAGTAATAATTTTTAATTAGTAGTAATTTAGTAGGTACCTAACTTAATTTTTCATACAATCAAACATTAGCAAGCAGTAATTATCCATTGGATTTTTAAAAGTTTGTAGGTCTGCCTTGAGTAGCTACTTCTAATTATACAGGCATATTTAGTCCGGGCTGAATTTGAATTGTTTATACAATGCTAAAGTTAACTGTAGGTTGGGTTTTTCAGTAGTAGTATCATTTTCTTGTCATTCTAATCTGTGTTTACCAGTTTTACAGCCATAGCAATCGCGAAAAAAGCAGTATATTCCAACAGATTGCAACCATTGAAACAAAAAAAGACCTAATTCTGATAAAAGTTGTTGATTTAACACTCTCAGGATGGCCAAATTCTATGAATGATGATAATTTAAAACCATACTTTAACAAAAAGTATGAATTATCAGTAGAAAATAATTGTGTATTAGTTGGCAATAAAGTAGTTATTCCAAAAACTTTACAAAAGGAAGTTCTAAATCTTTTTCATGAACATCTGGGAATTGTTAGAACAAAGATGCTAATGAAATCATATTGTTGGTGGCCAGGAATCAATGAAGCTATTGATAAATTCATGGCATCATGCGAAATTTGTCAACAAACACAACATTTTTCAAATAGTAGCACTTTACTACCGTGGTCTAGTGCTCCTAATAATTTTTATATACTGGGTGTCTCAAATGGAGTAGGATAGTATGGGTATCTTGGTTATTATTGAAGATAGAGATTCGGTTAAATGGGCAATGTTTTGCTGTTTCTCATACTGATTCATATCCCGATTAGAATAATAACAAATTTTCAGTCGAAAATTCGTATTTTTAAAAAGTGGAATATTTGCGTAATTTTAATATTTATGGAGAAAAGTTTTGCAACGACCCACCTCCCTAGCTCGTGAGGAGGAGGTCGCCACAGAATTTATTTGTGCCAGGGAGTAGCTCGGAGTACCCAGGGTTCGTCGGACTTTAAAAATAAAACCTAAGAAATCTAGAGAACAAGTTTATTTACAGAATATTTACAGGAGGTTTGAACACTGGTTCACGGTGACTAAAAATTAATAAAATGAACGGTTTATTTATGTAACTAATAATAAAAATTAACAAATGTATGCAAAAATAATGATATGTACTCTTTAATAAAATTTAATCAATTTTGAATAAATTATTTACTGCCGGCTCTGGTCTAGAATCGGAAAATTACAGGGATCTGTATTGATAAAACAACGGGTTGTAGAGAACGACCAGAGGGGTCGCCTCTGTTAAGCTATCTTAAATAAATTACTTTGTTGTACGTTATAAAACCAACATGGCGGAAAGCAAACAAAACTGGATGTGTAAAATATGGGGTTTGTTTAAATCAAAAACTATTGTGACAAGCCAACAGGCTAAGTTGTGCAAAAATAAAGTGATTTAGTGACAGTGTGGCCAGGTAAGTCTCAAAACAAAATCTACTACGGCGATCGGTGAAATTACTTGACTTAAATCAAATACAAGGTCGTACAAAAGGTAAATAAACTGAAATTATGTTACTGGGTGGTTTGAAGAACCCAACTCAGTTCTGACCCAGGTCGAAGGACAAGGTTATCGGTAATTTACGTGTGTTTCACCCTACTTGTTACGTATTATGGTCACATATAGGGTAAAACTCCGTAGGGCTGATTCGGAACTGAGTAATTAGTGTTTTGTTCTACGTGTTACGAAATTGTCACTCATAAAAGCAAAACATTACTCGGAATAACTAATTGGGGATTTAAACAAGGTAGTCCACTTGTTGCAAGCACATATGCCCTACCTTGGGGAAGCTTACCCTGATGAAAGCCGTCTTGTATGATGCCACATACGGTCCACCAGGATAAACTATGCTAACTAGGATCGGATTCGGGAGCGGAAAACAGGTCGGAGGTTTCAGGTCAGAACGTAAATTTGAAATTACTTACGGAAAGCAAAATAGCCACACTTCACTGATGACCAAAAGAACAGGTTATGAAATGAAATTAATTTTTATTCACAATTAAGCAATTTGCGGCGATATGAACACCGGAAATTACTTCGGGGCAAAACTGGCGAAATTTAACTGGAATTTAAGATTCAAGTTAAATTTTCAAATATTCTCGGACAACCAAAATTACTAATCGAATTTGAATTCGGAGTTCGGAGTTCGAAGTTCGGAGTTCGGGAGTCGTTGTTTTAAATTGTGCCGGAGCGGCGGTTTTATATCCCGGCGTCGGCTTCCTTCGCACAGCGACGCGGACCGTCCCTTCTCCTTCGTGGAGGGAGAAGTTGTTGCCCGCGCCTCTGTATGACGTCGATCTGGCCAAAACGACGCTATCTTGGGAATGTGGAATATGGCGTCTTATATACGACGCACCAAATTCCACACCCCAAGAATTGCGTCGTTACATTCCTCCCTCTCTTCGGGGAAAAGGAAGAAACGTCGGAGGTGCTGTTGGATGGCCGGAACGAGCTGGTGGTGCAGGCGGATGAGCAGCGGCTTCGGGCGGTCGGACGGGCTGGCGGCTGAAGCGGGTAATAGGATTACTCCTACGGACTGGCTGGTGGTTCAGGAGGACCCGGGCTTGTCGGCGGCCGGGCTGGGATCTCTGGTGGTGGGACGGGCGTTTTCGGAGGACAGGCGGGCATCTCGGGTGGACAGGCGGGCGTCTTCGAAGGGCACTCGGGCGGACGGACGGGCTCCTTCGGCGGTGGTTTGGTGGTTTACTCCGGCGGCGGAGGAAATTCTGTAAAGAGCTGGGGCCTGGAACATAACGGGGAACGGAAAATTTCAAAATTATCGGCGGCGGTGCGCCGGTAGAATCGCTAATTGACAGCATTATCCCCACAGGATCCTCGGCTGCGCCCTCCAAATGCTCCAGCCCAGGCGGACGGAACCTGGCAGCAAGAGGTAGCTCCTCGGACACGAATAACGGAGGGCGGAACTCCTCTTGCTCCATTACTCTGGCCGGTAGAGGACGTGGAGGCAATGGAGGTTCTGGACTGTCTGGATCACGGCCTACGGACGGTAGGGACAGGTAAGTTTCCTCCCTCTGGGACGGAGAAATCGCTTGATCATCTTTTTCGGATTTTTCAGGTTCCAGAACGGTCTCCAAGGTACCTGGATCGGTGCAGCTTTCGTCCTCCATGATCTGTAATAAAACCACCTCACCTGGAGAGGTCATTTCGGCGGCTGGATCAGCGTCGGGACCTGGAGAGGTAATATCTGGGACAGGGGTGTCCTGGTCGGGACCTGGAGTTGGTAACGGTGCCGTAGGTGTGAAGTCGACTGAACGCGAGGGAGCCTCTGGAGTTTCGGTGGTGGCAACCATCACTTTAGGTCCTTCTTCACACCTGGACTTCGGGTTTTCTACAGCGGTAACTGGCTTCTCCGGCTGGACATGCAGCGGTCGAAGATGGGCGGTTGTTCTACTTTGAAGTCGGGCGGACATGTAGTATAATCGGAAGTGACCCTCAAAATCGGACCAGGTATGCCAAAAGTATTTGTTGTTTCGGTACCATTCTAACACTTTCCCTTCTAGTAATAACGGAAGGACGGGTAGAAGAGAATCTGGCTGGAACTGGTAATATTCGATGATTTCTTCGAGCCTCACCAGGAAAGGGGCAGGATCACCCACACCATCGAATCTGACACCCCATTGATAGACGACGTCACACAACTGTGGCGGTGCGGTCCAGGGGTCGGTCATCACAGGATGGCACTCCTGCATGTCGATGGCTTCCTGATTACAAACAAAAAGAAATCTTACTTGGCTACCTGGTGAACGGTTCGGTTCTGGACTTTTCACATCGGTTCCTGGATCTTCATTGAAGTCCCTGCTCCTTCGGTGTCGGACAGCATATTGAATCAGGTTCTGGTGAACGGAGGTTGATACGGATGATACTACTTCTTTAAAGCGGTCCCTGCTCGGGCGCCATGCAACGACCCACCCCCCTAGCTCGTGAGGAGGAGGTCGCCACAGAATTTATTTGTGCCAGGGAGTAGCTCGGAGTACCCAGGGTTCGTCGGACTTTAAAAATAAAACCTAAGAAATCTAGAGAACAAGTTTATTTACAGAATATTTACAGGAGGTTTGAACACTGGTTCACGGTGACTAAAAATTAATAAAATGAACGGTTTATTTATGTAACTAATAATAAAAATTAACAAATGTATGCAAAAATAATGATATGTACTCTTTAATAAAATTTAATCAATTTTGAATAAATTATTTACTGCCGGCTCTGGTCTAGAATCGGAAAATTACAGGGATCTGTATTGATAAAACAACGGGTTGTAGAGAACGACCAGAGGGGTCGCCTCTGTTAAGCTATCTTAAATAAATTACTTTGTTGTACGTTATAAAACCAACATGGCGGAAAGCAAACAAAACTGGATGTGTAAAATATGGGGTTTGTTTAAATCAAAAACTATTGTGACAAGCCAACAGGCTAAGTTGTGCAAAAATAAAGTGATTTAGTGACAGTGTGGCCAGGTAAGTCTCAAAACAAAATCTACTACGGCGATCGGTGAAATTACTTGACTTAAATCAAATACAAGGTCGTACAAAAGGTAAATAAACTGAAATTATGTTACTGGGTGGTTTGAAGAACCCAACTCAGTTCTGACCCAGGTCGAAGGACAAGGTTATCGGTAATTTACGTGTGTTTCACCCTACTTGTTACGTATTATGGTCACATATAGGGTAAAACTCCGTAGGGCTGATTCGGAACTGAGTAATTAGTGTTTTGTTCTACGTGTTACGAAATTGTCACTCATAAAAGCAAAACATTACTCGGAATAACTAATTGGGGATTTAAACAAGGTAGTCCACTTGTTGCAAGCACATATGCCCTACCTTGGGGAAGCTTACCCTGATGAAAGCCGTCTTGTATGATGCCACATACGGTCCACCAGGATAAACTATGCTAACTAGGATCGGATTCGGGAGCGGAAAACAGGTCGGAGGTTTCAGGTCAGAACGTAAATTTGAAATTACTTACGGAAAGCAAAATAGCCACACTTCACTGATGACCAAAAGAACAGGTTATGAAATGAAATTAATTTTTATTCACAATTAAGCAATTTGCGGCGATATGAACACCGGAAATTACTTCGGGGCAAAACTGGCGAAATTTAACTGGAATTTAAGATTCAAGTTAAATTTTCAAATATTCTCGGACAACCAAAATTACTAATCGAATTTGAATTCGGAGTTCGGAGTTCGAAGTTCGGAGTTCGGGAGTCGTTGTTTTAAATTGTGCCGGAGCGGCGGTTTTATATCCCGGCGTCGGCTTCCTTCGCACAGCGACGCGGACCGTCCCTTCTCCTTCGTGGAGGGAGAAGTTGTTGCCCGCGCCTCTGTATGACGTCGATCTGGCCAAAACGACGCTATCTTGGGAATGTGGAATATGGCGTCTTATATACGACGCACCAAATTCCACACCCCAAGAATTGCGTCGTTACAGTTTCAAATAAAATAAACTAGATTCGACTAGCCCGATTTAAAAACGATATTTCTTATAATTGATATTTTTTCAAGAGTGTGTAAACTGATGGGGCACTTTAGGCAGATGTATTAACAACGAACATTTAATTATATAAACGCGTAAAACCTTTATTGTAACATAGTAATACATGATTATAGCTATTTAACATTAATATCGCTAAACTTAAAGTGAAATTTATAGGTTGAAACAGTTCTGGCTGTTCCACAAATATTCATCAGGGCTTCCAGCAAAGTTTCTTTTAAAAAATATGATTATATAACTTCATTTAAAAAAAAAATGACTAAAATATGACCTTGTTTTACGAAAAATAAGCTACATATACAGAAACGTTGAGAAGATCATTTATTGAAGGGTATCAAGAACCTACATACTTAGCTATTCTACTTAATAAAGTCTCGTTATAAACACTAAATGAATATTTAGCAGTTTTATGGAGTTGCAGCCAATAAATTAAGAACAAATTACAAACGTTTAGTAGGTAAGTAAGATTACAAATGTGTTTTTTTATAAGGTACATTTTACAATACATTTGTAATCTTAGTTACTAAACTTATGTAATTTGTTCTTAATTTATTGGCTGCAACTCCATAAAACTGCTAAATAGATAATACAGCTGTATAAAAAGCAAAGAAAACTAAATGAATATATTCTATAATAAATTCAAATCAAACAAAAATTATATTTAAAATCTATATCTTGAAAATATTCATGATACTTTTATGTCTTATGCTTTTTCAGAATAGTTGTAATTATTTTACCCTTCCGTTTATTAATACTTTTTTCAATTTTCTTAGTTTCGTTTAAATCTGTAGATTCTCTCTGACGCAATTCTTTGTACCCTTTAAGAAGACCCTGTGCAATTCTAGCTTCCATCATATCTCCTTTTGTAATAGCTGATTGTAACCGATCATTGGCTTGCTGCAGAACTGTCTCTGCAGCTTTGTTTTGTTGCAGTAATTCTTTCTCCTTGTATTTTAATTCACCTTCCAATTTTTCTATCGACACTGATTCCACTGCTACGGTTTTAGAAATTTGGTCAGCTGCCTCCCGGTCCTCTTGATTTCTGAAATTAATTTCAGTAAGTCTTTTTTGTTGCTCCCGTTCCTCCTCAAGAAAACTCTGGTAACTTTTATGAGCCAATGTTGCCATCTGTATAAGACTTTTTGTTATGGGGACTAATTCAGGTTTATTATTATACTTCTGAACGCCATCGATTACATTAAGTCGTGCATTCAAAGTTCTGCATTTCATGTTAGTTTTATCTTTGGTTAAAATAAGTCGGGATCTTGAAAAACCCCTCACTACATCCGAACTGCCATGTGATAGAGATAGTGTTGCTTTGACTACCTTCATTATATTAGGGTATTTGTTTGTAACAGCATCAGCATGTTTCAAATTAAAAATTTCATTCCAAAATGAATTTATATTCTTTTGTAACACCGGCATGTAATTTATTACCATTTCCTCACATTTTAAAAGACTCCACTCATTTGTAAGATGAATCAAATTAATATCTTCTAAAGGCAATTTTTGGGCAAGTTTTAAAAATGACTAAAAATGATTATATGACTTCGCTGGAAACCCTGGATTCGTTGAATGAAGTTTTGCCACAATATCATTTCGGTCAACAAGAGCTTCATCTGGAACATTCGGAAACACAAATGTGCCAGATGCACCCTTTTTTCGAAGGAAAGATACGCTAAATTCAGAAGGACCCAGTATAGCTTTTACCTTGCCTACATAGAAAACAACGGAAGTTTTTGTTGCAAATCGGACCAGTAAAAAGTCATCAACACCTATTTTGTCATCATCTAATAAGCATGTTTTTCTGCCATGAATTCCTCTTCCTCGTTGGAATCCAATATTTCCATTTCAATATCTGAGTCGCTGGAGCTACTTAAAGGCCTTTTATTTTGGCTATTAGGTTGATTCGTTACCACAGGCTTTCTTCCCTTGCTAACCAGATTTCTGGTGGCTTTTTGTATATTCTTTGTTTCAGTCATTTTCTTTTTTTTCTGTTTTTCTTGTTGCAGTTCCTCCAGCCGACGCTTTTCTGGGGAATCCGTATAAATTCGTGATTTGCCACAACGTCTTCTAATTTTTATATTCCGAGGAGGAGCTTTCGGAAAAGGTCTTCTAGATTCTGGTGTTACTTGAATGTGGGATTGCTGAACAGTGTCAGAAGTCAAATGAATTTGGGTCTCCGAACAGCCAGCAGCGACATCTAAAAATTGTTCAGAACTACTGGAAGATGTTAGGTTAGGTAAGAGCGTTCAGTTTTAAATTTTCATGTCAGAAATGTCATTCTGTGGATGTGGCTACAGTACCAATTTAATATAATTCAATTTCACAGCCTGCCCTAATTGTTTTTTTTTATTGATCTCTCGTTATTAAGTAAAGAAATAACGGATAAAGTGAAATTTTATTTATTCTTATTTATTTCAGAAAATATATAGACGGGTTTTTGACAGAACATCGTAAGCGACAGAGTGTTAATTTTTCAGGAATCGACTTTTGTAAATACGATTATTAATTATAAGGAAAAAAATACTTTAATAATATTTGACTGTCAAAATATAACAATTGACTTCTGCTGTTTAGTAGATACCTGTAACATAACGTAAGCTACCATAATAAAAAAAAACGAAAAAATGTCGCCTACGATGTTCTGTCAAAAATCCATCGATATGTCCAAAAAATAATGAATTTTTGTTTTTTATTGTTATTTTTAGTGGTCTCTTTATTTTGACGAGCTTCCTTCGCTTGTAGGATTGACGTAGATTCCTTGCACGTTTTACCTCTCGGTATTCGTTTCAGCAAAATTTCAGGCAAGATGCACTCTATAAAATACAGTAAGATGAGGGAGCATTTCATTCAACCAAAATTGTTGATCTTTTCTTATAATCTCTATAAAAATGTCTTTGTCCTTGTCAATAAATACAACAGAGTAACAAATCTCCCTTTGACATATATTTAATTGGCCCTGCACCTACAACAAGGCCATTTAGTTTACATTTTGGGAGGAGAGGAGCAGTATGAATTGGCATACCTGATAGTAATAGTATACTTATGGTATCTTTTCAAACGAAGGCTACCATCTACAACATCCAGACAGAAACCTTTAATTGCTTTTGTGGCCTCTTCAAGAGTTATATTTTTCCTGGCTACTGAAGGAACACATTTTATTTCGACCAGAGACTCTCTGCCTATTAAACCTGCAATAGTTTTTCATAAGATTTATGTTTTCACAATATTGTAACAAATAGTTTTTTCAGTAAATGATAACAACCCATACCGTCTGGACTGGCTGCTAAGAAACCATGCGTTAAGTCGATATGTAAGCCACTAGGCTCAACAACTATAGTTTCCTTCTTTGCAAATAATGCAATCGCAATTTTCTCATGTACTCGTCCAAACTTCATATCCTCTGTGTTAATATCAGATGAATACAACGTCTCTTTCACAAAGCTATGGCATGATGTGTCTGCTCGTTTTCTTATAATTTTGCCAAACATTGAGGCAGTTAATCGGTCTCTCCTCTCATTTTCGTATAATGGGTTACCGAATTGTCCAATGGTAGCATTTGCTATCTTGTCCCGATCAATAGCGGAAACCTGAAAAAAAATGAAATATTTTATTTTACAATTCGTTTCGCAACACCCTGTATATTACTTGTAGCAACTGTAATTTTTTTTCACATTCTCTGTGAAGCTCTTCCCCCTCTAGTTCTACATCATCGGCATTTGGGCCATAATTTTCATCGACGATGGCAGAGATCTTGAAAGATTTTTTCCTCCGTTCATTTCGCTCAGAAAATAACTGCCTGCGAGCTTTCCTTTGGTTACCACCCTTAAATTATTTGTTAATAAATTTCTTGGTAATCTTACCAGGACTGAAACCTAAAAAGACTGTGTGAAAGCACTTCCTAATGGTATCATTGACAGTCGCTTTTCAATACTTACCAAACGAGTTCCATGGACCTGTATGCCATTTAACTCCTGTGTTATAACGTAATCCAGCTAAATGGCACCGATTCTGAAACGATCCTCTGGAAATTAAATTTAATCGCTTTCCAGAATTAAACCTCGAAACTATATTCATATAGTTCTCGGAGTAATTATTGGTTTGATTAAATATGAGTCAGTAGGCCTTTTTCGCAACATCTACTCCAGATATTATGTGATGCCACAAACCAGCATCTTTTAAATATTCGCTATGATCTACCTCCATGTTATCTCTTTTGCAATAATACTCTTTGCAATTCTTGTGACTTCCATACTCATGATAGGGGCCATTTTGCAAGTCTACGCGTAATTCCTCAACACTCTTGCTAATGCTATTGTGTGTAATTGCACCCTTCACGGCGGCTTCTAGTCTTTTGATGTACTTTATTCCTACAAATTTTCTTGCAGCTGGTGAAAAATTGGTATTGCCAGTAAAACTATATAGCAGCGTTCCATAGTTTTTGACCACATGATTTGTACATTCCACCTTTGTTATGGTTCTGCCATAAAGCGCACCTTCCCTAAGTCTGGCATAGACACTCGAGTCTCCATCCCCAACAAATTGTTTGTATCGAACATTGTGCATTTGTTCACTTAATCGGAAACCTTCCACAAGAATGTCAGCTTCCATTGCAGTTGAAGTTCCTTCCCAGTTCTTAAAACAAACATGTTTTCCAGCTTCTGTACTTTTTTTGGCAGCTCTTGCACATATACAGCAGTATTTGTTTCGTATACCCAAAAATAATATTTGTTTGGTATAAAGACCAACAGATTATGGATAAACATACAAGAGGGTAAAAGCTACAAGAATTGTTCACTTGACAAGCACTTACCACTCCAGATTTAGCAGCATAATTATGGCTATAGGTTCGTTTACTCCAACCTCCATCGACAAACACCGTTATCCAAGGGATATTGTCTTCATCAACTTGTCGTTTGCTGGCTTCATTCTTCTCATCAGTCCAGCTTTTTCCATACTGAGCCACAGATAATCTTTCCACTCCTGAAATATCTTAATTACATATTGTGTAACTTGATAGTGAATTATAAAATTATATACATCAGTAAGTTTACTTTAAATTTTTTGAAATTTGGATCTTGCCATAAATGGTATATCTGCCAGGGCAAACAACTCTTCTGAATGACCATAAGTACTCCCAATCGCCAGGGTACCCGAGTTATAGCCTCGTTTATATTGGGTTTTTCATTGATATTTGTAGTATGTTTCTTGTATGTACGACGACAAACATCACATTCAAAAATTAATACTGTCACAAGGCCATCACGCTGCTCTTTTAATAAATGTAGCTTACCACCAGTACATATTTTTGAATGCGCAAGTCCGAAATCAACTGCCCAATTTAAAACATAACTTAAATCTACCAACCGCTTTCCCTCTATTGGAAACCTATTTGTTACAGGTTGAGTAGGGGAGAGTCGGGGGACTTGATCCCTTTTTAGATTTTTTTTTTAGCATTTTTGAAATCGCCCCTACTCCAACCCATTCGCACGTATACAACCACAATGACACTGAAGAGTTCCTAAGAAACAATATAAACCAGCCATCAACACCAATACTCGGTTCCAGTTATAGAGCATTAACAGAAAAGAAAATATTACTCACCTTTAAAGAAGTTAACGGAACGAAAAAACAAAAACTGATCACAAAATTTTCTTTGAAGCTGATCGCGTCTTGCAACTTTATTTACTTACTCGAAGACCATGACGTATACACATTGCTGCCAACAAAATGGCCTTCATTGCTTTTTGCGCCAAATACAAAGGGGGGATCATGTCTCCTGGGGGATCAAGTCCCCCGATTCTCCCCTATCTTTTTCAATGACTAATTCTTCAGACATTATACTAAAAAGTTTAATACCAGGTAATCAAATTGTATTATTCCAAGGAATAATAACTGCAGCATACCTTTCATAATAATCAGGTGAAGAAACCTCAAAATTTTCAGTGATACAATTATTATTAATATTGTCATAATCGTCGCTTTCAATGGTTTTCTTCAAATTATTGTGTAAAAATCATTCAAATTATTACAAATAAAATTACAAGGTCAATCAAATGTGCCATATGCTACCACAGCATAGTAACATCAACATAATATGTTGAATATTATTTAAGTAATAATATAAGTACCTGCTACTTGCAGATGGTTCACCGAATAATTCAGAATTGTTTGAAGGTACATCGAAGCTACTACTGGATTCAAGCTCCATAACATTCTGATTTTCGTTTACATCAGGCTGAGACAAAACCTATACTGTACTAGCTTCATGATCAGACAAAACATTTTCAATGCATCTGTAATAAATAAATAATCCACAATACTGTTTTAATGTGAGGTATTGAAGGTACACAACCTCAAAGCTAGGTTTACCTCAAAGCTAGGTTTACCTCAAAGCACGTTTTCGTGCTAACACAGATCTTCTTGAATATTTCCTTCGATTACTCCAGGATGTGTGAACTGTTTTACCACTAACTAATTGCACCTTCACCATATTGTAACCACTAGCCACCACTAGCACAAAATAATATAAACCCTTAAATTATTTTAATATTTATTTGCTATCAAGCACATTCCTAGCAAACCATAAAACATTCGTTTGTTCCTATCGCTGACCCTCACTCTGTCTTTAGTATAGAGCAATTGGCCGTAAACAGAGAGAGAATACTACACGGAGCACAGAAACTGAAGGAAACGACAGTATACGTAGCCAAAATTTACTTCTCCGCAAATTGAATCAGTACAGTTTTTCAAAAGTTTCTAAGCGTTTGTCTCGCGTGTCATTACGTCGCCATCTATTATCACCAATCTTAAATACAATTTACATTGTGTCTTATGGGGATAACTTACCAACGATTAATAATGTTTAAACTTTTACTAAACAATTCGATTTTAGAGGGTACATGATTCGATTATTTGTCTAAATCACATATTCTAATTTCAGTAGCACATGTATTATATTATTTACTCACTCATCCTCAGATAATTTATACAATATGCATTAATGCATTATTTATTTTATGATTAATTTAGAAATTGTATTTTGCCTTCCATTTTTCAATATGTTACTCAAGAAGATTTCAGTAACAATCTGTGTAATTTTCGTAGCTGGGGATTACGTATTTTTTAATTGTAATCGTTGTTTCTTCTTATGGCCAAATAGCATGTAGACTTGCCGCAGTAGATCTCCATAGGCTAGTGCTCTCCGGTTTTCTCAGAGATAATTGTTTGTGAAGATTCATATACCCCATCATCCAATCTTTTCCGGCTATTTTTGGTATTTTCTAACTTTCAGGAACTTTACTATTAGGTACCTACCTTAATCGCATACTCATAAGCAAGTAATCTTATATTTCTGTAGCTTAGGCCATAATTTAAATTTGAACATTTTTAAGACGCTAATTTTTCTTCCTGACTCTTTGAAAATACTTGGTTTGAACTGTACTTGCTTGTAACTTTTTTTGTTTCTTCTTCTTCTATAATTTTTGGTTATGTTGCTACCATGACTTTTGCAACTAGCATAACAACTGACATAACGTCCTATATTAACTTTAAATTAAAGTAAAAGCTCAACAAAAGTTTAAATATAAACAACTACCAAAATTTTTACCTTTAATTGCTGATTTAAAGAATAGTTTTCTGCTGCATCTGTAGATACGTTTTCGCGCCGGTTTATGGAACAGATATGTCATAAGTGGTGATACCCAGCGCTTAATTTGTAAAATAAATAGTTCCGGAGCTCTTCAAAAAATTTGTGGGTAGGGTACATTGTTTTAGTGTAGCCTGTAGCTTGACTTTTATTTCACATTACAAAAACAAAAAAGATTAAAATGCATACAAAAAATTAAAATTTAATTCTCAAAAAACATCATTGAAGTACTACATAATATATATTAATTTCAAAAATATTTACAGAGAACAAATATTCCGCAGTGCTTGAATATCGTTGGGCGTTTCAACATCTTGGTCCATGCGTAAATTTCGTCTCTTTGAATTATTATTTGTTGCACTGTGGTGTCCAGATGCCAACCATGATCGAACATATGATGTTGGTTTAAATTGTCTCAAACTAGGACCAACTAGTTTAATAAATAATAAATTTGATTATGTATTAATTAACAGCGATGATCGTAAATTAGTCATGATTAAATTCATAGCAGAAAACCCCCTCTCGGCTTCTGCACTGGACACAGCAATGCTATTAACAATGGAAATAATTTGTTTCATACCCTGTGGTACTTCTCTCCCTCCAGTGGATTTGAAAACTCGGATAATGTCCCTGGCATCGATTTTAAATTTGCTGCATAGGTTCTCGGCGTTCTCTTTCCCATACGTTATTTCAAGAAAATCAGGCCAAAACTTTGGATATAGTACTTTTATTTCCGAAATTATTTCATCATATGACAAAGAAGCATTTAAGTTTCGCGTTGAAATCAACCTGGTTTTCATTGAAGTTGATAAACTTATGTAAAACTTGCCTACAGATATTTTTGGAATTTTTTTGGAACCTTCTTTCAAAGGTACCTTTGGGGAATTCTTTGGCCTGTGTAGCTTCAAGAGCCTCACTATAATATTTCCCGGGGTTATCAATCCTATTTTCAAATACTGGAATTTGAATACATATTTTTCGATGTACCTCAACCAGGTGAATACTCCTTTGCTGTAATTCTAAGGAAAGTTCAGACAGCTCTTGCAGGGCATCATACATTAAGCCTAGATTTTCAAGAAATGCGGTTGTTGAAAGAGTCAGTACCAAACCAGAATAAACTGTCTTTTCTTTGGCGTCTCTGTGGGAAGCTACTGATGCATCGGTAAAATGTTTATATAAAACTGGGTAGTTTTGTCAAACAGCTTTTACGGTTCTAAAACTAGATGCAGCCCAGCGAATGTCTAAAACTTTTCCAACTTTAGTTCTAAAGTTTTTGCACATGCGTTTAGCTCCTTTTGATTTTTGGGTGAACTGTGGTAAATATTTCTTATTTTTTCAATAAATATTTTAAAATAATTAATACTTGTAATATCTTTAATAACATCTCCCACGCTCAATTCAAGCCGGTGATTCAAACAATGCCATATCATATCGTATCGTTGAAATCGATATTTTATTTAATATTTATTATTTATATAACCATATCACTATGTTTGGAAATCTTTGCAACATTAATGCACACACTCCAGATGGTTTACCCAACATAACTGAAGCACCATCGGTAGTAATACTAATTAAATTATACATTGCAGGAAAGTTTCATCAAAAGTCAATCTATGCAATTCAGCCACCACGGAAGTAAAAATACTTTCTGCTGTTGTTTTATGTAATTCTACTAAACTAGTAAATAAATTAATTGGATTCTCCATTTGAGGAAATATTGTGCGAATATAAATAATAACACAAGCACTATTACTTAAAGAAGTCGACTCATCCATTATCAAAGAAAATTTCAAGTTCATTTGCTTCATTTGTTTAAATAATTTAGCTTGCATTTCCTTTGAAATATGATTCACGATATTTGTAGCAGCCACGTTAGAGTGTAGTATTTTTCCCATGTCTAAACCATTTAGCAATTGCAAATCAATTAGATTTTCTAAATCAGTAAATGGGCGGTTAGATTTTGCGATGTAATATGCTGTTCTAAATACGTTTTCAGTAATAACTTGATGTTCCTTTTCCATCGTCGCTATCCTGTTTCTAAACGCATTGTTTTCTCTAGTAGAGAGTATGTGTTCGGCTTGCTGGTGTATTTTAGAGTTCTGATGTTTGGATATTTTTTTCCCTAAGGATTTCATGTTTTGTTCTTTTGTCTCGCCATTTGGTAAAATTGAGGTGGTTACCCAATTGTTGTTCACATCGAGGTATAAACCTTGGCTCTTTAAAGCTCCCAAAGTAGAAAGAGAAGAACAAACTTTACACCCTAATTTCTTATTCTTCATCTTTAGCCATGGATACTTACTACTAAACGAAAAAGACTGTTGCTGCGACCAGCAACTTGGTATGTCAATATCATCATTTTGTTTCACTACACTATCACGCACTTCAACTTCTATGTTTTTGTAAACAACATTAACGTTATTAACACTAGTGCGAGTGTCGTTGCCACAGATAATAAATATTTTCTTCAAATCGCGCTAATTTTGTTCCACAGGGCACCGAAGAACTAGAACTAGACGATCCACTAGAATTACTTAAAAACAATCTTTTAAAGTCCGCTTAGTAGTGATTTTTTTTGCACTAGATGTATGTTTAGATACCGACATTCTATATTATATAATTTAATTAGCTAATTAAGCTAATCGCAAACTAAAATGGTAAAATGCGCTCTCTTCAATACTAGGTACTCGCAGCTAAATGTTAAAATGCATGCAGTTATGGCGCCGGCGCACAGTGGTCTCTTCTCAATAATTATGCGGAGAAACAAACTACTGATGCAGTTTTATTACTTAGTTATTATCTGATGCAGTTTTTGTCGAGTGATGTTGCGCGCGCATCATGCGCGCGCAACTATTACATAACATTTTCAAAGTATTACATGCACCATTCCACATGTATTACATGACTATTACATTATATCTTGTGCTATTGCATACTATTACCAATGGTATTACACTGCTATTGCATGATATTACAATACTATTACATACTATTGCATTGTATTGCAAGAGCATTAGATAGTATTACACAAGAGGTTGTCCCAACTATTACATGAGTGGTTACCCCCTCGCACTTGATTCTGTGTTTCTTGAAGTGACATTCCCATGTGTCCTAAAAACAACGCCGACATTATTGATAACAATAGCATAACGTGGAGGTTATTATTATTACTTACTTTCTAGGTACTACATGTTTCTCAAGAAAGCCCATGGTGGCCCACGGTGTATAAAATCCTGGTCCCTCGTCGCCAGATTGAATCGCTCGCTCCTTTCGTCTTTCTGTATTGTAACGGTTTCGCAAAACGTTCCATCGATTTTCTGCATTTTGAGCTATAATTGAGAAATGTAATCAATGCAATAAACAGTTAATAAATTACCTGTATCCTCTAAAACTGATGCTATGGTTCGCCATGCGTTTTCACGAACAACCTTTACTTGTTTTTATAATCTTTATTCGTCTTGTTATATATTACATCAAATTGTTGTACTAGCTTTATTAAAGTTTCGTCGTCCATAATTTTCGAACACGTTGACACCACAGTTGGTCGATTTGTGGGTGTTAGGTTAGGTGTATACCGAACACCACCGCCTTGAAGATTTCAAGTTGTTTGATTCTAGGTTGGCATAACCATATGCGCACGCGCAATAACCTATTTACACTAAGAAAATTAAGAAAAGATAAAAGTTAACCAACTTTTCTTAATGTTAATTTAATTTCTTGGTGTTAATTTTGTGTATAAACAGTTGCAATAGGGGAGAGTGGGGTACATTCGGCAGGTTTTTGTAAAAAAATTTGTAAACAGCAGAATAGTTATAAAATTTTAATTTTCTTTTTAGATTTTGAATGCCCATACTTTAGGCATTATATAGTGTGAAATAGATGAACCTAACTTTTTATCATCACAGTAAACAAAAAAGTCTTGCGATAGTTCACATTCGGACGAATCTACCCCACTAGGGGGGTACATTCGCCAAGGGGTTGGGGTACTTTCATCACACTAAAATTTTAATCCATAATGTAGTAATTAACCATGTTCAATGATAAACTTAATTTATTATCAAAAAATAAAGTAAACAAAAAGTTACAAGGTTAATAAGGGACTTAAAAATAACAAGAACAATGACATTATTATATTGTATTATGTTAGATGCTGATAATAATGAACTATTTGACAATTAAATCGCCAAATTTGTAATTGAATACGAATTTTGAAGATGTTCTTTGAGTGCCTGGTTTGTCCAGTTTTGCAATTATATCACTGACCTCAACGTCACTTATATCTTCAATCAATGGGTAGTAGAATGTTGCCGTCGACGACTTCCTTCTTAAAAAACGTATTCTGGCTGTGCTACCATCTACTAGTTCAACTTGACCAATGTAATGAATGATACTTGTTTTAGTGGGAAACTTAACTAAAACAAAATCTCCTTCCTGTATGTTGTCCGTCTCAAGATTCTCAAGATCTTCAAATAGTTCCACATCCTCAAGTGAATCACTTGATGTCATAGAAACTTCTGAATCACTTGAAATTTCCCTTTTATTCTTCTTTATCGGTTTAGAAAACAATGTTTTTGTTGCATTTCTCTTACGTTTCTCCTCTGCTTTCCTTTTTTTATCAGCTCTTATCATTTCTAATTCTTCAATTCGGTTCTTTTCTGGGGTATTGGTATAAATTCTAGACTTTCCCTGATTTGCTCCTTTCTTTTGTTTTCTAGTGTATTTAGGTTGCTCGTTAGTACCATCGCTTTCATTGCCCGAGTCATCATACGTGTTTAAAAATTCTACCTTTGAAGACTTTTCTAAGATCTTTTTAATTCGACTTTGTATAGTTGTTCTTTTCATATTATGCATTGCTGCCGCATGATGAACTGAATAAACGTTATTAAAAACATTTACGATTATTTCTCTCATAGTTTCTTCATTTATGTCACACCTGTTGGTCTTTTTTACGTAGGTTCGTGGCATCTGTAAAATCAAAACATGACCTAATTATCGTTGCCGGTATGCAGTGGGGAACATTCGGCCATATGGCGAAACTACCCCACCATGACTAGACGAATGTTACCCACCACAGATTGCAATACAAAAAAAATTCCCCTGATTTACATGATAATTCTAGGTTAGAAATGCTAGGACTACTAATAAGAGAAACATTTAGTGCCAAACTAAACAATGATTACTACCACAAAAGCTTGTTTTATCATAGAATGTTTTCTGATTACAATTTTTTGTAAAACTTACCTTAAATATAGTCAAACCAACTTTCACTATAAAAATGTACGATAAATTGCATGCACCACCAAACTTTAACATCAGACTAACCAGAGGTCTACTACCAACTTCTTGTAAAGAAATTAGGCGCGTAGTTTAAATATTTAAAAAGTTAGACGGGGTGGCCAAATGTACCCCACTGCCGAATGTACCCCACTCTCCCCTACTATGCACAGGTTTATGTTCTTAATTTTTTAAGTTAATGTTAATTTAGTGTTAATTTTTCGTGCATAAACCCACCTTAACTCTAGTTAGGATAGATCTTCTTACTAGTAGTTAGTCGAGTCAAAGTCAAAACATGAAAAATTGTCAAACAGTCCATCAGAAGTCAAATGAAAAGTGCAAGAGATGTCGTCGTATCCACTGGAACAATAGAAAATGTCCAGCTGTTAATTGGACATGTTACTCCTGCAACCAAAGGGGACATACTGCAAAATCGGTATTGTGAAAAAATTATTTACACAACATAACTGGTGAAGAGAATTCGGAGCAGGATGAAGTGGAAGATGAGTCATTAGAGTTAAGTTGGATGAAAGAATCGGATGAATTATATAGTGAAACAGAATTATGATTGCGGGTGACTAAGCGATGCGCAGTGGTTATTTCATGGGAAGGACCAGTTCAGCTCATTGCTTTCCCTATTGCGTGATCTCCTCTCTGTTTATCTTGTGCACATTTCACCCGCAATCATAATTCCGTTTTGCTATACGTTTTACATGCATTGAATAAACATAACGAAAATGTCTTAAAGTAAAGTTTCCTATTGAAGGTAAAATTGTTGTAATGGAGGTCGATTTGTAACGAGGCGACTAACCGGTAGGCGAAGATTAAAGAAGCAGTTGAATGGCTTCTGTCTTCGCCGAGGTCAGTCCTCCTTGTTCGCTCCGAATTTCTCCGACACTCCCACTCTGACAAAATTTCAAAGACTGCGCATCTATTCAGAGTGGGGAACGTACGCTCCCCTATAAAACCGGTGCGCAGCCCATTTTTCAGGGAGAATATTCTGACATCTCCCAGAGAATTTGATAGATTTCCGAACGAGATTGAAAGCTAGTTTGCCAGCAAACTAACTTTGAAGTCTTTTCCGTAGTCAAAATCATTCCGATTTGTTCTTCAAACAAGCCCCGGTTCTTTTGGAACATAGACTCAATTGACCAAAGTATTAATGCGAGTGTTTTCAGTTCACAAAGTAATGCTTTGTTGAAACTAAAGTAAAATTAATTTTGGGATTAATTACCCCGTTTATTTGTGACGGTCCTCTTTTTAAATTATTATTATTTGCAAATTCAGCGATATTAGCCCCGGTGAAGTATGCAATGCGGCATACACCTCTGTATTCGGAGATTTTGGTTCTTGATTTAATCACTTTCGGAGGGGGGCCATCTTAGATTCTTTCGTTTTGCTGTTGACTGGCACGAGAAGGACGCGCTAGAATATTTTCATCGATTAAAGCTAGTGAAATCTAGGATCATCTAGTGCATCCCTCGTAATTAACAGATTCCACGTGGATTATTTGTTACGGTGGATCTGTGACTTCATTTGAAGATTTTGCTTCGTGTTGAAAGTCGGCAGGAACACTGCATCTTTTGTGTTAAAAGAGCCGCTATTCTTTTACAACAGCGGTGAGTACTACTTTTGGAGAATGTTTCTTTGTTCCGATAATTAATTTCGTATGAATCATGTAGGCACCTTGTGGTGGGCGAACAAACTGTCATTGGTAGCCTCTTTGTGTTGCCTTCTGGTGCGTGGGAGGAACCGTTTTTTTGTTCCCTGGTAGCCGGCGAGCGTACGCAGTAGCCAACTCGTCCTCGCTACAGACCTGAACTGCGAGTTCAAGTAATCACCTGGAAGCCGACCCCGTCCAGTGTAGAAGTTAAGCTCAGATTATTTTTTACACCTTCTTTTCATCGTCCGGCAATCAGGACGCCGCACCAAGAAACCGGTTTCGGCACTACAATGGTCATGCACAACTAGTTTTTTTGTGTTACTGATATCTAAATCGAGGTGTTGTTATTCACCTAAATTTAATGTTTCCTGATTAGTTAACCGCTGTGTTCAGCATTATTTTTGACTTTTTTTATTTTGAGATCCTGTTAAAGGAAAATGTCTGTTTAATTCGAGTTAAATGTTAATTGGTTATCTCGGGTAAACTTGAGTAAAATTGCTTAATTTTTTTTCGGGTAATTTTATGCTTGTGATTTTGTAATTTTCTTGTACATAAAGCGTATAGCGTCCGGTAGCGGTTTCGTCGGCTTATTACCTAACGTAAGAGACTCATTTATTATAACCTGTGAACCCATGGTTCCCGTAAGTAAGCGCTTACAACGACGGACCGTGTTTCTGTTTAGTTTCCTTTCCTCGGGCGCGAGAATTCGCAAGTTAATCGCAGTACCAATTGTTGACTGCAGCTTTCAGTAATAGTATGTACGCCGTTCGCCATTATGCTTTATTACTAACTTTATTGTGATTTACCCGAATTTATTGAAGTGCATTATACCTTTTGTTTTTGGTGTAGCTGGCATAATTAAAAGGCTATCTTACTTATCTCATCTTGCGTATTATTTACATTTTCTTTTGTCCCTCCTATAGGTTTTGAGAAAGTTGTTCCTTATCTAAGTCCAATAAGGTAAGTTGTTGGTAATTGCGTTGTAGGGTTAGGACTTTGGCGTCCAACAGCAAATATCTTTTTAACCCCCCCATTCGCAGCGAGCTAGACGCAAGGACCCTTTTGTCACCGCCTAACCTATTGGAAATGTTTTGGGAGTTTGGTTATGATCGATTAGTAATTATCGCTTAATCGCTAATCAATAAAACGAAGGTGGCAAATTTGGCGCCCAACGTGGGGCCAGATAAGCGCAAGATAAGATAAGATAAGCCTAAAGATAAGAACTTTAAGATAAGCCAATAAAATTTGTACTTGTAAATTTTTTTTCTTCCCTTGTTCGTTTTGGGAATTTTGCTAGTAATTTGGGAATTTTATTTTTTTCGCTTCCCCAAATATTTATTATTATTGGGGTTTGGTTAATAATATTCAGATTAGCATCCGTCGTTTGACTTATTGTTGGGTTTTTTTTAATGTAATGGCGGAACGAAAGTTGCTCATTAACTACCTGAAAAAGGACGAATTGTCTTATGAATTGGTTTTAAGAGGCGTCGACGTTACTGCCTCAGATGATGTTGATCGATTACGTAAATTGCTTAGATCCCTACTCCACATAGAAAAGCTTAATCGAACCGTAACTTTCCCTCCGTATAGTTACCAACCTACCTCCGAATTGTCGATTGTTAGTAAGAAGTTGACGGAACTTCAGACCTTATTTAATACTCCCCACCCGAATTCACAAATGATTGGCTCTCGACTCACTCATTTAGTATCCCGTTTCGAACGTATCCCTGCTGATGGTCTCTCACCGGAAGACACAGCGGAACTTCAACGCTTAACTCCACTTTTGACTGAGTTTGGAACCAAAGTTTTTGCCCCGGCGGCAGGACCTTCCGACGACCCACATTCGTCAATGTTCGGTACGAATTTAGTCTACTCGGACTCCGACGATTCTTCCGATAATGGCATAGCCAACGCAAGCCATAGTACTTCCGTGACCAGGCATTTTTCCGAACCCGTTCGAAAATGGAATCTCAAATTTAATGGAGAAGCTCGTGGTATGTCCGTGCATAATTTCCTTGAGCGTGTTGAGGAGCTGAAATTAGCCCGCAACGTTTCCGACGACCAGTTGTTTGTTTCAGCACTAGACCTTTTTGAAGGCAAGGCGTTGCTATGGTATAGGTCCAATCGTTCTAGATTCACCTCGCTGTCCGCGTTACTTTGCAAACATTTCGAACCCCCAGACTATCGAACTCGTTTATTGAACGATATTATGGCCCGAACCCAAGACACTTCCGAGGGTATCGTGGCCTATTTGTCCTGCATGTCTGTAATGTTTCGCCGGTATGGTAACATCAGTGACGAGATACAATTGGGCATTATCACCAGAAATCTTGCACCTTTCTATTCCATCCAATTACCCGTGGTTCACACCATGGAAGAGTTAGAGGATGCTTGCCTCAAACTCGAAACCAAACAGTTTAGAGCTGATGCTTATCAACCACCCTCTCGTCGTCGTAGCAACTATGTCGAACCTGATTTGGCATTTGTTTCTAGTTCACCCTGTACATCCGTAAGTTTTGATAACCCTGTCGTAGTGGAACCCGTGGTACCGCCTCCTAGTACTAGCACTTACACCTGCTGGAATTGCCAGAAATTAGGGCACAATGCTAGGGAATGTCCATCTCCACGAAAATTATTTTGTTATGGTTGCGGAACCCATGGTGATACCCTCCGTACTTGTAGCTATTGCTCCAATTCGGGAAACGGGTACCGGAGGAACTAGTAGGTCGGTCAGTTGCCTCCGAGTTTTGTCCCTTGTCACGGCCAAATCCGATCGAACTTTTCCTAATCCGATTTTATTAGATTTCATTATCGGTCATGCCGATAATGATCAAAGACCTTTTCTCGATGTCTCCATCTTTGATTTTCCGATTAAAGCATTACTTGATTCTGGTGCCAGTCGTACCATTATGGGTTTACCTGGTTTTGATATTTTAAAACGTTTAGGACTTCGTTTAACTTCTAGTCCAATTAATTGTACGGTGGCCAATGGCGAAAGATGCTTTAGTCCTGGTTAGACACTCCAATTACCTTAAAAGGGAAAACCAAATTGATTAGTATCTTGATTGTTCCGGAGCTATCTCACGTGATGATACTCGGTATCGACTTTTGGGTTGCAATGGATATTGTCCCGAATCTACGTGACAATGTATGGCATTTTGGGGAAGAAATGAAAGCTCCCGAGCTTTTTGGCATACATAGTGAAACTTCTCTTACATCTGCCCAAAAGGTCGAATTAGATCGCATGGTTGAGCAAAAATTAAAATTAATGGGAACTTCCTTAGGTTGCTGCAAAGTTGTACAACATGAAATTTCACTTGACCCCGGTACGAAACCGATTGAACAGCGATACTATCCTGTGTCCCCTTTCAAGCAAAAGATCATTGATGAGGAGGTGGAGAAAATTTTAAGGGAAGGTATCATCGAACCTTGCCAGAGCCCCTGGTCATCCCCTGTTTGCCTGGTGCCGAAGGCGGATAAGACCTACCGTTTCTGCATTGATTATAGGCAGTTGAATGCCGTGACTTTAAAAGATGCTTATCCAATACCTTACATGTTCGCGATTTTAGATCAACTACGCGATGTTCGTTATCTCAGCTCTATAGATATTAAATCTGCCTATTGGCAAATCGAAATGGCAGAATCCAAAAATTATACTGCTTTCACTGTTCCTAGGCGTGGCCTATTTCGATTTCGTAGGATGCCTTTCGGCTTGACTAATGCTCCCGCTACCTGTCAGCGCGCAGTCGACTATATTTTGGGTGCTGATTTACAACCATCCGTCCTCGTGTACTTAGATGATATCATCGTGGTATCCCAAGATTTCGATACTCACTTCAAAACACTCCAAATCGTTTTCGATCGCTTGCTGGCTGCTGGTTTAGTCGTAAGTCCGGACAAGTGCAAATTTTGTCGCCCTCAACTCAAATATTTGGGTTATCTTGTGGATCAATCGGGATTGCGCCCCGATCCTGAAAAGGTTCAGGCCATTTTAAATATCCCATCACCTAAAAATATTAATGAAGTTCGTCGTTTCCTTGGTACTGCCAGTTGGTACAGACGTTTTGTGCCTCAGTTTTCTACGTTAGTGGCACCTCTTACGAATTTAACTCGAAAAGGCATTTCATGGTCCTGGTCACCCGACTGTGAACGCTCTTTTCTAGCCTCGCTCCTGTTCTTAGCTGTCCCGATTTCTCCAAGACGTTCACTTTACAGACTGATGCGTCGGCCTATGGCCTGGGTGCCGTGCTTACCCAGCAGTTTGATGATGGGGGGCGCGTTATCTCCTATCTATCTCGATCCCTTACCAAGGCCGAGCAAAAGTTTTCCACTACGGAGAGAGAGTGTCTTGCGGTCATCTGGGCAGTTGAGAAACTTCGTCACTATCTAGAAGGCCAAAAGTTCATAGTGATCACCGACCATCATTCTCTTTTATGGCTGCATCGTTTGCGAGACCCGCAAGGACGTCTAGCCCGTTGGGCTCTCCGTTTACAACCTTATAACTTCGAGTTAATCCACCGCAAAGGTGCTGACCACATCGTACCTGATCTATTGTCACGAACTGTCCCTGTCCTATCTGAAGCCGTTGATACGCCTTTATGGCCGACTCTATCTGTGGAGAGTACCACCGATTCTTGGTACCTCAATCTCTTGCATAAAGTCCAGAACTTTCCTGAAAAGTATCCCCAGTGGCGTGTAGAGGAAAAACGGTTGTTCAAATATGTCAAAGGCTCTTCTGTTCTTACCACCACAGGTGATAAGTGGAAGTTAGTTGTCCCGAAAGATTGTAGGAAAGAAGTGCTGAGATTTTTCCACGACCACCCAACTTCTGGACATATGGGCATTTTCAAAACATTCTGGCGCATTCATGCAAAGTTCTACTAGCCGAAACTTCGGGCTGATGTGGTTTACTACATAAAGCGTTGTCAGACTTGTGTTGCCAGTAAGCCAGAACAAAAACGTCCTGCAGGTCACATGGGATCCCGACCGCCTATTACTCTCCCGTGGCAGATGATTAGCCTCGATTATATCGGACCGTTCCCTAGGTCGTCACAAGGTTACACACATGTCCTCGTAGTCACGGATTACCTCAGCAAATACCCAGTTTTATTTCCGTGTCGTTCTGCTACGGCTAAGTCTTTGACTAAGTTAGTAGAAGAGGGCATATTTCTCGTATACGGTGTTCCTCAATTTCTTCTGTGTGACAATGGTACACAAATGAAAAGCCATGAATTCTAGAACCTTTGTGCGAAGTATGGTGTGAAAATTATCTTTAATGCAGTATATAATCCTCGTGCTGATCCCACGGAACGAGTCAATAGAGTCATAAAAACCATGATGGTTTCCTATGTTGGCGAAAACCATCGTTTATGGGACAAACATCTAGCTGCTTTCGCTTGTGCGATAAGAACTTCCCGCCATGAAGTCCTAGGTCATAGTCCATTCTTTGTCAATTTCGGCCGAGAACATGTTATTCACGCGAATGCGTATGATGTTGGTCTTTCTGTCCCCAAGCCCGACCTAGATTTTGAAGTTCATCGTCGTAAGTTAGGCTTCGATAAATTATTTGCCAAGGTGCGCGAACGCATCGCCAAAGCTCATGTCCGTAACCAAAAGGTTTACAATTTACGACGACGGCATGTGGAATTTACCCCCGGTGATTTTGTGTGGAAGAGGAATAAAGTTCTCAGTGATGCCACACGACACTTTTCTGCCAAACTTGCTCCGAAGTTTGTGGGGCCGTATAAGGTCCGTAAAAAGACTGGGTATGTGACTTATCAACTAGAGGACAAGGAGGGCCGGGATATTGGCAATTGGCATGTTCAGGACTTGAAACCGGCGTTAGATTCAGAGGACGAGGAGTAGTTCTTTTACGAAATTTTCGTATTTGTTTTACATCTATGGTGATGTTATTTGGTTCGATCTTTTATTTGGTTTTCGACTTCTTTTCTTTAGGGATTATGTTGATGTTAGAGTATTTGGCGGGTTAGGGGTAACGCTTTGTCGTTACATAATTTTTCAGAATTTTTTGCCGATACTCTAGGTTTATTTTTGATGTTAGATTTTCTTTTACTTTGGTCACTATGAGTAATTTCAGTGAAGGGTTGATCCCGAACATCTTCACTTACCCCTATGTTCCTACCCGTGCATTTCTAGGTATAGTTTTCTTAGTATTTTAGGTTCATGGGTCAGTCGATAATATTCTGATTACCTTTTGGTGTTAGTTATTGGAGGTAGTGTACGAATTTCGGCTCGGTTGTTCCACCGGCGCTCTTCTCCATCTTGAAGCGAAGGGCAACTTTGTGTCGACTATTCCGATCACTCCTTGTGTTTTGGCGTGCTCTTTCTGTTTTGCATCGACTGAATCACTTCTTTTGATTTGTGTTTATATTGTTTAGGTTAGTTTTTTTGGGGTGATTTTTTTTTGTGGAATTGCCGTTATAAGCTAACTTCAACCCTATCCTTACCTGTGTTCCTGGAGTTTTGCTTCTTATGGTTATCCTTGCTGTGGGACTTACGTCCGTCGTTGATCTCGTGATGCGACGCGCGCCCTCTTCAGGAGTATCCATGGATAGTACGACTACCTCATTCCCACTATTCTCTCTGTTTCACTCTTCTTTCTTAGTGATTCACTGCGATGGTTTATGGATCTTTGTGCATCCATCGACTGTTGCCTGGTTGTGGTTGGTCCCGTATTCAGTTTCTGTCCTACTATCACCCTTTGTCTTCTTGAAATTCATTGGAATTTCTCATTTTAGGTGGGGGGGAGTTTGTGACGGTCCTTTTTTTAAATTATTATTATTTGCAAATTCGGCGATATTAGCCCCGGTGAAGTATGCAATGCGGCATACACCTCTGTATTCGGAGATTTCCATCAGAAGTCAAATGAAAAGTGCAAGAGATGTCGTCGTATCCACTGGAACAATAGAAAATGTCCAGCTGTTAATTGGACATGTTACTCCTGCAACCAAAGGGGACATACTGCAAAATCGGTATTGTGAAAAAATTATTTACACAACATAACTGGTGAAGAGAATTCGGAGCAGGATGAAGTGGAAGATGAGTCATTAGAGTTAAGTTGGATGAAAGAATCGGATGAATTATATAGTGAAACAGAATTATGATTGCGGGTGACTAAGCGATGCGCAGTGGTTATTTCATGGGAAGGACCAGTTCAGCTCATTGCTTTCCCTATTGCGTGATCTCCTCTCTGTTTATCTTGTGCACATTTCACCCGCAATCATAATTCCGTTTTGCTATACGTTTTACATGCATTGAATAAACATAACGAAAATGTCTTAAAGTAAAGTTTCCTATTGAAGGTAAAATTGTTGTAATGGAGGTCGATTTGTAACGAGGCGACTAACCGGTAGGCGAAGATTAAAGAAGCAGTTGAATGGCTTCTGTCTTCGCCGAGGTCAGTCGTCCTCGTTCGCTCCGAATTTCTCCGACACTCCCACTCTGACAAAATTTCAAAGACTGCGCATCTATTAAGAGTGGGGAACGTACGCTCCCCTATAAAACCGGTGCGCAGCCCATTTTTCAGGGAGAATATTCTGACATCTCCCAGAGAATTTGATAGATTTCCGAACGAGATTGAAAGCTAGTTTGCCAGCAAACTAACTTTGAAGTCTTTTCCGTAGTCAAAATCATTCCGATTTGTTCTTCAAACAAGCCCCGATTCTTTTGGAACATAGACTCAATTGACCAAAGTATTAATACGAGTGTTTTCAGTTAACAAAGTAATGCTTTGTTGAAACTAAAGTAAAATTAATTTTGGGATTAATTACCCCGTTTATTTGTGACGGTCCTTTTTTAAATTATTATTATTTGCAAATTCAGCGATATTAGCCCCGGTGAAGTATGCAATGCGGCATACACCTCTGTATTCGGAGATTTTGGTTCTTGATTTAATCACTTTCGGAGGGGGGCCATCTTAGATTCTTTCGTTTTGCTGTTGACTGGGACGAGAAGGACGCGCTAGAATATTTTCATCGATTAAAGCTAGTGAAATCTAGGATCATCTAGTGCATCCCTCGTAATTAACAGATTCCAAGTGGATTATTTGTTACGGTGGATCTGTGACTTCATTTGAAGATTTTGCTTCGTGTTGAAAGTCGGCATGAACACTGCATCTTTTGTGTTAAAAGAGCCGCGATTCTTTTGCAACAGCGGTGAGTACTACTTTTGGAGAATGTTTCTTTGTTCCGATAATTAATTTCGTATGAATCATGTAGGCACCTTGTGGTGGGCGAACAAACTGTCATTGGTAGCCTCTTTGTGTTGCCTTCTGGTGCGTGGGAGGAACCGTTTTTTTGTTCCCTGGTAGCCAGCGAGCGTACGCAGTAGCCAACTCGTCCTCGCTACAGACCTGAACTGTGAGTTCAAGTAATCACCTGGAAGCCGACCCCGTCCAGTGTAGAAGTTAAGCTCAGATTATTTTTTACACCTTCTTTTCATCGTCCGGCAATCAGGACGCCGCACCAAGAAACCGGTTTCGGCACTACAATGGTCATGCACAACTAGTTTTTTTGTGTTACTGATATCTAAATCGAGGTGTTGTTATTCACCTAAATTTAATGTTTCCTGATTAGTTAACCGCTGTGTTCAGCATTATTTTTGACTTTTTTTATTTTGAGATCCTGTTAAAGGAAAATGTCTGTTTAATTCGAGTTAAATGTTAATTGGTTATCTCGGGTAAACTTGAGTAAAATTGCTTAATTTTTTTTTCGGGTAATTTTATGCTTTTATGATTTTGTAATTTTCTTGTACATAAAGCGTATAGCGTCCGGTAGTGGTTTCGTCGGCTTATTACCTAACGTAAGAGAATCATTCATTATAACCTGTGAACCCATGGTTCCCGTAAGTAAGCGCTTACAACGACGGACCGTGTTTCTGTTTAGTTTCCTTTCCTCGGGCGCGAGAATACGCAAGTTAATCGCAGTACCAATTGTTGACTGCAGCTTTCAGTAATAGTATGTACGCCGTTCGCCATTATGCTTTATTACTAACTTTATTGTGATTTACCCGAATTTATTGAAGTGCATTATACCTTTTGTTTTTGGTGTAGCTGGCATAATTAAAAGGCTATCTTACTTATCTCATCTTGCGTATTATTTACATTTTCTTTTGTCCCTCCTATAGGTTTTGAGAAAGTTGTTCCTTATCTAAGTCCAATAAGGTAAGTTGTTGGTAATTGCGTTGTAGGGTTAGGACTTTGGCGCCCAACAGCAAATATCTTTTTAACCCCCCCCCCCCATTCGCAGCGAGCTAGACGCAAGCACCCTTTTGTCACCGCCTAACCTATGGGAAATGTTTTGGGAGTTTGGTTATGATCGATTAGTAATTATCGCTTAATCGCTAATCAATAAAACGAAGGTGGCACATTTTCCGTTGATTGTTCACTAACACCTTGTTTCGCCGCTGGAGGACTTGGAGTTGCATGTGTATGGTCGTTTCGGCTGCAATGTGCAATCCAGGCTTCCTTTACTAATTAACAAGCAGTATTTGTGTTAAACAGTACAGTTGTTAATTAGGACCCGTCCCAATCAGGTTTATGTACTAATTGCGTTGTTATGGTTACTCAGGCAAGTGAAATACATGCCTTACTGTCGCAACTCAATTAGTTTCGTAAATTTGGTGTTATTTGAACAATCAACCAGTATTTTGCCGTAATTAAATATTTTCTCCGTGAGGAGAGTGAATTTTAAAAGAGTATTCTTTGTATACACCTGGACTCATCCGCATTAATTCATTCCCGACTTTGAGTTGCAATTAAAAGTAATTCCAAATACTAACCTGTATAATAAAAAAATTCCGAGGTGTTTGCACCCACCTTTTGGTTCACTAAACATTCCCGCCACTGTAATTTTTCCGAGAGCCAAAATTAGTGACGCCATTGAACCCGTCACCTTGTTGCAAACATTCACCTTCGTTGTTAATACGCATCCTTTACTGAGTGACGGATCTAGCGCTGTCTCCCTCGCAAGCCCCGTTCACTCAACCGAATATTAATTTTCCCTGTATACAATTAACCGTATTCTTATTTTAATTAATTATCCTGTAAATAAAATGTAAATAATCATAACAACTGTTCTGAACAATAAATTGTTTTAAAGGTTTTTAACTCTCCAGTTATTTGTTCGCCCCTTATTAAGAACCCTGGTCACTCAACAGCTACCCTAGTGCACAAATAAATTCTGTACGTCAGGGGGAACGTTACAGATTCAGGTGCATGTAAATCTGTAATTCATATTGATGATTATGAATCATTATTTTGTTATCTTAAATTAGAACTGGTAAAATTTAAATTAAGGGTAATTACAGTGGAAAATGTAATAATAATAATACACCTGTCCTAGCAAGAGAGTGAGATTTATACAGTGCGACTTGCGCTGTATGAGACAACACGCCCATGCGTATTACGTTCTGCGCATACGTCGGGCAAAGACACAGTACCGGGATTCTGAATACTCGACTCGACTCGAGTCGAGTCGCCATGTCGAGTCGCTAGTGAATCCGATATCGAGAACGCTTGATTCTGAAGTGGTGTCGTGTGTGCTATCGGCGTAGCCGGCCGTAGCCGACCGCAAACTTGTGCGACGCTAACTTCATCTGAGTATATTCCCGCCAATTTTAATTGTCATCTCGAATGTTCAAGGGTTATACTCCACAGTTTGTATTATTTTTGTTTAGTTTTTTCAAGTGTATCTTTCTGCTTTCAAAAAAATGCTCCCAATTGTCGATTTTTATATCAGACGACGACAACAAGAAGAAGAGGAGCAAGGTCCAAGAAGGAGATTAAAAATGGAACGAAGACTGTTGCGAGAATCGAGTGACCCCTTTGCACTGCCTGACACTCGATTTATTGAACTGTTTCGATTAAATAAGGAGTTAGTTCAGAGTTTAATTAATGCTTTAAGGCCGCACCTCAATACACCGGTTTATCGTTCCGGTATAACAACCGATACGAAAGTATTTGCTGCTCTGCGGTTTTATGCAACAGGGTGCTATCAGCGTGCTGTTGGGGAAGATTACCACCTAGGTCTGAGCCAAACCTCAGTACACAGGTCAAAAAATTTCTGAATTATAAGAAATAAAACAATGTAATGTGTTATACTTTAATTACAGATGTATCCATGAAGTAACCGCCAGTATCGATACCTACATTACACCGGAAAGAATTAAATTTCCAAATACAAGAAGAGAATTTAATGAAAAAAAGGAAGTCTTCATGCAAAAATTCCATTTCCCCGGTGTTATTGGAGCAGTAGATGGAACTCATATTGCCATTCTAAAACCTTCTGTAGAAGAACATAATTTTATAAATAGAAAAGGTTTCCATTCCTTAAATGTACAAATAATATGTGACAGTAACTTAAAGATTTTAAACGTAAACGCAAATTATCCTGGATCTACTCACGATGCATTTATCTGGCGCCAGTCGCTAGTAAAACAGCGCTTACACCAATTATACCTAAATGGAGATCGAGGTTTCTGGCTAATTGGTGATTCAGGGTACCCCTTGGAACCATATGTAATGACTCCTTTTCTGAATCCACAAGAAAATACCCCAGAATCAAGGTATAATTTTCGACATGCTAGTGCCAGAAATTGTGTTGAAAGATGCATTGGATTGTTGAAGATGCGATTTCGTTGCATTTTAAAGGAACGAACTGCCAGATATGCACCACAATTTGTAGGCAGTCTTGTCAATACATGTGCAGCTCTACACAATTTGTGCATTGACAACAACGTTCCTGCAGTTGGTGAAATTGTACATGAAAATGACAATATTGGTGGATTTGCAAATCACAATGATGATGGCAATGGATTAGATGAAGGTCGTCGCATTCGACAAAATATTGTCCAGAGGTACTTTCTCTAATATAAAATTTTATAAGATTGTAAATAATTAAAGTTTTTCCATAAATCTGTTTATGTTATATTGTAAATTAACATCAGGTTAGGTATATTATTATGTTACACTATTTTTATAGCTAATTTAAAAAATAGATTTTAATGCAATATTTTTAAGTAAGACTTTTAACAATTTTAATTTGATACCTATTTAATATAATGTACTACTTATAATTAATAATAACACAATACCTATGACCTATTTTAAAGTAAAAATATAAAATACCTATACAAATATATTAACATTAATTACAGTCTAATTTTACTAAATTTTGGCTTAAATTTATACAAATATTTGTAGCTGCATTTGAAATAATTGCTGCTGAGGCAGATATGCTTTCAGCAACATTATTTAATGCAGCATTGCTGTTTGCTGTTGCAGACACAGCTTCTGTAAGAAGTTTTATATTATTACTGATTTCTGCAAGTCTGCAATCCATAGTTTTATGGATGTCCTTCAGAACAGTAATTGTTTCTTGATACTGTTGTTCAAGATTGATTTTCTGCTTTTTTGGCAGTGACGGTGTACTACACTGTTGTAAAAACGTGTAATCGTGGTCTGCTACGATTACTTTTTCTTGGCTCTCGTCAACTATCGGCCTTTTCTGATGCAGATATTCTGCCGCCTTAACTACATTATTACTAGTGCTTGGCTGCTCAAACTAAAATTATAAATATAAGCAGGTGTGTTGGATTTTATGTATACGTACTACTTACTCCCCGTTCTGGAGTACCACAACCAAGATAAAATGTTTCCCCTAAAATTTCCAGAATTCGCAATTCTAATTCCGTTAACTTTGTATCTATCTCAGGTCCTCCACCAGTAACTAATTGCGATCTGCGAATTTCTGCGGCTTTTTTTTTCAGCGCACATTTATAGTCTGTCCACGTCTACAAAGCAATAAATTTAGTTTCATAAAATCTTTGTAAAAACAACTTACTTTCTGCCATTTTTCTACAGACTTTTCTCCAAAACCTGCACAATTTAATTTAAGGGTCAGTTCTGTCCATAATTTTTTATACGCGTCCCTGCCAGAAGCGTTATTCATTCGCCCTACCGCGAAATCCACATGGGTTTCCATGAAATTTAAACAAATTTCCCAATGGCATTGTTTCACTTTGAATGCCCTATAAATGATTATGAATATATTTTACATGACATAATTATACATATGCTTTAAAAATGAAGTAATTATTTGAATTTTCGTGTATGTAGGTACTTACATCTTCACTAAATGAATTTGTTTTAATGATTAATAATTGCGTAGACTCAAATACACACTTTCGCAAGACTTGGGTGAAACTAAATAACGTTGCAGAACTTACCATTGTAAACTACCCCTTGTAAATATTTACGATGTAAAACATGTGCTATGCACTTGTTTAAAACGCCGCCGTAAATATTTCAAATTTCGCCAAGAAGAAGCGAGACGCATAGAACTTTAAAGTGAGATAGAGATATGCTCGATAGCTTCTCGACACCTATAGTGGTAGCGAGTGGAAATGACAGATCTAGCCGACAGCGTCCGTACTCGACACTACTTTAGAATCGCAAAGATGGCGTACTCGTGTCGAGTCGAGCATTCAGAATCCCGGTACAGTACTTTGTATTACCTTCAAGTAGCACGTGTGCATAATACGTTTAAATAAAGGCTTTTGAATTTGGTGAATGTATATTACAATGTGGGGTAAAAGTTTAATACAATTTCAAGACTTTAACTTTGAAATAGCAGCAATCTTTTTTAAACAGAATGAGTGGACTTTAAGGCAACAAGATAAGGGGTATAAGTTCTTTCTAGAGAGCTACATAAAGGAAATATGGACCGAAGATTTAGCAATTAAAGGGAAATGTTACAAAAGTCAGAAGAAAAATGATAAGCCGCATCAAATGTATATGATTTTCCAAAGAATATCAAATCTTTTAAGTCTTCGAGAAGCCCATTGCACCTGTGAAGCAGGGTATGTTCAGTATCTGTAACTTATCACAAAATATTTTTTTAAACAAAATAATCTAAAGTACGCACTAAATTGATTTTTAGTTTCAAAATATTTATTGAATTGGTAGTAATTTATTTATTATTGATTAATTTTTAGAAATTCGCAGTCTTGCAATCATGTTGTTGGGTTTGCGTATTTGCTGCAAGATTTTGCACTTAGGAAGTTAACCGTGGTTCCAGGGGATAATATATCGTTCACATCTAAACCTATGGTATGGAACAAACCACGTGGAGCAAACATATGTGCCGAAAAAGTTTAGAAGCTGTATTTCAAAACCCAACAAAATAATGTTAAAAGAAAGAAAAATCCTGTGCAGTCAACTTTATATGACACGCGAACTTCGGCAGCAAAACGAATTTATAATTCTGAAATAGAAATCACTAAAAAGAAACTAAAGGCGATTAATGACAGAATTCCATTTTCGTATTTATTAACGGGAAATGAACAAGCAGACACACAACAATTAACTGGTAAATAATTACAAGCTTTCAAACACAAGTCATTCAGATTCATATTTGTTTCAGGAATTGAGGTTCCTGTAGGATCAACCCTACATCACCAGTTGGAAAAAAGGGATGTAGTACCAGAACCAAAGAATCACGGGTTACAGTTTCCTTTATTAGATTCGGAGATCAGCAATATATTTATAAGTATTCTGCCAGTACAAATAGATGCATTTTTTGGAATCTCCTTTAATACTGCTACTGACATCGAGCAACAAACCCGAACACAAGCCAGTTGTTCAATGTGGCATAAAGAAAGAAAGACACATTTCACTGCTTATAAATTTGGAACACTTTGCAAACGAAAAAAGGCAGTGAATGACAAGTGTTTGCAATCCATTATAAATGGTGTTAACATAAGTATGTTACGGCATGTAACGCATGGTACAACGTTTGAACGGTTGCCAAAATCAAATAAACAGCAGCAAAAGGGAGATATCTTTGATTGTGGTTTGATTATACATCCATATGGTCCACACATCGCAGCTTCTCCTGATGGTATAGCCTTTGATGAAGATTTTGGATACGGCCTTGTGGAAATAAAATGTCCATGTAGTAGAAGGTATAACAGTTTAGCTGAAGCATGCCGAGTCCCTGACTTTTGTTTAAAATCTAATTCAATGGGGCAAATAAATCTAAAACGAAACCATGACTACTTTTATCAAGTGCAAGGACAAATGCTAATTTCAGGCATAAGGTGTTGTGATTTTATCGTTTATTTTAGTGATAGGGATGAACTTTTTGTGGAACGGATAGAAGTTTATGTACAGTTCTGTACTGACATGTACAGTCAGCGACTAATGTTTTCACCAGTCTTGTACCACTGTAACCCGCTTTACTGAGAAATATAACACATTTCTATATTTCATTTCATCTTGTTAACAGTGTTACCAACATACCTATATAAAACAATACGAACGACGTTGTGGTACCTCTTATATTTCTCAGAAAAACGTGTTCAGTGGTATCATACTGGTGAAAACATTTGTCGCTGACTGTACATTAAATTAACAGAAATGTACGTTAAACTAATATTACCTATCAATCAATCAATCAACATTTATTTCGGAACTAGTGGTGTAGAAATATACATATACAATAAATACAATAAAATATAGTACAGGTATAAATAATAGAAGTACATTAAAAATGCAATAAATAAGAGCTAAAAATCACAAAAATATAAAATTTAAAAATCTAGAAATTCGTTCACTGAATAGAATACATTATCTGTCAAATATTTTTTTAAGGTAGTGGAGAATTTTCTTATAGTAGTGACGTTTTTCATGAAATCCGGAATTTTATTATAGAAAGTAGCCGAAGTATAGAGGAACGATTTGTAGTAGTGGCTATTATGGGGGAACGCTGGTCTCACGTCATTGCGCCTTGTATTGTGCGAGTGCACATTTGAATTTGAAGTAAAAAGATGTTTATGTTGGAAGACAAAGGTTATACTGGCATACAAAAAGACATTTTGTAACGATGCTGAAACTGAAATATTACATTTAAATTGAGAAAGTCAATTTCTATATTTTAAGTTAGCAAACCATTACAAAGATGACGCCTTCAGCGCTACCACCTCTACATTCAACAAGCACGCCCGACTCCCACCAGAAAGGATACCGAGAACCATCCCCGCTCCAATATTTGGGTATAAAAGGCGTAGCTGCAACAGAAGTAAGCAACTCCAGTGAAAACTTCAGTTCAAACTCTTCTTGTTTGAACTCCTGACTCCAGCTCGAACATATCTGGCAGCTAGTCGAATATACCAGTCTTTCCTGATCTAACCTCTTTGGCAACTGGTCGAATGTTAGAATTATTTCCAAGTATTCCGTTTTTAACCTCTTTGGCAGATAGTCGAATGTTAGAATTGTTTACAAGTCTTTCCTGAGCTTAACCTCTTTGGCAAATGGTCGAATGTTAGCACCACCTACAAGTAATCACGTTTTAACCTCTTTGGCAACTAGTCGAACGTTAGAACTACTCACCAGTATTCCGTTTTTAACCTCTTTGGCAAATGGTCGAATGTTAGAATTATTTCCAAATCTTTCCTGAGCTTAACCACTTTGGCACTAGTCGAAAGTTAGAATTTATTTGCAATCCTGCACTTTGGCGGCTAGTCGAAGATTGGAAATCATTCACCAATACTACCATCGTATTTACCCACACGTAGAACTGCAATCAACAAGGGGTTGATGAAACTACGTTTATCACCTGTTACGACCTTGAATTGGGCTACCTGTGTGTGTACGTACTACTTACCTGTTGTACTGTCATTCGCACGAAGGATTAATCCATTCACCACTCCGGAACAGCGATCCGAGCCCGAGAATTCGCGTGTATTAAGGCTGTACGATTATCATTGTTCTTAACAAACTTTAACCACTGTTTAGCAACAAATTGCTGACGTGTCAGACCAAGGGTGTGGCAGTAGTTCCAGTGACCCAAGTTTCCGAACTACCCAGAAGTACCGACACTGGACCTACGCATACGTAGTTCCGCCTACGATTCGAGGAGAGTGGTCAACTATCCAGGATTCCGTCCGAACAATATAATCTTTATTTATTTGTGTCCTTAATTCTAGTTTACATAATTTCACATTAATCTTGCCTGTATATAATTTAACCTTATTATTACCTGTACATAATTTCAATAATACTTTCTTTATTATCTTATATGAATAAATGTTTAATTAGTTACTTGTGTTGAGAATTAATTCCAGTTATACGAATTCTGGCTCTGAGCTACCCTCAGGCAGACGTATCGACCAGACAACCGGTACAATTTATAGCGGTCATTATGCGAAGTTGCTGAAAAATGTGCCTACATGAGTCGCGTGAGCCTAAGCGACCAAGAACTCGCAAAGCTTTTTTCTGGATTTTTAGTACAATTTCTAATTTATTTGAATTACCCCAAAAAAGAATACAATACTGTAAATGTGAATGAAAGTAGCCAAAGTACACGCTGCAAAGAGAGCTATCGTTACATATTATTCGAATGCGCTTAAGTGCGTATACAGCGGTATTAAGTTTAGTAGTTAATTTTTCGAATTGTGAACACCAGTTGAGCTTGTTATACACCGTTATACCTAGAACCTGGCACTGTTTAACGGGATGTAAAATCAAGAAATTATCATATACGAAACTAAGACCGGTAGGTAAGCTATTATTTGCACCGAACAAAATTATGTTAGTTTTATCAATGTTGATTTTTAGTTTATTTGCGTTAAACCAATCAACTAACTGAGTTAACGCAAGCTCAACCATTTGTTTAAGTCGATCTATACTAGGATCATGTATACAAATGTAAGTGTCGTCAGCGTACATAGTTACATCACCAGATATAGAGTAAGGTAAGTCGTTTCTTTAGAATACAATACAGCAGGGGACCTAGGATTGAACCCTGGGGCACACCAAGATTAAGGTTATTTGTTGTTGTTTATTTGTTGTTGTTTTCTGTCGGAAAGATAAGATTTTAACAGTTCCAGGGCGTTTCCTCGGATACCGTAGTACTCGAGTTTGCATAGTAAAATGTTGTGATCCCAACATCGAAAGCTTTGGAAAGATAGGTATTTATATTCGCGATAAATTCTTTTTTGTTAATGTGTAAAAAAATTTTTCCTAAAATATTTTGTAAAGCTGTAGTCGTAGATTTACCAGTGCGAAAACCATGTTGCGTATTCGTAAAAAGATTATTATTTACAAAATATTTTATAATTCTATTTTTAATGGCGGTTTCAAAAATTTTGGAGATTGAAGGTAAGATTGCAATCGGTCTATAATTAGATAAGTCAGTTTTCTCATTCTTTTTATGAAGGGGGACAACTTTAGCGGTTTTAAAGTGTTCCGGAAAATAACCGTGTTCAAAGCAGGAATTAATAATGTCAGCAATAGGTTCGGTCAGAATATTACATGAAATTTTTAAGATTTTAATTGGTATGTCATCCGTACCAGCAGCGTTTGTATTGTGCAGAGTTTTAATAATGATACTAATTTCATTAGGAACAACAGGTTCTAAAAAGAAGGAACTTGGATTTATGATTTTCTTCTCCCGTAATTTATCATAAAAAGAATTGCTACTTGTTAAATTTTTTGTAATTTCTAAAGGTAGACTTGTGAAATGGTCGTTGAGCGCTGTAGCTATAGTTTCAGGATCATCAGTAAGTGTATTATTTAATTTTATTTGCATGTTAACATGGTCTTTCCTATCGCGGTCGACCTCTTTTTTTATTAATTGCCAAGCAGTTTTGGCTTTGTTTTTGGAATCAACTATTATCTGAGACGTGTGAAGAATCTTGGCGGCGCAACTACCGATTTCAGGATTGATTTGTATTTTAAGTAATATAAATGCAGTACAGGGTCAGCAAAAATTTTTAAAATGTCAAATAGTTCTCTTTTAGTTTTAGACGATAGTTTGATACCTTTTGTTATCCAACTTTTATTATGTCTGTACCGACGCTTTTTCTTTTTTTCGAAAGCTTTAAAGAAGACCGAATTGAAAAGGTTGTAAAAATGATCAATTTTCTGAGAAGGGAGCCGTAGGGAATACATTTCCTCCCAGTGTAAATCTCCTAGAAGCTTTATGAACGTGTCTAAATTTTTTTTGTTATTGAAACCCCTTACCCAGATAACGTCGTCACGTAAAGTGGATCCTGATTTAAAGATATTTGTTTTCATTATTAAAGCATTGTGGTCCGTGAAATCTTCTGAAAAATTTACCACTGTGGGATTACGATCAACATTAGTTAGTATATTATCAATGCATGTCTTAGATTTGTGAGTTATCCGGGTAGGTGTAAAAACGGTGGCATGAAGACCCAACGATTGGAGCGGTGACGTGAAATCAGCTGTTAAACTATTGTTTTTTAATAAATCAATATTGAAATCCCCGCAAACAAAAAGATTCTTACAAGATAAGTGTTTGTTTATGACTGAAGAAAAGTTGTCTAAAAAGACAAGTGCTATTTCCATCTGGAGTTCTGTAGACACTAAAAATGATAGTATTCAGTGAAGGAATTCTGATTCCACAACATTCAAAATCTTTATCAACTACAAGATTTCTTTCAATGAGCACTTGATTAGTTAAGTAATTATCTTTTACTAGGACCATAGTGCCACCTCGAGAATGAATATTTCTGGAGTAATTTGAAGCTACTTTATAACCTGGAATAGAAAAAACTGAAACTTCTAGAGCATTCATCCAGTGCTCATTTAAACAAATCACATCAATATTGTTATCCTACCTGTCTAACAGCAATTGTAAATATAGAGACTTGATCGGTCTATTCATACCTTGAGTGTTAACATGCATAACAGAAAATTCGTCCGATGATAGATTTAAAAAAAAGGATCAGGATCATTTACAATACAATAGAATAAGTTGATAATGTAAAAAGAGAAATTTGCAGTGTAACATAATAAAATTATAAAACATTTTTTTATTAGAGGGTATCTAAAATTAGTTAACAGACAGCATACGGTGTAAATTTGATTTATACTCCCTAATAAAGATACAGGAATATTATTCGACAATATTTTGTATTTTTTATGCGATTTATTGCCCGTTTCACATGTATACGTTCTGTAGCTATCATTCTGGTTTTCCTCACATCTTCTGGATTGAACTGCATACCAGAAATTCTAAACGTGGGTATGTTTATATTAATGTTAATATCCTCAAACAAAGCAACTACATTAAAACCTTTGTCCGCTAATATAACATCACCTTCACGTAACTCCCCAGTTGTAACTTTTTTCTTGACAACTGATAAATACCCACTATCAGATATAGAACCTGTGAAAAGTGCGGAAACAAAAATAATTGCACCATTGGGATCAATCATCAGAAGTGATTTTAAAGTAGTTGCTCCCTTATAGTTAGAATAGCACTGACTTTGTCTAACCATTGACGATGGCGTTTCAATAAAAAAATCGGTATAGTCAATGCTACGCTACCTATTACATTGGGATATTCTCGTTTAAATCGATCTGCTGTATTTTCCAAAAGAATATCTCGATGTGGCCATATATTTAAACTGCCCAATCTTAAAAACATAAAGTTTATCCAACTTATAAAAATTTTTGCCGTTGTTGATTTTGACACGCCAAACATATCTGACAACGTCTCGTAATCAAATGCTTTTCGTAATTTCGTTAATGTTAAAAAAAATTGGTTTATAGCTGTCAACTTCCGTACATTTCTTCTTATTTGCGGTTTTTCTCCTGTATACAGCAAGATATCGGACGAATCTTCTGAAGGCAAAATAAATTTAAACGCTATTAAAAATATTTCAAACGTTTGCATACCGCTATAATATAATATTTTTTCATCACTGTGGCGAAAAGTTTCGACAGAAAAGAATGTTTTATAAATGCTCTTATTCTTACAACTATCCTTTTGTACTGCGTCACAGCGTTTTTCTAGTGCACTCTTTGCTTGTTTCAAAGAACGTATTTCTTCATTCAAAATTTCAATATGAGATTTTAAAGTTTCATTTTCAATGAGTATTTCAGTAGCTGGCAGCAGTATATGTTGTTGTGGGTTTAAATTGGAATCTTCTATATTAATTTCAGAATCTTGATTGACAATTTCGTTTGAAGATGGTAAATCTTCTTCTGGGACAAATTGGGTTTTTCTTGTTACATACTTGGAATCGCGTATAAAGGTTTTCTTTGTCCATGTAAATACAGACGGTACGACATTTTTACGTAATTTCAATAAGCTCCCAGCATACCAATAATCTGTTTCTAGAAAATGTTTTGAACAAACCTATAATATACAAAATACTAATTATTATTAAAACGCACTAGTTGTATTAATTCCGAACCTTTGTATGTTTATTGATAACAAGCGGGGTCGGATTCTTCGCTGATTTTCTAACTTCGCGGCGAACCGCGTGTATCCATTGTTTGCGTAATACATCATTTACAGGAAATGAATGAAATGATAACTTGCATCCCTTCTTTGCCCGATTTGAACAATTTGGTACACATCAAGCATTAACCATATTAGCTAACTTAATGAACTTAATACAACCTCTGTCGCTAACCGGCCACTCATTACTTACTCGAGTACCAGCTAACTGCGTTGCCCGAACTATGCGCACGCACATCAAGTTGTGACGTATGCGAGCGATTACGACAGGATAGGTCTATTACAACCACTGTTTTTATATTTACCACTAAATATTTTATATTTTACTCAATTTTAATATGTTTTTGTATTGTTCTGACTTCTGAAGAAGCTTTTTAAAAAAAAGGCGCAACGTTAACATTTTTATACAGGGCTTTCATTTCAAAACTAGCCACCTTTAATAACTCTGAAAGTTTTGAAATTTCCAGTTTGAATAAAAACACGTCAACTTTGATATCGAGGGGGAAGTTTAAAACCGCCATTGAAGTAATTTTATAATTCACCCCCTCCACTCCAACAACCCCCACTTTGAAATTTCAAATGGAACTACCTATTTTGTGATATATCATTTTACGGGTAATAAAATTCTGTATTGAAAAATTTTTATAATTCCCCCCTTCACTCCAGAAACCCCACCTCCTTTGAAATTTCAAATTTTCCCCTACCTTGTGATATATCATTTTACAGGTAAAAAATTCTCTATCTAATCACATTATTTTATATTCCAACCCCTCAACCTCAACAACCCCCCTTTCTGAGATCATTGACATTTCCAATTTGAAAAAAAAGTACATTTTTATATCGAATGGGAAGGTTAAAATGACTATTGAAATGCTAAAAAAAATTTTAATCACTATTTTCGTTCTCCACTTTAATTGGTTGCATATTACCATTTAATTAATTAATTAATTATTAACAGCCGTTTTTTCTTAAAAGAGTTTTTATAACTCTTAATTAATAAGGTCAAAAAAAATATTTGAGTTGCCATTGATAGACTTAAAAAGTCAATATAAATTCGTTCCATTATTGGGAAGGAATTGGTTGAATATTTTTAATCCATATTGGAAAAATGTCGTTGATAGCAATATCATTGTCAAAGTCGATAGTATTAATTCTGTGTCCAGTAAGTCAAGTCAAGTCAGTAGTAATGAAGTCGAACATATTGAATTAATTGCTGAAGTTAAAAGTAGATTCCCAAATGTGTTTGCGGATGAACCAAATTCTTATATCAAACAATTTAAGGCTGAAATTAAAGTCAAAGATGGTATAAAACCAATCTTTCATAGAGCGTATGAAATGCGTTTTTCTTTGCCCCACACATTGATTGACCATTGTCGCTGATTTTCCACATGGAGATCCCAATTTATTTTACTGGGCTCCAATAGTGCATGTTATGACGATTAACATACCCATTATTTTTAAATGACGCTTCATCGGTAAATAAAATCTTGTTGCAATTAAATTGTCTTCTGTTTTCAGTCATAAACTGACAAAATGCTGTATGTCGATTAAAATCATTTCTTCCAAGTTGTTGATGAAGAACTAATTTAAATGGGTGAAACTTTACGTGGTTCAATGTTCTAACGACTGTACTTTTACAGCAGCAATAGCTCGGGTACTTGTATGTGAATTTTCATTAACTTTAGCTATTGTTGCCTCCAAAACTTACAGATCTCTGAGTCCAGCATGTCTTACACGAGGGAGTATTCTGATACTACCTGTATCAAGAAATGTTGTAACAACTCTTTGTACGTTTGTGAAATTGAAATCCTATTCTCTTCCTGGAAATCGCTGCATTAATAATCTTGAAGTTTCCCTGATATTTCTATTACCATCACCAGGGGTTATGACCAGGTCGATCTTATCTTAAACATTTTGGGATGAAAGAAACCAACAAACAACTTCAGAACTCACCAGGAACAAGAAAAATAACAAAGATTGTATAGCCACAAACAAGTAGTATAACACGAGTTTTACAGATACTATGGTCAGCTGACAAGATGACAGAACGATTATGCACTGCAACCATACGTTTTTGATTTTAAATTTATTTAAATTAACTACATTTTTTGTTTTTGTTTTATTTAAATTTGTACGTCATTATCGCAATTGAAGACACAAGTGTATGAAGGGTTTATGTCATACAAAGTTGATTTTGAGAAAAATAGCTGCCAAAGTTTTTTCAACTGTGTTTTTTCGTGTTACATTAAATAAAACTAAATTATGCAGTTTTGTATAGGCCGTTATTGTAGAATTATGATTACATACTAGAAACAACAGTATGGTGTCAGTTTTTAACTATAAGTAAAAAAAAGGAACATAGATCCTTTATCAACTAAAAAATAAAATTATTTAAATTCTTCTTAAATGGAAGACAGGGTCCATGTCACAAAACTTTTTGTTTTTACGTTGTTGTTATATTGTACATAAACAACAAATATGTAGATAAATATATTTAATATTTGAAATACAACGTTGAGTTTTCTTTATCTATCAAACAACCCCTAACTACCATTCTTCTATTTTTTATTATTTTATAATCAGCCTCTAAATATTATATACTAACTAATACTAATCTCCCCCTTAAATTATAAATTTAACCTATCCGGTTTCTTTACTTCACGTGTGGAACGTTGTCTAACAATACCACTTATTTTTAGATTATTGTCATTATTATCAGCCACTATTCCCATTTTCTTTCAAAGGTGTACATAATAAGGACTAGAATTGACAACTTCAAAATTCCATTTATTGCTGAACTTCTAAATTCTAAGCTGTTAAACGGATTACAGTCGCACACAACTGTTTTCGGTATGCCATGATTCGAGTATACTATTACAAGTTTAGAAATAACTTCCTGAGCAGACTTTTCTCTTATGGTTATAATATCGAGCCATTTAGATAAATAATCAACTACGATTAAATAATTTCTATGAGCATATTCAGCAATATCCAACCCAATTTTGTTAAATGGCAATGTTGGTATTTTATGACTAATTAGGGGTTCATAAGTACAGCTCCTTTGGTACTTTTCACATTCTTTACATTGTTTAACTAGCATCTCAACATTTACGTTCATCGAAGGCCAATAAAACAATTTACGAGCCCTCCTCTTACACTTTACAATTCCAAAGTGAACTGAATGCACATTATTCAACACTTCATTTCTAAACAAGGGGGATATAACAATCTTATCATTAAAAAATACAATGTTCTCTATCACATACAATTCATCTCTTATCTTATAATATTGTTTAAGATCTGTATTAGCTAAACATGTATTATAATTATACCAACCATTGTTAATCAATTCAATAACCTTAGACAAAGTCATATCAGCTAAAGTATTTTGTTGTAAAATTGCAATTTTTTGTGGCGACATGGGCAAATAACATTCTAACTTCACAGAGTGTACAATACCGAATAATTCATTGTCTGATACAGCATTATTTTCTAAAAAGGCCCTTGATAACATATCTGCAACATACATATCTTTACCTGGAGTGTACTTAATGTTTGAAGAGTACTTTAATAGTTTCAAATGCATTCTTTGTATTCTTGCCGTACTTTTGTGAATGTCTCTATGTAGAATATTAACTAAAGGTTTATGATCTGTTTGTACTTCTATTTCATGACCATAAATAAATTGATGAAATTTTTAACATGCAAAGACAATACCTAACATTTCTTTTTCAATAATAGGGTAGTTTCTTTGAGCCGGTGTTAAACTGTTAGATGCAAAAGCTACTGGCTGACCTTCTTGAATTAAACTGCAGCCCAGCCCATCCTTACTGGCATCACTCTGTATTACAATTTTCTTTGTGAATTTAGCTCCCTTTCCGTCCATTCCCATGGTATTTTTTTTAAAGATTACGCAATGGTGCTGCTACTATTGACAAATTTGGAAAATTGTGTAAAAAATTTAACATACCTAAACAACTCTGAATGTTCTTTTTATTGCTGGGTACTGGCATTTTAACAATAGCGCTTCAACTCTGTCTTTATCTGGGTGTACCCCGAACTCAGAAAAAATTAACCCTAAATACTTAACTTGCTTAATCTTAAATTGCATTTTTTCTTTATTAAATTTAACATTAAATTGTTTAGCTTTTTCCATTACTAGGCCTAATACTTTATCATATTGTTCCCCTGTGTCACCTGAAACTATTAAATCATCAAAGTATACCTGAACACCAGGGATATCTCCAAAAATACGCATATTTTCTCTCTGGAAGACCTCGGGGCTGCTGGCTAATCCAAACGGTAGCCTGTTGAAATTGTAGCGCCCAAATGGCGTTCCGAATGTACATATCTTGGACGATTCCTCATCCAATTCAATTTGATGGAATCCATCCTTCATATCTAGGACACTAAACATTTTCTTGATGTTTTCAGGTAGTCTTCTTACTGGTCTCACAGTCGGCACGGCATCTTCTTTTAACTTTATCTTGTATTTGAACGGTAGCTTACCCAACCCTTTAAATACATCTTTGTATTTATTTATAAATTCTTCTTTGTCTCCCTGGATTGTTACTGCATCAATTCTTTTAATCAGACCCAACTTGATACAGGACCTCAGTCCCAGAATAGCATTTGCACATGCATTGACAACTTACAAACTTAAGATTTTCTTCTTTTCCTTTTACTACAGCTTTAAATTCTGCATTTCCCATGACATTTATTTTATATCCGCCAAACGCGACAAGTTTACTATTAGTTCGAACCAGTTTTGGACACAACTTCTTAAACACTTTGTATGATAGTACATTAACGTCTGCACCTGTATCAAGTTTAACTTCTACTACTTGACCATTTATTATTAAAGGATACAACCATTGTAAATTTTCCTGGCTTTTAACTTCCTCCACAAGCCTTAATCCATCAACCTAAATTTCATTTGCACTAGAACTTTCTTCAAGTACTTCGTTAACTCCCTTCTTCGCACGGTACAATTTCTTCTTATTTCTAACTCTACATCCCACAGCAAAGTGACCATATCGACCACACTTATTACACGTTTCGTTATACGCTGGACAGCTTCTTGGCCCATGTTCGGTACCACACTTTTTGCACTGATAGGTGTTTGTTTGTTTCTCATTATTGAATGAACTATTGTTTTTCTTAATTATATTTATACCTGCACTGCTAGTAGATGGCACCATACTTGCATCTTGCAAAATTTTGACCTGCCTTTTACTAGCTTCGTGAGCTCGACATAGTTCTACAGCCTTTTCTAGGGTTAGTTCCGTTTCACGCAGCATTCTTTCTTGAAGCGACATATTTTTGATACCAATAATTACCCGATCCCTAATTAAAGACATTTCCTGATCACCAAATTAACAGTCCTTGGACAGTTTCTTTAGATCGGTCAAATACTGTTCAAATAGTTCACCTTCTTGCTGGCTTCGGTTAAAAAACTTGAATCGGATAAAAACAACATTCTTGCGAGGTTTACAGTGCTTTTCAAACGCTTCTAGAAGTACATGATACGTCTTTTTGTCAGCTGCTGCTAACTTAAAAGTGTTGAACAAATGAAGTCCATCATCTCCAATGGCATTCAACAACATCGCAATCTTAATTTCATCATCTTTACCTTCCTTCTCCGTTGCTTTTAAATATAATTCAAATTTTTGGCGGAAAATTGACCATTTTTCCTCCACATCCTCGGCAAAATTGATTCCTTAAGGGGGTTTGAGGCACTCCATTATTAAACAACGCTGCCTAACCTCAACTCACATGTGCTACAGGTTAGTAAGTGCAAATTCTTATTTTTATGCTACGGCACTCATCAACTGTTTTTACATCTGACACCATGTTTTATGTTTATTAAAAGATCCAACGTAGTTGTACTATTTATTATTTATTAAGTAATTTCATGAACAATGACATGTATGATAACCACGACTTATGCATGTCCCACATAAACTAGTGACTAACAACTAACTAGAAAGGTACCAACATAACAGCTTCTACCTCAGGTTTTAAACTGTCAAAACGCATTCTTAAATTATGTCCAAACATTCTGAATGCTGGAGATTCCCCTACACTACAATGAATTGAATTTCTATACCAAAATAGGTATCTGTATATTAACGTTGATAAAGCAATGTTATTATATTGCCGATCTGTCAAAACTTGATTGAGAGCATTCTTAAAAGATTTTACTGAATTTTCAGCTGCTCCATTACTGCTTGGATGATATGGTGGAGATTTAATGTGTTTTATACCATTCCTTCTACAAAATTCCTGCATTTCCTCTGACACCAATTGTGCTCCATTATCACTCACCATTGTCTTTGGTATTCCAAATCTCGAAAATACTTCTCTTACTTTTTCAATGGTATTCTTAGTCGTTATAGAATGACATTTCATATACCTCTGGCCACTTACTGTAACTATCCACAACAATTAAAAATTGTTTATTCTTAAATGGTCCTGCGAAGTCTATATGTATTCTTTCAAATACTTTTTCTGGATCTGAACGACATTTCAAACATGCTTCACACGATAAAGTCATTTTTTCTATATCTGAATCCATACCTGGCCACCAAAAATATGGTCTGGCTAATCCTTTAGTCTTAACAATACCTAAATGCGTGGTATGCAATTCCTTTAAGATATTTAATCGAATACTTTTAGGAACTATAATTCTGTGTCCCCACATTATTATTTCTTTTTCTAAAGTTAGCTCATTACGTTTGTTAAAATAATGTTTCCTTTTCATTTTCTTTTAAATAATTTCCATCCTCTTTAGTGATGTTAATGTTAGGTTGGTATTAAGGTTAGTCACTAGAGATACCCAAGCTCAACTGTACGAGCTACCCGTATGTATCATAGAGGCTACATTAATAAAGTAACTTGAACTGACTTATAATTAATTAAATCTTAAACATGGCGCTGCGAAAATATTGTTGAGTCAGTCGAGAGGAAAAAGTATCAGCTGAAATTTACCGGCGATACTCATAAGTGAGGTTAGGCGTGAAGTATACCACGCGGTCTATAATTTTTCCATTGAGTATCAAAATGGCGGGCCTGGGTGCCAGTGCAGTGAAATTACCACCGGATTTTGACCTACAAGGACGGAATGCCGCCACAGAATGGAAGTTCTGGAAGACTGCTTTTGAGGATTACCTAGTAGCAACGGGTCAACATGAAGCTGCCGACAAGGTAAAATTATCAATTTTAAGAAATATTATGGGGACCGAGTCTGCTAGGGTTATGTCAACATTTATAATTCCTGAGGGCCAAGCTAACGAATACAACTATACAATGGATTTAATAAATAAATATATAATCCCAGGGTAAACGAGTGTTTTGAACGATAAAACTTCCTGAGAAGAGTTCAGAAGGAAGGAGAGACCTTCGAACATTTTTTAACAGAGTGTAGACAACTGGTAAAATATTACAATTATAATAGTGTTGATCCCAACGAGTCCGCAGACGATAAGGCGATAAGGGACAAAATAGTTATGGGCATACGTGATCCAACCACGAGGGAGACTTTACTTCGAATCGACAAGCTTAAATTGGATAAAGCCATCCAGCATTGTAGAACAAGTGAACAAAGCAAGTCTCAGAGTCAGTAGTTTCGACAAGATGAAGGGAGTAACGATTATGATGTAAATATGGTTAACAGAAACAGGGAATCCGAAGGTAGAAATAGGTACGGAGCCAAACCTCGGATGCAGCCAGGTAAGAAACCAGAGTATAAGTATAACAATTCGTATGGAAGATTCCAGTGTACAAGGTGCCAAACTTCACATGGGCCTCGAGAATGCCCTGCATATGGTGAAAAGTGTAACAAGTGCAGCATACTGAACCATTTTGCGAAATCATGTAAAGGATCTACTTTTTTACTATAAGCTGCAGATTGCTCAACCTCAAATAAATTGTAAAATGATTCAGCAAATTCATCTATTTCAACATCACTACTATTCTCTTGTTCCAAAAAATTTTGTTTTCTCTGATTCGACTTTGAGCTATCTTTCGCCATGGAACATACGCTGCTAATGTGACCATACTTAAAACAAATTGTACATTTATATCTTTTAAATTTACAAAATTTAAAATTATATTCACCTTTACCACAAGCAAAACAAACATTTTCCTTGTCGTTCTTTTTCCATATATTCTTACCATCTTGTATCGTTTTTTGTTGTGTACCTATATGAAGTTCCGCTAGTATTCGGATTTCCCCTGTAATACAAAATCTCTTCTTTTACCTTAACGTTCTGTAGAGCTGCCTGCTTATTCAGAGCCGTATTTTTGATCTCGTCCAACGTCTTAATCACCATAATCTTCTTCACATACACGATCCAATATTCTATCTGCTAACATGCCCGTTACGAATTTATCCTTCACTAGTTTCACCAAACGATTTCCAAATTTACAATTCGTTGCTAAATTTTTTGTTCGTACATACCAATCGTTGACACTCTTAGATTTCTTTTGCTCAGCATCATAAAATTCCACTCTCTCCTTGAATACTGACACACGTGGAGCAAAGTGTTCTTGCAAAATATTGCATATCTCATTATACTTCTTATCCTTAGGTAACGATGGGTCACATAGGTCCCTGAGAATCTTGTAAGTTGCCGCCCCAATTGTGGTAATTAACATAGTAACCTTCTGTTTTTCGTCGGTTACATCATTAGCTTGAAAAAATTGATCGCTCCTTGTACAATATCCAATCTTCGTTTACGTCAAATTCACACATCGTACCAAAAACTGATTTTGCCATCATTAGTAAATTCATAATACTTGGCTAATTACTACTCAAATTAAGCAAAATAAATTTCCTGTGGTCTGGATCTTGAAATTATATGTATCTCTCCTACCTCTTGTGAAGCAATATTCAAAATTATATTTCGATACTGCTACCTCCAGTTCCACAATTGATTTTCCTCGTCGCCAAATGTTATATTGTACATAAACAACAAATATGTAGATAAATATATTTAATATTTGAAATACAACATTGAGTTTTCTTTATCTATCAAACAACCCCTAACTACCATTCTTCTATTTTTTATTATTTTATAATCAGCCTCCTGTAAATATTATACATTCCAAAAAGCGCACTTCTTCAGCTGTTAACCTACCAGCTTTCACAGGATTAATGGTTGCGGGTATACTAACTAATACATTACAGTTGTCCTTCGCTTCGATTTTTGATTTTGAGTGTTATTCTGCTTGGTAATATTCTCATAAAAATATCTATACTCCTTGTCAACAAAATTTATTTGCTCGTTTTGAAATTTTCTCATCTGATATTTTGTTCTTTTTGTCGGCTAAAATGGTCAAAGTATATCTTTCCGACTGAATTTTCTTGCATCCAGATTTCATGTTTCTATTTTTAAAAAAGGTGTGTTTTCATCTAGTGTTATTTATACAAGTAACCAGTGGCGGCTCGCACACATATTTTATGGTGGGGCGGAAAAAAATTATTATCTTTAAGTAACACAATAGTACGAAAAATACAATATCAATTTATTTACTATAATTACAAAACAATTATGAAATATTTTTATATACAAATTCAGTACGCCGTTGCTTCTTCTGCACAAAATGTTCTATAACTAGTTCATTGAAATGTGGTGTATTTTGAATCATATTCTTTTGAATGGAACACATAGCCAATGCAGAAAGCCTATCCTGGGACATAGTACTTCTTAGAAAAGTTTTTATTCTCTTTAAAGTTGAGAAACTACGTTCACTTTCCACTGTGGTCATTGGGATGGTATAAATTATTTTTAACAATTTGACCGTTTCAGAAAACGCGGTGACAAGGTTATTTTCACCTAGTATTTGCAACAATGGCAGCGCCGCAGTATATGCAGAAAAATAATTTCTGTTGTAGAAAACAATTAATTCTTGTTTTAGCTTTGCACGGTCTAAAAATGAGTAGGCCTTTGTTGCGACTTGGAAAATATCTTCTGGAAAAACACGTTGATATTCTGATAACATATCTGGACAAACGAGTAGAGCAAGGGTTAAATGATCCGTAAATTCAAAACGATCTTCAGCACATGTAATAATGATGTCGCAGACTTCCTTTGCTACCATGCCATTATTATCTTCCGTTCTTGGTCGTTTTGACAAAGTCGTGTTACACGTGGTGTCTACACCTTCGCGAATTTTTTGTATGTTTCTTTTAAAGTCGGACACATATGTATTCATTTTAACAGGATCAATTGCTCTATGCTGCAACTGATTATACATAATATACAAGTTGTACAGAACCACAGAATACGTCGTACGTCGTTGAGTTGAGTACAACGTGAGATTTTAACTCCGCTAAAATTATAATTTTTAAAGTGGTTCTTCGGTATAGGATATTTGTGAAAATTACACTATAAATCAAACTAATGAAACGCATGTAACACAAGAACAGAATAAAAACAGATAAAGCGGGTATCACGCCGAACACCTTGTGCGGTTATTGTGTCGCTTTATTAAATTAAATTATGGAGCAAACCTGTAATAAATGTTCGTTTTTGATAAAAGACAATGAAAAGGCAAAATGCGCAGACTGCAAAAACTATTACCACTTTGAATGTTCGGTAACCGAACAGAGCTATAAACGTGTAAATAAAAACAAAGCTGTCTGGAAATGTATAGATTGCATAAGCGTAACTAGAGGTAGAAGTAATAGTGTAAATACTGAATCTAACTACAGTACTGAAAATGAAGGAGACTTAGCTCAAATTAAAAACATGCTCGTCGATATGAATAAAAAACTAACTATTATTGAATCCAACCGAAATACTATAAACAATGATATACAGAATATAAACAAATCATTGTCTTTCCTTGACGGAAAGTATAATACGCTAATTGAAACTGTAAATACTCAAAAAGATAAATTAGAAACTGCAAACAAGGATATCATACGCCTAACAAATACTACAAACATCAAATTGCGAAAACGATGATGATAATGTTGTTGGTTTAGGCCAATTAGCAACTTCAGACATTGATGGCTGTACAACTCAAGACGACAAAGCTACCGATGACCAAGAGGACAACACTGCTGAAAACGTACGGTGTTTAGAGGAAGACGAAGTTGAAGTTGAAAACCAAACTCCAGCTACCCTAGAAACTTGTGCGGTCTTGTATGTCGCTGGTTACGTAATCTATAAAACACTGAAACATTTTAATTGTGAACAGTGTGTACTGATGTGTAAAAGCGATTCTTTAGTAATTAATGCAAATGAACTATTTTTACTCCAAAAAGATTACGGTACGGGGGAATGTGTTGCATATTTAAAAACACCCTGTGATGTACTAGTAAATATAGTGACAGTCTTACTTACACATTTTGAAGATTATTTTAAACACAACAAATGTTGTAGAAGTTTTAAAAAATTATTATTAGCAACTAGTGTACAGAAAATTAAAATACTAGTACCAGAGTGGCTGCAGGAGAAAGATGGGTGTTATCAACACAAATTGTTTTTAATTGAACACTTAATCAAGTGTAAACTTTTCAAGTCGCTGAAATGGCTATCCCAAGATTTAAGGATAACGAAACAAACTTCAAAAACTCCAAATAAAAAATTAAAACATCTACAAAACGTCTAACGGCCAGAATCAGAAATTACTATAAAATAAGTGTTAAGTTATGTTGTATATTGTAACGAAGTTACTAATTTTTTAAGTTATTTTCCATAGTAAATGCAGTATTAAAATATTTAGTTTACCTGTAATTATTTAATTTAACATTTTTTTAAGTATTTTATTAGGGCTGATATATTTAGTTAATCATTTTCGGTGTTAGTACACCAGTTATTTAATTTTAGTTAACTCGGTTTAATTGTTATTTGTATTTATTTACCTGTTTTCCTTATTATTTGTAAATTTTAGTTGGCCGTGCAATCTGATAGCGCTCGACCGTAGCTAGAGCGGCCGATCCGCGGCGTGGCCCCACTTTCTCTTTTGATTTTCCCACTTTCGCCGGGGCCGCGTATCTTTCAACTCCGTTTTCAAAATTTTGAACTCGCCGGCTATAAAAGGCGAATTTTGAGTCCAGAGTAAGAAGTTCTTGATGTCTTCTGCTACAGTTCAACAACAGTCAACTCCAGCTTCGAGGATCATCTCCAGGTGAGCTAATACTCTTTAAAGTGTTTGGTGCCAAGTTTAGTTTTCAAGTTAGGATTTTTCTAAGTGTTTGGTAAAGACTTAGCCGATTTAAATTTTATAAATTATTTTTCTAAGTTCCAAATTGAACTTAGCCGTTTAGTTTACTGTTTTGTTTTGTAATAAGTCCCAGTTTGGACTTAGCCGGATTTTTAGGAACTCTTGTCATTTCCGCCGAGTTGCTTATTGACCTGGGGTAGTGGCTAGTTTGCGAGATTCAGTTCTGCGACTAGACATCTTCTCCAGAGAAATAGGTGAATTCCGCCGAGTTGCTTATTGACCTGGGGTAGTGGCTAGTTTGCGAGATTCAGTTCTGCGACTAGACGTCTTCTCCGGAGATATAGGTAATTCCCGCTGTGTAGCTTTTTGACCTGGGGCATTTGGCTAGTTTGCGAGATTCGGTTCTGCGACTAGACATCTTCTCCGGTGATCTAAGTGAAACCCTCCGTGTTTGCTTTTCCCTGACCTGTTTATTTGCTTGGTTTATTTTTACTTGGAGTGGCTGACCCGTACAGTAGCGCATATCCCTGTGTACTCGTCACCTACTTCTGGGTGGAATTAAATAAAGCCTGCCCTCCCTGTTCCGACCCTGGTTTTCATTTAATTGTTTAGAGTATCTTTTGTTTAGTTTAGTTTTGAGTACCGTTTCAGTAGAGGTGGCACCTTACAATTTTAATAGAGATTATAGTTCTGGTAATTATAAAGTCGATTGTTTTATTTTCCGCTTGCTATAAACCGCTTGTACCAAAACATTGCTTTGCCCCGCTTTTATTCGCACGCTAATTCACGCACCGCTTGTGGCTGGCTTGCAAAACCGTATTTTAGGTAATAATTGGTTTGTACAAAGTTGTAATATATTGTTGTTTAATATAAACCCTTTCTATAACGTTTGGTGTATGATTTGTTTGCGTGTGCATATTCTGCTTCTAAAAGCTTTCAGTTTTCCACGTGGAAGAAGAATCGACCCCTGGACATTTACTTTCTTCACTGAAGCTACCCAGGTCTTCGTTTCACTAGGTATACAACGAAGCCGTTGGAGAGAAAACTCCTTAATAAAATCTGGCGCCCGAGACTCCCGCAGAATTGTTGTGTTTAAGCAGACAAACAATCCCGCCCCAAACCCGGCATAACCCTCATTCACCAGAAGCGTCGCCAAATTTGACGCCCGAACCGAAAGAGCGTCGCAAATTTGGCGCCCGAGCAGGGACCTGTTTTTCTTTCAAACCTCGTAAAGGAAGACATCGCCGACGAAGGGCACTCCATCCAGCAAACAAAATACACCACCGTCAGCATGGCAAACAGCAAGCAAGATCCGACCGAACAAAGTCAAGAACATTCCTCCGACGAGCAAGAAGACGAGACCGTAGGCCTAGAAGTGGCAGACAACCGCGTGGGTTGGATATACCGTCTGAAGAAGAACCAGCTGATCGAAGAAAGCGAGAAGTTTGGACTAAATCCTGAAGGATCTATGGCGAAGCTACGTCGCCAACTATCACGGTTCCTACGTGATGGACACACATCCCCTAGGTCCAAAAACCAACCGCCCCAGCACACCGAATCGTCCTCGTACTTGTCCGCTACGTTACCACCCACCTGGTCACAGCCGCTCCGTACCGAAGCCTCTCCAAACCAACCACCCTATCTACCAAAATCACAGTTTCCGTCCCGTACCGACACATCCCCGCAGCCTCCGAATTCATTATCCGTACCGGAGTGGTTACTCCGTCTTGCAAACGCAACACCGACTTCTACCTGGGGAAATGTAACTACTACCTGGACCCAGGTGCCGTATACCACTATCCCTCCCATTAATTGTATTCCAGCTCCCAGTAACAATATCAACCTCCCTGTATTCCCGTCTGTTGGCCCGTTACCACCCTCTTCCCTACCACCGCAAAATTCTGTACCCGCTTCAGCAATTAGGACCGACTCACTAAGGGTCCATGAATGGCATGTCAGCTTTAATGGACGCACCGATCCGGTAGCATTCCTAGAACGCTTAAACGAAGTTTGTCTTAGGTATAACTTAATTACAGAAGCATTACTGCCAGTCTTGCCCGAACTTCTAACCGAAACAGCATTAGCCTGGTATAGGAACAATTGTCGCAATTGGACGTGCTGGTCCGACTTTCTCCGGGACTTCCGAGCGTTCTACCTTCCCACCGACTACCACATCCAGCTAGAGGCACAGATAAGTCAGAGACGTCAACGCCCGAGGGAAAAGGCACTAGATTTCATCATCGACCTGCAAACGTTAATAAGACGACATGGAGCCATGTCCCCGCAACAAGAGTTGTATTGGCTGCATCAGAACCTGTTGCCAGAGTATCGTTTGTTCATTCATAGGTCTACCTGCAGCACCGTACCACAGTTAATTGCTGCAGTAAAGGAATACGAAGACATCCAGTTAGAACGCTTAGGTACTCCGATTTTTAGCACCCCGTCACCAAGAGAGACAACTCTGACAACCGCAAGGCAGCCTGAAACGCGAACCGAGGTACCCCGACCTTTGTTGCCAGTCCGCCGCCAGGAAGCTCGGCCAGTACCCATTAACACGCCAGTTACACCAAATAGAATCATGAGTGCCAGGACAAGTCCGACTTCGACTGTCTGCTGGAGATGTGGACAAACCGGACATCTTCGACAGCACTGTAGGAACCAGCCAGTGTTATTCTGCTCCCGATGTGGAAGGCGAGGTATACTTTCCCGGGATTGCAACTGCCGAGAACGGAGCCCCTCAGACCGGAGGCCTGGGCCGCTCCCATTAAACACCACCTCCTGCACCCAAGACACCCGTCCGTACATTTCAGTTGTCATAGGAGACCGAAAATTCGCTGCGCTTGTAGACACCGGTGCCGTCTTGTCCTACATGGGCCCCAGCGTATTGAAACTCTGCCGCCAGTTGAAAATACGGAAGCAGCAACCCGTTAGCTGTCAAGCTACCGTCTTAGACGGTAGCCCAGTAGCCATTTCCGCCGCATACCAAATACCTCTGACCATAAGGGATAAGACCCAGACACAGGTATTCAATTATGTAGAGAATATGGCCACCGATTTGTTACTGGGAATGGATTTCCTCCAGAGTATGGATTTCCATGTCAACCTGAAGACCGGTAATATATTCCTAGAGAATGTCATCGTGTCTATGCCAAAGGAGACTCCCATGACCGTGGGACTCGTCCAGAACAGTTTTCCAGCTTTGGTTAAACTGCCCACCGCTGTTACACCAACGGAGGATCCCTCCCAAAATAGATGTGTAATGGATTTACCAGAATGCAACTGGTACCGAAAGAAGCTCGATGAAGTGACCCAACACCCAGCTGACTTCCAGAATTATATCATTAAAAAAGGAAAGCTGTACCGCCATTTCATCGACAACAACCTGAAGGATGATGAGTTCCACAACACCTGGAAACTGTGCGTTCCGAAACCACTGCGACCACAAGTTTTGAAGGAAATTCACGATCATCCTACCGCAGGACACCTAGGGATCACCAAGACCATCGCCCGTGTAGCTACCCTGTATTATTGGCCTGGAATGTTTCGCGAAGTAGCTAAGTATGTTCGAAGTTGCTTGCAGTGCCAGAGGTTTAACACCTCTCAAAAGCAAACACCCGGTCAGATACAGCCGTCCGCAAAACACCAGCCATGGCAAGCAGTCAGCATCGATTTGGTGGGTCCAGTACCAAGGTCTTCGATGGGCAACTATTATCCAGCTGGCTTCCAAGATCGACTCACCAAAAGAGTATCATGTAGAACAAGCCGTAAAAATTGTGCACGAGCTGTCACCCAGGATCCGTTGGTGGAAGTTCCCATCCGTTTCGGAACTCTCCAGACCATCATCACCAATAAAGCATTCACCACCCAGCAACATCATTATAACCTCCGCCGTAGAGACTGGAAATGCCACGTAGGGGATCAAGTTATGAAAAAGGAACACCACCTTTCTTCCGCCGCACAAGGTTTCGCAGCCAAGCTCGCGCCAAAATACTCCGGCCCCTACACCGTAACTAAAGTCATTTCTCCGGTCGTTTACCAGTTAAAAGATGAAGCGGGAAATAAAATATCGCGTGTCCATATTAAAGACTTAAAACCCTCTATCCGTAATTAATGTTTTAGAATGCGTAAAGTTATCCAGCATCCACCCTCAGCAAAGGTAGAGCCTACCCAGAGGAAACAACAGACCGCCCGAATGAACCAAGTTAGGAAAATGGTCGCCCACCTCGCAGATCAGCAGCGCGGAGGGAACAAGCGGCCCATAGCGAAAACAACCGTACCGTCCGACGTCCGCATCTCCATACCGCTGCATCGAATCCAGGTCCAGGAGATTCCGAAGGTGGCCGATCTAGTAGCCACGCAGCGGAGAGCCACCAGACCTTGGCGTATGGCCACTCCAGCTCCCCGGCCACCTATTTTTCCCGACACCCACCTCCCACTCCCTGCAGCACGACCTTCTGATACCCCAGCCGGATTAGCGGTACCGGCTATTTTGGATCAGTATTTTCGCCAGCACCTAGGTCCACCGCTACCTAACCCTACCTCCATCCCCGCTGCATCGATTCCTTCCGCTCCTTCCATGCCTTTCATCCCTATCCTGTCAGTTTCGTCGCCGACCGGCGTTCCAACCGCGGCCACGCTATATTGCGACCAAACACCGACCATTATATCCCTTCCCAGTTCCTCCACCAACCCTGCACCAGGATCTCTTGCCGACCTCGAGTCCAGGATGGCCAGTATGGGGCCCAATTTCAATGATTGGCCCCTACCTCTTCGCCAGGAGGTAAGGCAACGAGTGCTACGTGGTGGAGACCTCCGACGATGCCGGTATCGGTTTAAAACCCTCTCCTGTCCCCGCATAACCATCCATTCCTCCTTCTAAATTGCTCTCCGTTTGTTCTCTGTTCTTTATTCCTCCTCTCTTTCATTTTATCCCTTTTTACTAAATCCCTTCTCTCTTTCGTTTTCCCCTTCCTTAAAAATTATCCCTTCCCTACAAATCCCTTCTCCTTTATACTGCTATATAAGCAGACAGGCACCTGTCTCTGGACTAAGTCAGTTCAAGTCTCTCAAACAGTCCACATCATGTCCAGTCAGAATAACGAGGATTTCGACCTGCTCCGAGAATTAGATTCCGCCATGGAAGAAATAGAACCAACCCCAGTAACAATAACTTCAAGAACCGACCAAGAAGAAGATCCACCTATGGAGTTCTTCACCGATGAGGCTCTGGAAGTGGTTGAACTCCCGCTTGTTTCTCCGAAACCGCCGACAACTACAGAAACCATTGCGACACCGATACCAAACAGTCCACCAGGTCTTAAAGTCCCAATCCCTGAAATGTCATCACCTACCGGACCATTCAAACGAATGAAATATACCAGTCCAGTTCCTTCCCTTACGAGGTTGCCAGCACTGTCGCCGCCCGCCAAAATCAGAGAAGACACCATTACAGGGGGTTTTTGGTCCACCATTACCTCCGACATCCGAGAAGTCGAACGACATGCCGAAATATCTAACCAAAACAACGTCGCCAATATTTATCTCCACCAAGCCCGCATACCCGTATGGAAGAACAATATATGCTGGCGTTGCGGTCTAGAAGGTCACCATCGTGATATATGTTCCTATACTCCGATCCTTTTCTGCTCTCGATGCGGCCGCCGTGGGAAGATGTCCCGTGATTGTAACTGCCCCGTTTTCAAAGGAAGTTCAGTAAGCCGAGGAGTGCAGTGCAACCTACTGAAGCCGAACGCATTCATCTCCACGTCCTGCAGCATCCATGGACACCGGAAGGAGTAGTGCCGAAAAGGATGTGCCACCCTTTTCTTTCCGAAGAAAGGGGGGTGTGTAACGAAGTTACTAATTTTTTAAGTTATTTTCCATAGTAAATGCAGTATTAAAATATTTAGTTTACCTGTAATTATTTAATTTAACATTTTTTTAAGTATTTTATTAGGGCTGATATATTTAGTTAATCATTTTCGGTGTTAGTACACCAGTTATTTAATTTTAGTTAACTCGGTTTAATTGTTATTTGTATTTATTTACCTGTTTTCCTTATTATTTGTAAATTTTAGTTGGCCGTGCAATCTGATAGCGCTCGACCGTAGCTAGAGCGGCCGATCCGCGGCGTGGCCCCACTTTCTCTTTTGATTTTCCCACTTTCGCCGGGGCCGCGTATCTTTCAACTCCGTTTTCAAAATTTTGAACTCGCCGGCTATAAAAGGCGAATTTTGAGTCCAGAGTAAGAAGTTCTTGATGTCTTCTGCTACAGTTCAACAACAGTCAACTCCAGCTTCGAGGATCATCTCCAGGTGAGCTAATACTCTTTAAAGTGTTTGGTGCCAAGTTTAGTTTTCAAGTTAGGATTTTTCTAAGTGTTTGGTAAAGACTTAGCCGATTTAAATTTTATAAATTATTTTTCTAAGTTCCAAATTGAACTTAGCCGTTTAGTTTACTGTTTTGTTTTGTAATAAGTCCCAGTTTGGACTTAGCCGGATTTTTAGGAACTCTTGTCATTTCCGCCGAGTTGCTTATTGACCTGGGGTAGTGGCTAGTTTGCGAGATTCAGTTCTGCGACTAGACATCTTCTCCAGAGAAATAGGTGAATTCCGCCGAGTTGCTTATTGACCTGGGGTAGTGGCTAGTTTGCGAGATTCAGTTCTGCGACTAGACGTCTTCTCCGGAGATATAGGTAATTCCCGCTGTGTAGCTTTTTGACCTGGGGCATTTGGCTAGTTTGCGAGATTCGGTTCTGCGACTAGACATCTTCTCCGGTGATCTAAGTGAAACCCTCCGTGTTTGCTTTTCCCTGACCTGTTTATTTGCTTGGTTTATTTTTACTTGGAGTGGCTGACCCGTACAGTAGCGCATATCCCTGTGTACTCGTCACCTACTTCTGGGTGGAATTAAATAAAGCCTGCCCTCCCTGTTCCGACCCTGGTTTTCATTTAATTGTTTAGAGTATCTTTTGTTTAGTTTAGTTTTGAGTACCGTTTCAGTAGAGGTGGCACCTTACAATTTTAATAGAGATTATAGCTCTGGTAATTATAAAGTCGATTGTTTTATTTTCCGCTTGCTATAAACCGCTTGTACCAAAACATTGCTTTGCCCCGCTTTTATTCGCACGCTAATTCACGCACCGCTTGTGGCTGGCTTGCAAAACCGTATTTTAGGTAATAATTGGTTTGTACAAAGTTGTAATATATTGTTGTTTAATATAAACCCTTTCTATAACGTTTGGTGTATGATTTGTTTGCGTGTGCATATTCTGCTTCTAAAAGCTTTCAGTTTTCCACGTGGAAGAAGAATCGACCCCTGGACATTTACTTTCTTCACTGAAGCTACCCAGGTCTTCGTTTCACTAGGTATACAACGAAGCCGTTGGAGAGAAAACTCCTTAATAAAATCTGGCGCCCGAGACTCCCGCAGAATTGTTGTGTTTAAGCAGACAAACAATCCCGCCCCAAACCCGGCATAACCCTCATTCACCAGAAGCGTCGCCAAATTTGACGCCCGAACCGAAAGAGCGTCGCAATATATTGTTAGTATTAACAAAGACTGTATTAATTATATTTTATTTAATATTTATTATTTATACAGGGTGTCCAAATATGATGATGTACATGGAGATCTCAGCTACCTTAAGAGATACGAAAATAGTTGGCGTAAAATTTTTTAATTGCCGGAATTGATTTTCTTCGTGTCCGCTTATGTTATAGAATGCCGAGTTTCAATTGCATAACTTTAATAATAAAAGACTTATTCAAGATTTTCGAAAAGGGCAAATTTAGGCTTTTTCAGAATATTTCAGAATTGCTTGCAGATATCTTGAAAGTGAATACTTTTTTGCAAGGGGCATCTTCGTATGTCTTAAGGTAGCTGAGGTCCCCATGTACATCACATCATCTTCTTGGACACCCTATAAAGCTCCACCAAGCTTACAAATGCCCCGGAAAATATGTCAACTAAATTTTGAAAGACAAGGCGCGACAATACGTCAAACAATAGCAAACAATTATACTCAAAAGTACATTCACTGAAAAAATTCAATTGATGTTTGAAATTTTAATAATTTCAGTGTTTGTCAAATTTGGTTTGACGTTTAAAATCTGTTAAGTATGAATGCTAAATCGAGGAAGATAATTCATTCGGAAGGTCATGGAATTCTTCGAATGAAAAGTATTTACAATTATTTAAATTTGCCGCCTAAATGTTTTTATTTTTACTGTACTTTGAAAAACTATAACTGCGCCGGACACACCTCCTTTCAACTTTCTAAGCTTAGTCGAGCTGTAGTTATATTTATGGATTCCGGAAATACGAACCCAGCAGTTGGCGCCCCAGTCAGTACCTATAGTTTATGTGAAAAATATTATTCGAAACATATAGGAAAAACTAATGAAACTAATTAGTAGTATTCAAATTAATTGTAACATTGGAGTTATTATAAGTAGCAATAGAAATATTTAATATTTATACCTATGCTTAATTTTATGTTTCACTGAGAGAAACGTCAGTGGAGCATAATCAAGCAGGTCGTTACAGTTATACAGGAGTATGCTTTTGTCAATATGTCGGTTTTTTTTCAAAATATTAATATTTTTTATTTTTATTCGACCGTCTGTTTTAGATGGTTGAAAATAAAATAGTATACAAACCACGGTGGAAAGTTTCATATCTATCTGGAGCATTAGCTCTCGATAGAAATGAAACTCTTTCCACCTGGGTATGTATATACTATTTTTCACTACTAACCTGAGAAGTCGTGATTATTTACTCCTTTTCTTTAATGAGAAGTTATATTTCTCAACCTAGGTAAATAATGATAATGAAAAATTACCTAGGTAAATAATAAAATAAACGTTCTAAAATACAAACCAGATGTTATTGGTTTTGTTTTATAGTTTGACAACTACAGTTACAGGCTACTTAATACTTTTAAATATTTAAAAAATCATGTGGAACTTGTAAATTACAAAAATCTAAACGAATAAAATTTCTAGTAGTGAAAATAATAGTATATAAACCACGGTAAAGAAGATTTCTCTCAACCTCGCAACTTATATCCCTTGCTGCTTCGCAGCTCGGAAAATAATAATTCTCAGTTGAGAAAAATGTTTTCTCTACCTTGGCCTATAATGTAGATAGTACTATCAGATATTATTATTTACGCCGTCCACTAAACTTTTCATTTTATACCTATCATTTGTTTAAGACGATTCAAATTATATATCCTGCAGGAACTTATTGTTAAAACAATACATGTAAATAGTCATTCTTTTTCTTTAATGCGTTATATTTTTTAATAACTGGATTAGCTGGGTATGGATTTTGTATTGTAAGTAGTTCAATTAAGTACAATTACAACCGTCCTTGATCGTATTTTTGATTAATTAAATACTTAGTTTTTTTAAATTTTATTTCTAATTTTATTCTAACTGCCAGTCTTAAAATACTCACGATTTTACATTTCTCAAGGAACTGATACCAAATTCTGCTGTTCTATATTGTTTGCTTGAGAATGTCAAAGTATTCAATTCATTTGCAACACGGCAACACTGCAAATTTGAAAGCAGTTTTATGACCTGCTTATCTGATAAGTTTATGGCCTGGGGCATTTGAGAATGAAAGCGGGTGCTCTCATTGTAAAATTTGGTTATGCAACCCAATGTACACTATAAACTCATTTTACCATTACGTTGCTCCTCTTCCCCACTTTATACTCTTTGATAATATCCAGTTATAGTCAATAGCAGTAGCAAAACCATTAGTACCATTTAAAAAACCATATCAATAAATCATTAATTTTTTATCATTTTTCTTGTCCAAATCAGTCGGAGGGGTCACCAAATGTAACGGATGTTACAATATATTTAAATAAATATAAATTAAAGAAGTATTTTGGAGAGCAGCATTAGAATTGTGTTTATTGTTTTTAAATACAAAATAGAACTGATTATAAAATAAATATTCATTACCATCCCAACCCAAAACATTAATCAAAGCCAACCCATGAAACCATTACAGTACCAATTTGTGTATTTTGCAAGATATTTTTAACAATTACTAATGATCTCTTGCTGACTAACATATTCCTCTTAGTTCTGTTGCAGAATTGAGCCACAATTGCAGAAGGTGTAGTTTTATTGATGTTCGGAAGGCAATGGGCAACATCAATATCTGCTTCAGTAATTTCCAGTTGCAGTTCGCATGCTATTTTTACGACAATGCTTTTACAGTTTTCGGCTTGGAACTCTTGCACGCCACAAATTTCTACATTCCTATTTCTCGAATATTGCTGAAGATCAATTAAACGTTCATTTAAATTAATTATGATTGCCGCCTGTTCCTTTGTAGTATTTGTTAGGCGTATGATATCCTTGTTTGCAGTTTCTAATTTATCTTTTTGAGTATTTACAGTTTCAATTAGCGTATCATACTTTCCGTCAAGGAAAGACAATGATTTGTTTATATTCTGTATATCATTGTTTATAGTATTTTGGTTGGATTCAATAATAGTTAGTTTTTTATTCATATCGACGAGCATGTTTTTAATTTGAGCTAAGTCTCCTTCATTTTCAGTACTGTAGTTAGATTCAGTATTTACACTATTACTTCTACCTCTAGTTACGCTTATGCAATCTATACATTTCCAGACAGCTTTGTTTTTATTTACACGTTTATAGCTATGTTCGGTAACCGAACGATCTTGCAAAATACACAAATTGGTACTGTAATGGTTTCATGGGTTGGCTTTGATTAATGTTTTGGGTTGGGATGGTAATGAATATTTATTTTATAATCAGTTCTATTTTGTATTTAAAAACAATAAACACAATATATTTATTTAAATATATTGTAACATCCGTTACAGTACAAAAATATTTATCAACGAGCACCTAACAACCCAAAATAAATATTTATTAATGAAAACCAAAGAAAAGGCTAAGGAGGTTAACTACAAAGATGTGTGGTGGAAAAATGGTAAAGTACTGGCAAGAAAGAAAAGGCACACCTGAGTCCGAGGTTATTGTAATAAAGAAGCTAGAAGACATCCAATTAAAGTTTGTGTAATCATAGAAATGTTTTATGGGTGAGTCGTCCATTTTCTGTTTTACAGTCCGAATAATAATTAAAACGATTGCCTAATTTTTTTGATTCTATGGATATACAAAACCTGGATGAACTTTTGGATAACGAAACAATTATTACTGAAGTTATTGATAATATACAAGATAGCAACAAAAAAATTAAAGCTCTCAACACCAAGAGCAATTTTAAACTTATACATTTAAATATTCGGAGTGTACGGCAAAATTTTGACGAACTAGATTTATATTTAAATGAGTTTGAAAATAAATTTGATTTAATTGTACTATCGGAAACGTGGTGAATTGGAGATATTGAGTGTTTTACGTACCCTGGCTATAATACATATTATAATTCTAGCAAAATTAATCAAAACGATGGTGTTTTAATACTAATTAAAAATTCACTTAAATATACAGTCAATATTATAGAATATGGTCACTTTAAATTTTTGAGGGTTACGTTAGACAAAAATAATAATACTTTTGCTGTAACATGCCTATATAAACTACCGTCCTATACTACTAGTCTTTTTTTAGAACATCTTGAACAGTATATGAAGCAATATTGTACAAAATGTAACGAAATTATTACAGGTGATATAAACATTGATATTCTTGATGATACGGTTGTGGACACGCAAAATTATTTAAATCTAATGAGTAGGCAAGGTTTTATATCATACATAAACAGTCCCACAAGAATCTCAACTATTAAATCGTGTATCGACCACGTTTTTATAAAGACTAAAATAAATAAAAATTTTATTTTTCCGCTAATTTTCCTATCTAAAATAACCGATCATTGTCCCATTTTTTTACAAATCAATCTAAAAGAGAATCTAAAACATTCTACGAAAAATGAAAAACTAGTACATAAGATTATTAACTATAACAAAATAAATAAAAATTTAGAAAATGTAAACTGGAACGACCTTCTCTCTTCCTCTAATAATGCTAGTATTGACGAAATGTATGAAACTTTCATAAAGGTGTTAAAAAAAGAAATAACAAATGCTACCGTAATAAGAAAAATTAACACAAAAAAAACTGCAAACGAAAGCCGTGGATTACACAAGGGGTAATTAATTCTATACAAATAAGAGACCGCTTATATAAAGAAACAATATTAGCTCCCGAAAACAGAGACATACAAGATACGTATCTACTATACCAGCAACAAATACCGCACCTTATAAAACAACTTAAAAATTCATACTTTTCTAAGAAAATTGCAGAAGCAGGCAACGATGGCAAAAAAATGTGGAATATAGCCAAAGAGTCTCTCAACAATGACTTAAAACAAAAAAATATAACTGCTTCCAATATATCGCCAGATACTATGAATAACTTTTTTGCAAACATTGGGCAAGATCTTGCTAACAAAATACAAGTGGATATCCATGAACAAAATGCAATGTTGGCCAATGTTAAGCGTGTGACGAATAGCTTTTTTATCACCCCAATTACTCCTGCTGAAATAATAAAACAAATTGCTATGCTAAAAAACAAAACAGCACCTGGCTATGATGGAATATATTCCGAATTATTAAAAGAGACAGCAAAAAATATTTCAATACCACAATGTCATATTTTTAATGAATGTTTCACTCAAAGCTACTTCCCAAAGTGTTTAAAAAAATCTGTGGTGACTTCCATCTTTAAATCAAGAACATCTGATAACCCAAATAATTATCGCCCAATTTCTCTGATTTCTAACATTGCAAAAATACTAGAAAATTAATAAAAACTAGATTACTTTCATTCTTGGTTAGCAACAAAGTATTATCACATCAACAATTTGGATTTACTAAAAATAAAAGCACAAATGACGCCCTAGCACTTCTAACTAGAAATATATATTCATGTCTTGATAATTCGAAACCATGCGTATCGATGTTTTTAGACTTAAAAAAGCCTTCGATACAGTTAATCATGAGACACTGATAACAAAGTTATAAATAATTGGAATTAGAGGTCATGCGCTTAAATTATTTAAATCATATTTAACAGAAAGAACGCAATCGGTCCAAATGAATAATGCAAAAAGTCATGGAACAGTTGTAGGCTACGGGGTGCCTCAGGGAACAGTACTAGGTCCAATTCTATTTTTGATTTATATAAACGATTTATTATCTCTGAAATTAAATGGTAAATTAATATCATACGCTGACGACACTGTGCTGTACCTTGAAAGCACCTCGTGGTTCGAAATGAAAATACGGGCTGAACAGGACATGGCCAAAACAAAGGTTTGGCTAGACGCAAATAAACTGACGCTTAATCTCGAAAAAACAAATTTTATATGTTTCAGCATTTATTCAAATACAAAATGTGATTTAACAAAAATACAAATCCACAACACAACTTTTACTCGTATTAACCCCTGTCAATGCAGAACTATTAATTCGACAACTTCAGTCAAGTACCTAGGTGTCATAATGGACCGGTTTTTAAGGTGGGATATGCATATTTGCAATCTGACAAAGAAATTCAGGAAAACTTTTTACATCTTCAAAAAGCTCCGAGAAATTATGCCAACCAAAACTTTGTTTAATTTTTATTATGCGCTAGTCGAGTCTCTTATAAGCTATGGCATTTCATCCTGGGGTGGTACCTCCAATAGTCATATTAGCTGTCTTCTTGTAGCCCAAAAAACTGTACTTAAAATATTGCTGAAAAAACCCATGGTTTACCCTTCCAAATTACTTTTTGATGAATCTAAAATCCTGTCTGTCAAGAATTTGTATGCATTTAATATTCTTAAATACCTATGTAAAAATCCAAACTTAATTACTCTTGTACAACATGCACATAATACACGTAGCAATAGCCAACAGGAGGCAACTGTGGCAAGAATGAACAAAAATATAGGACAATGTTCGTATATGTATTTTGCCCCAAAAGTGTACAATAAGTTTCAAAATTTTATTAAAAACGAAGAAAAAAACGTAACCCCAAGCAATTTAAAAACCATTATTAAACAATGGCTCTTAGCTTCAGTTCAATGTGAATAATTCTATTAGATTATTACTTTTGCTTTTTCTTTTTCTTTTTGCATGACCGTAATTCTATCAAATCTGTTCCTTTTTTTGCCTTAATTTACAAATTATACTGCAACTCAACTCAACTGAAAAATCCAATAGGTACAATACAAACCACATACAAACTGCTTTACGCATTTTAAGTGGTTCAAAATCAAGCCGCCACGTTTTCTCTAATAGTATTTACTTATAGTGATTGGAATGGCGAGTTCTTCGATTGTCCTACTTTATTGTTGTAAATTATTTTAACTATTTAACCAATAGATAAAACTGGAATCTTTTAAAGTGTTTTTAGCCCAATACTTTTTCTGATCATACTATTATCCTTTTCTTTGTCGATTATTTCATGTAAACATTCTAGTAATTGGTCTTTATACGTATAAACAGTTGTTACCGTTCGGATGTTAAAATTCGTAGTCGATCCTCTTGGTATTCGTTTTTCGATAATAGCATCAAGAACACTTGTACGTTTTGTCGAGCGAGAAAAATATGCTGCAAAGTCTTCCAAATTAGCAAAAAATATTTTAACTTTCTTATTCTGAGACACAACTTTTTCCATAACCAAACTCAATTTATGGGCATAGCAGTGAACGAAATGGGCTTGTTTATACATATTTTTAATTTTTGCCTGGACACCACCAACTTTGCCACTCATTACAGATACCCCATCGTAGCTTTGGCTGATTAATTTATCAGGCGTTTTGTGACGTTTATTAACTCGCACTGCACTAAAATTGTTGTACTAATCCCATCAGCTGTGTAACTTTCAGGGCAGAAGAATCCCCAAAATCTCTCGTGAATTTCTCCTTTTAATTCATATCTATAAATTATTACCGTTATTCGGGGTGAATAGGTACATTTTTTCAGGTTTACACTTCTCTCCAGGTCGCAATTTTAGTCATTTCGACTGGGAGTTTGTGCTATAGTGTGGGAGAAGGTCTCCTCTAGGTGTATACTTTCGGACAAGCCGTTTTTCTTACTTTTATTTTAAAGTGCTATGTTCCTATTCACCTCCATGTGGGGTTAATGAGAATACGTATTATTTTTCATCGTTTATTCCTTTTCTGACCGCTCAGGGTGAATAGGAACATATTTTAAGTTTTAAAAAGTAGATTACTAGCTACAAAGAAAAAGCTATCAAACGACAAACTACTTAGAAATAAAACATTCCTTATACTTACATAAGAAAATTAACATTTATTAAATAAAACATATAAACGTATAGATATATCATTAACAAAAAAAAATAAAAACACAATTATTATAGGTGGTAGGAACCTTAGAAAGTAAAAACGGGAGTAGACGGCTTTTTACCATTCCTTCCAGTTCACGGAAAACTTCATCTTGCCTCTTCGGAGCAATGCTGGGTAATCAGTAACTCCTAAAATCTGTTCAGTTGTAACCACTGAAATGTCGTCCTTATCAGGCCATTTAAAAAATTTTCCATTATCTTTTTTGTCTGTTCATACTTGAGAAAATTAACATGAATTTCAGGCTCAGTTTCAATAACTTGGCCTATAAAAAGGTTTTTGCCCTTGGATTTAATTTCTCGTTTTCATTTAAATTCACAAGAACCCAGTCTTCATCCTTAATTTTATCAACACTAAAAACTCCAGTTAACTTTGTTCCATTCCGTAGAACTGATGCTCGTTTGTCTAAAGTGCTTCCTTTTTCACCAACACTTTCACCTTCTTCGTCCTCACTCAATTCATCAGCAGATAGAGCTTCTACGTCACTAACATTTTCCTGATTAGTTGTGGCATCTAAATCCTCGGCAGCAACACTTTTTCCAGGTTGAATGACAAGTATTTTCTTACATCGTTTGTAGGGTGTTTGTCCTTGAGGGAATCTAATGTCATTCAAAATAGAAACAATTGATCCATCGATTAATTGCTCATTGTCTTGTTCAATGCGCGGTATCCTAGCTAGCACCCTTTCTCTATCCAATGGGAAAATGCCACATTTTTCGAATCCTGCTTTGATGTTCTTCTCTGCATTTGTTTGGATTTCCTTTAATAGTAAACGTAAGAGACGGGGAAAATCAGACTTAGGTATGAATGGCTGCGATCGTCCTTCTTTTTTCTTCCAAGAACTGAGAATGCTTCTCCAGGCTTCTTTTAAGGGCTTAAAAAAGCGCCATCCAGTGGTTGTGTCTTATCCGTAGAATTTGCTGGGAGAAATACAAAACTAATATTGTGCTCTCTACACATTTTAATTCCATCAATCGTTAGGTGAGACGACAAGTTATCTCCCATGAGAATTTTTTACCAGAAAGTCTACAGTAAGGTATAGCAATGTGTGAAAGCCAGTCCTCAAAGCATGCCCCATCGAACCACCCACTCTTGCTCCTATTATACCTTGCTTGAGGAGGCCCACGTTCGGTCCACGTATCATATAAGTGTGTGGCTTTGTAGACAACATAGACTGGAAGTAAATTACCACTTCCAGAAGCAGCAAACATTATTGATGTGCAAGATTTTGAACTGTTCATTATACGTTCTGGATATTTACAACCTCTGCGAACAATTACGCGGGATCTTCAAGCTCATTCGTCAAACTGGTGTTTCTGGTCTCTCCGTAGTGTTCTGTTCTGTATTTCGTTATTTGTCCTGAAGAGTTTTTTTTTTTTTTTTTAAATTAAACTACAATCAGACCAACACACTTGGTGTTATACATGATTTGTTGCATAGAATTGAATTATTTACACCGAGATCATATTACGAGGTTACCCAGCACAGGTCCTCTGTTACACGCACATAACTTAATTATCATCACTAGTATCACTATCACTTGAAATTAGATCCTGAGGCAATCTTCTTTTTAACCTTCTATGCAGTCCTTTCTCCCCAATGGAGTAGTGGACTGCTGCAGGACAAGTGGAGATATTTTTGAAAAACCGTTTGGTCGATGTTCTGATGAAATCTTCAACATAGGGGATTCCCAGCTCGTCGTGTAAATGGCGATTCCTAACAAACCACGGTGCATCTATTGCTATGCGAAGTATTTTATTTTGTAGCTTCTGTAACCTGTTGATGTTGGTTCTTGAAGTGTTTCCCCAAACCGGTGATGCATAGGTGAAGGTAGGTCTTAGAATAGATTTATATAACAGCATTGATGTTTCCATCCGTAGCTTGGATTTTCTGTTCAGTAATGGGTACAGTGATGATAATTTAGCATGCGTTTCATTCATTTTTTTAAGGACGTGCAACCTCCATGTGAGCCTCTTATCTAAATGCACTCCCAAGTATTTGATTGATGAATCATCACGATTCCACGTAATTCTGTTGTTGTTTATGTTTATAGGGGGAGGATTGTTTAATCTTCTAAGTGTATATATCTTCGCTACACATTTTGATGGGTTTAATTGGATAGACCAGTCGTTGCACCAATCAGAAATGATATCGATACTATTTTGTAGGTCTTGTACGGCAGTATTAACATCCCAATTTTGAGTGACCAGCGCAGTATCGTCCGCAAACATAGACAAGATCGTGCGTACGGGTAAGGGTATGTCATGGACATACACATTAAAAAGTACTGGCCCTAATATTGAGCCCTGGGGCACTCCAGCCGAAATGTTGTGGATAGGTGAGCAACAGGAATTTATACGCACATTGAAAGATCTTCCTGTTAAGAATGACTTCAGTATAAGGGCTAGGTAGCTGGGCACGTTGATACCTGAAAAGTTAACATATTTATGTCAATGCATGTGTAGGTACCCTCCACACAAGATGAGTGGGAACAAGTTGCCAACGGGTTTGCAACTTGGAATTTTCCAAATATGATTGGCGCTATAGATGGCAAGCACGTTACAATAGAAGCACCATCAAATCCAGGCTCCTACTATTTTAATTACAAAAAACACATAGTATAGTATTGTTGGCGTTAGCAGATGCAAATTACAATTTCTCTTACATAGATGTTGGTTGCAATGGCCGCATTTCAGATGGAGGTATCTTTCAAAATTGTATGCTAAATAGAACACTGCAGGAAGGCACCTTGAATTTACCACCAGATAAACGTTTGCCAGGTCGTTTGAAACCCATGCCTTATGTTATGTTGGGAGATGAGGCATTTGCTCTTTCAAAAAATCTCTTAAAACCATTTCCACGAAGCAGACCTCTTAACGCACAACAAAAGGTATTTAATTACCGATTGTCTCGTGCACGTCGCGTAGTGGAAAATGCTTTTGGGATTTTAGCATCACGTTTTCCTATATTTAGGAAATCAATAAAATTGTTTCATGTACTTGTGTCTTACATAATTTTTTAAAAAAGCATGTCCAAGAGACTACACTAAATTATGAAGATGAGGATTTACCGACAACTATGAGATGTATACCTCACCCAGGAAGTAACAATGCAAGTGAAATTGTAAACTGAAACTGCAGGTTTTTTCTATTATCAATAATAAACGAGCAAATCCACTCGCCCTAAAGTTACAATCAACCTGTATACCAGTTTCCCCTACTGTTATTGCTCATTATCAACTTGTATTTTCACTAATAAATAGAATATGTAATCTTAATAGACACACTCATTTATGTACTCACGTATGTAATGGGCGTAGACGTTGTTTTTCTTGGCGTAGTGACATCGTCTAAAAAACTCATACTACTAAACCAATATAAGTTTGGACAGTAAACATCATCCGTACCGGTTCCTGCAAAAACAAAACACTCACGTACTAACTTCTAGACAATGCCATACACTTGCTTACTTATTTTACATTATCTATTTTGAATATTTTATTAAACACGCATCCATTGTTTAGTAAACTCACCTGTTCGTTTTGATGTTTCCACCTTTTTCTTCTCCTGAAGGTACGTTGAACGTATATTATTTATTTTTTCTTTACTTGTTCCACGCTAATTTTCAGTATATCCGCAATTGTTTCATATGCGTTATTCATTTTATTAATGTCGCGATATTCTTTACACTTCACGTTCCACAAACACTCAAAAGATCGATACATGTCAATAAATTGATCTAGTTGTTCCGCAGAAAATGTACCGTAAGTGGGGGTGAAGCGGGACACTCAGGTTTTTTTATAATTTCACTTGGTAATTATTATTTTCCAGGGCTGAAATTCCAAATATAATATCATCCATCCCTATATTCCAAGATTTGAGAACATTTAACTTTTTTAACTGAAAGATTTTTTTTTATTTTTTAATTATTTCGTGTCCTGCTTCACCCCATAGGGTGGGGTGAACTAGGACACCTATGTTGTGTTTGTACCTTTGTCCCACTCTAGTGTATTGCTGGGGTGAAGTGAGACTTGTAAAATGTTTAAGAATTGAATTTTTTAAATGTCCGTGTTAAAGATTCTTGGACATTAAAAAAATTCATAGATAACATCCAACTTCATCCGAATCACGTCTTGTTCTCCCTTGATGTCGTATCACTTTATACTAACATACCAATAGATCTTGCTATTGAAACAATAGAATCTTACTGGAACAAAATCAAACCTCTTACTAACATACCTAAAACAGAATTCATCAAAGCTGTTAAATACATTTTTAATTCAAATTACTTTCAATTCAATAATCAAATATACAAACAAAATTTCGACTGCGGATATTAAAAATTATGTTCAAATTTCGCGCCCGTCTGTATGCTCTTACTCTTTCTTACTCTCGTACACATATTTGTAAAAAATTCCGTTGGTGTAGTGCAGTATAATAGGTATTCTGCGAGCAGATCTGGTTGGTTCGATATGCAACTTTTTGAGGACTGGTTTATTTTACATACATTACATACATTATTAACATTATTGTACCTTACTTTCGAAGACTAGATGGAAGGAAGGCGATAATCGGAGATAATCTCGCTAGCCATGTATCTCCAGAAGTCATACGTCTTTGCTCTGAGCATAACATTGCATTTATTTTGTTGCCACCTAACTTGATCCATTTATCGCAGCCATTGGATGTGGCAGTGTTCCGGTCAGTGAAAAGAGAATGGCGATTAATTCTGCTAGAGTGGAAAAGACAATTCAAGGGGTCCATACCCAAGGTTCAATTTCCCAAGAAACTAAGGGAGTGTGTGGAGCGACTAGGACCTGCAATGAAGAAGAACATTATTTCAGGCTTCAAAACTTGCGATATAATACCACTGTGTAAAGAAAAGATTTTGGCAAAAATATCTAAGAAAAATCAAGAAGCAACAAGAGAACCAGAAAGAGTTGTTAAGTTTTTCTATATCTGTTCTGTAATTGATAGTTTTGCGGCTTTTTTTTATTTCAATCATTTCATATAAAAGTCTATTTTGTAAATTGTTCTCTTTATGTAAACTTTTGGGTGAGTTGAAGTTGAAATTATGGTAACTAAGAAAAGCATGGTCAGCTAGTGCAGTACTAGGTTTATTAGGGGTGACTATTTAAGTTTTAATAGAGTTCTTATGTTGATTAATTCTTTTTTTCAATATTTGTTTAGTTTGTCCTGTATAATTGGCATCACAATTATTACAGTCGATTTGATAGATTAAGCAAGATTCTAAGTTAATATCTATTTTATCTTTTAAATTATTGAAAAAGTGTTGTCCTATAGTATTATAATTTTTGAAAGCTGTTTTAATATTATATATTTTTTTTAATTTTTCTATTTTCATAGATAACTTAGGAATATATGGAATAGAAATGAAATTGTTATCATTGATAGTTATTAAATTCTGAACCTAAGTAATTGGGAAAAAGATCTATTGTATTATTGTTATTACGGGTATATACTTTTTTATTTTTTAAAGTTTTTATTCTATGAGAAATGTGTTTGTTTATAAATTGAAGTGGATAATTATTTTTTAGTAACATTGTTTTAATTTTATTAATATTATTATGATGAAATTGTTCTGATGATAGGGTGATAGCTCTGTCGACTAATCCGTAAATTAAACTTATTTTATATTTAGTAACTGTGGAGGAATTATAATTTATGTATCTGTCAGTTTTAATAATTTTTCTGTACCAATTGGTGTCTATGGAACCATTAAGGTTTCTAATGAGTGTTAAATCTAAGAAGTTTATTGAATTATTATTTTCTTTTTCTATTGTGAACCACATAATTACAACCATTTTTTTAGGTTTTTAAGTTAAGTAACATAAACAATGAATTATCATATTTCCATTTATTAACTATTAATAACTACCTACCTATAATAACGTAAGTAGCTACCCTGCCTTCAAAAGAAAAATCATCAGCCCCAAATGAGCTTTTTTAACCCTCCGGGATTTAATTATATTTATGGGTAGTTTTATTTAATAGAAACAAAATTTATTCTATAAATGAATGGGCACACAAATATAATAAAAACTAAGAATTATTCTTAATAGATAATCAAAATAATATTAAATCTACAGACAATAAAATAAAATATAATTCAACAAAAACAAAATTTCTTTCACAAAAGAATAAAAAATAGGTTTTTATTTTTTATGTAATTTTTGAAAACGTAATTAATCGTAAAATTTGAACAGTTGTGTAGCTGAATAGGTGGATTTGAATTTTCCCTGATGATCTGTTGATTAATACTCTGGATTGGTTGTTCTCCCGGATTTTCAGTTTCCTCTGATAGAAAAATTTCCCCTGGAGTTTCGACATTGTCACTTGATGTTGATGTCGATGGTTTTTCTATAGATTGTACAATCTTGTTAGAAATTTCAACTTTTATGTTACGGGAATCGTTTATGTATCCTTCCGCAAATGTACTTGATTTCCAGCCACCGTGGCGTTTTAATGTTAAAAGGTCCGCGCCGGAATCCACAAGAATAGTGGCTGAAGATCGTCTGAATGAATGGCCTGTATACGTTTCTGTATTGGGTAATTTTAAAAATTTCGTAATATCTTTCACCATATTGCCAAATTTGTTAATACCCACGAATTGGTGAGTACATTTCCCTTTTTGATAATTTACAAAGAAACGCTCATCTGGATTAATCAATTTTTTTGGACGAAGACTAGAATACTTCTTGTATATTTCGTAAAACTTTCCTGTTATTGTAAAACTCCGAGGATTTTTATTTTTAGTATGAGGAATCATAACTAATAAGGTTGAATTTAGGTCCTTCAAATCACGAAGTTTAATGTTGCATAATTCAACTTTTCTCAGTGTTCCGCTTATTCCGAAAGCTAGGACAGCCGATTAATTAAAATAAACAATTATGTAAACGAAACACTATACAGACTCTATGCCTATTACCTTGATCAACAAATATAATTCATCAGGAGCTGTATGAATGAAGTGTTTAATTTCTTCGGCACTTAGTGTATTAGACTTTTTAGCCACATACCCATCTGAATATCTTTTCAAAATAGCCTTTAATTTTGAATAGGTAGCAATGTTTACATCATGTTTTGCTACAATTGACGTTCTTAGCATGGAGTATAAGACCATAAAGTACTTGATTTGTATTTTTATGACATTTCTCCGAAATACGCTAGCAAGACATTTTCCGAAAAAGAGTTAGTATTATTTTTCTGTTTCCAATCCATGAAATTTTTGTACGCAATGTCATATCTTCTTCTAGATATCGTAGGTAGCAAATTCTGGGTTGTAATCAGTGCGGATTGTATCACATCGGGATGAGTACAACTTATTTGCTCACTGTTCGATTCAGAATGCATAATTTATTATTATCTCAACAAAGTCTAAAAATATGTGAATTAATTTAATTAATTTACACCTTATACCTATTTATTTCGTTTTATCAATTTTTTTATGAAAAATTAGCCTACGAAGGCCAGCAACACAATTCAAATTTTAAAAAATTAATTACGACTGTCGATAAGGCAGGTCGCCGTCGCGAATATTGCTTGCGAGCGCTGTCAGGGACAACAAAAGTGAATATAATATAACTTCAAAACTAAGAAACCTTTTAAGAGATCCAACAATAAAAACATGTATAAACATTACTGTATTAATAACAAGTGTTAAAAGTGTTCTCAATTGTCCTGAAGACAACACTTCTTTGTACTTATACCCGTTGCTAACATTTTATAAAAGCTCCGGTGACCGAAGTGTTGTTTATCGGTTTACATTTTACTACATTTTTTCGGTGAGTTTTCTAAATTTATTATAAATAAGAATTGTGTAATAGTTATCGTACATACGTTTGCAAATTTTTACAAATTTTATTTTTAAAAAATAATGTAATTATTTAATTGTGAAATTTGAGTCCCGCCTACTTTTTGTCGAGCGTGTGAAATGTTACTTTCAACACGGCTAAGCCCCGCCTTCCGGCTCATTTCATCACAGTTTGGTTGTTATGTGAAATTTGTTATTTTCAGTAAGAGTAAACCGTGTTAATTTAGTCACATTTCATAGTGGTCGACGGAAAATGAAATTTATATTGTCTTTATGAGCGCCGATTATAATGTCATCGACATATCTTTTGTAAAAGGTAATGTTTATTAAATTTGTTAATATATTTTCTTCTAAAAATTACATTACTAAATCTGCTATAGTACTAGAAAGGGGTTGGCCGGGGCCATCGTCATAACTAACGGGCCGGACACTCGGCGAGTGGAGGGGATCGGAGGCTTAAGTTGCAGTAACGTGCACAGCATGTAGCACGTAATTTCTTATAAATGAAAATATATTATAGGATATTTTAATGTTTTATTGTGACTATAATCTTTTTCAAAAATCACAGTTTTAAAGTGATCAGAACTTAGTTTACATAACACTGCTCTTTGATTGTTAGAAACTAAAAATATGTCTTCATATATTTCGCTGATTAGCACTTGAAATAGTTTATACATAGAAACTAAAATATCAACTAAAAATTCTGTTGGGATTTTTAATCCTCCCCGGTCTATATTCCTGAGATAAAGTTGCGTTTCTTCGTTAAGATCGAATTCGAGATTTCGGTCATACGTTAAACATTTTAAGCATGCATTACAGGAAATTCTTGATTTTAAGCTGTTAGCTATATATCCACCTATAAATATAAATCAACACCATATATTCACTTTTTGAAATTTCCACAGCGTCTGTATGTCTGTCTATATCTTCAAATGTCCGGTTAATGTATTTATCGTCATAATCGAAAAAATGTATTTCATTTACATCTGAGAACAAGGTTTTTATCTGAAATTCTCCACTTCTAGCGGACTTCAGTTTTAATAAACTTACAAGTTTTATTTTCTTTTCAGACTCCAAAATTTGTGTTACAGATACATGGTAATTTCCCCCGCTCTTTTGTCTGTATTGTCCGAATCTAGCTTCCAACGGATCGGTCTGAAATTTTCCCAATAAAACATAGTGGAATTTCAGTTCATTTAATAAATAATTACACATTGATATGATAGTTTCACATGTATGTAAAAGTTCATGATGTGTCTGTTTCGTTAATTTTCCATGACGCTTACCCGTATTTTTAATTTCCATGGTATCCCATTTCTTTAACCACAAGACGAGGTTCTTTAAAAACAGTAAATTTTTGTCATCCGATGTACGTATAGGATCGCAGAATGGATCTCTCAGATGTTTTCCTCTCCATTGACTTGCACAATTCATAACTTTCCACCAAGAGGCTACAATTTCTAAAAACATAATTGTACCATCAGCTTGTATGTTTAAATCATTTTGTAATGTTCTTAAAGCAGATATATTTTTTTCATCAAAGAATCTGGTAGAGAGTAGTACATTTTGCCTTTGTATGCCGACAGGGTTTAAAACGTTTTTGGTTAAGTTCTGAGCCATTTCTATTATTTTCGACTGTTCACAATAATACAGCGATCGTAGATGGCTAACTTGAGCAAAAATTTGTTTTTCTGCATATTCTGCTTCAACTGCAGTGACATTTTCGTTTATTTTGTATGGCAGAATACAAAGAGTTTGCTCGCAGTCTGTTTGATTAATCCAATTGTTTCTTACATTCTTTAGTAAATGGACGCTGTCAAATAATAAAAAAATTGGAGTATTGGTAGTTTTATTCATAAATATACTTTGCATTTCACCACCACAAAGTAAATCAAATGCCTTCTTATTTACTTTGTTGTTGTCTGAAATCAACGTTAATATTACATATCCAGCTTGAGTTAGTTGTTCAACTATTATAATAATTAGGTCTTTGAGGTACTGTGCGGTCAGGTTCTGAACAGGAAATAAGCCGACGACGTCTTTATTATTTGACAAAATCGATGTAATCATAAACGTTTGAACAGTAGATGCTTTTTTATTAATGTCGGTAGCACTCAATCCTTCCAACTTTCCATTTTTATATACAACTTCTGGTTTAACGTATATTTCGTCTAGAAGAATATTAACTAGTTTTTCTTCGTCTTTTAATAAATTAAGTTTTTCAGACAGATATTTTAAATGAGCTTTGTTAGTTCCTGAACTAGCTAAATTGTCGCAGCGGCAAATACGTTTCAAATAAGACATATGCGTTAAAGTTACTATATCCGAATTGCGTAGAAATACGTATGCCGAAGGAAAGGAGTAAAAGAATGTGCAAGACCATATGAGCATTTCAGATTTATATTTGTGATTTTTTTCCTGTAAAACTAGATGCAGCTGTTCTGTCAAAAATAATAACTTACTTGCTACGTTCCTGTTTGAACTTGTAGCCATATTGCAACATTCTCTTAAAATTACTAAAGCGTTATTTATTTTACAATCTAAACCGTCCACTGATTCATTTTCCATCGATAATAGTTCAATTAGTTGACGTAGTTTAGGCTAAGTATCACACAACAACGATTTTCCTAGAATATTTTCATATTGATTTTTATCGACAATGACAGTTTTCCGATATATTTCAACTGACAGATCACTTCTTATTTTTAGAGAGCTAATAATACTTGGATATCCTTCTTCCATACCAACAATATTTAAAAAACAAACAAATGTTGTATTTTCTATTATCGTAAACTTTAGTTGTCTTATTTTACTTTTATACTTAGATATTAAATTAGTGAAATCCAAATTTTTTTGTCTTTCGATCTGTTTTTGTCTACATTTTTCGATGTTAATTCTTTTTTTCTATTAGCCGTGTTTCTACATTCTTTCTTAAAATAGGAGTAGTTACAGAGTTATATTTTGGCTGGTTTTGAAATATGGTAGGACATGCATTATCTAGAAGTTTTGGATTTTTCCTATGTACAACTGTAACTGTACCGTCTGTTTTTTATAAGTTTCTTGTCTTATTACACATTTTGCATCAAAGTGTCTGATACAAACTACGGAATTTTTATTCGGTTGAAAATTTTCCCTATGTATTGATCTAACCCATGTCTGTTTAAGTATCTCATCTCTAGGAAACCGAAAAACTGCATAGTAAGCGCCTTCACCATCATAGTTGCTACTACACCCTGGAACGCAGCATTTTCTGGATATTCTGACAAATTATTTAAACGTTTTTGAATTTACCAAGGAACCTTATAATTGTTTTGTACACGTGAATTACAATAAAAAAATATAGTCGCAATCACAAGTTCTAACAAAGTAATAAACGAAATTTTTGAAAGAACACTACACTTTTATCAATATCTCAACCACTACTACCATAGCAGAGCCCGACAGTTTAAGCCTCCGATCCCCTCCACTTTCTCATCTGTAACGCTGAGTGTCCGGCCCGTTAGTTATCACGATGGTCCCATGGTTGAATCATCCCCAATCATCATCCCAAAGATGAACATTGCAATTTATACAAAAAACGTGAGTTTTTCCTTTGCACAGAGTATTTTTACACCTTGTTGCCTCCTTGTGATTGTGTATATCTGGCATATGATCAACCTTGTTCAGTTGGATTTCGCGGAAGGGTCTTATTTCTGTATGTGTTTTTTTCGTTGGGGGCGGTGTACTAGAGGGTGTAGAGCTGAAGGGGCATCCGATTCGCCTTGTGGTGGTGCCAGATGGTTTTCCAGCTTTTATTAAACATTCAGCAAGGCGCATTTTAAAATCCAAAAAATCCATTTGTTGAATCTTTGGAATGGCTGCGGCACTGGCATCTTGTTTTTATTCTAACCAACTATTGGTGCATGCTAGATCAACTGCATGGAATATCATTCTGAGTGTCCATTTCTTGGATTTTATAAAAATCCTGTAGTAGCCCACCATCTGGTCGAGCTTGTCGACGTCTCCCATGGAACTATTATACAATTCTACAACTTCTGGGCGAGAGATATAAATAAACTCCTTTTTTGACTTTTCCCATCTTTTCACTTGATCTTCTTCGCCAATGCCAACAAAGTTCGAAGCCAAAGTGACGGAACGGTTATCAACCCACTTACACAGAACTATGCCATCGTTGCTTATTACTTCCTCACTGTATCCCCTGCTTTTCTTTGCAGCTTCTTTGTCAGATATTAGAGGTGGTTTACTGAATCGGTTAGCCCTAATTCGCGAGGGCTTAGTGCCAAAGAACACTAACTACAAAAATGCCAGATTTGAGTTCATGCTTTTTATCTATTGAAAAAGGCATGCTACATTTTGTGTCAAAAGATCCTATCTCCATTATAAACCGTATTAAAAGTAGATACAACACTAACAACAAAAAAAAAAGAACTCTTATCTCGGGGCTTTCGATACCTTGTCCTGCATTAACAAGTATCACCTGTGGGTCCACTATTTAGCACAAACTTATACTCACAACTAAAAAAAAACTTTCATCTGACCAAAAAGATATTTATGAAAATGAAACCAAACAAACTTAAATTTCAGACAGCACACCAAACAAATTTATTTACTAAAAAAACAAACACAAATTAAATTAAATTAACCATCAAACACCCTATCATCCCTAGGCAATTAAACACAAAATTTAAATTTAAAATACAAGAACTTAGGGTGGAGGCACCGGTTATGGCCACCTTTAGCAAATTTGAAGCATAAACAGTCAGTATAATGAAAAAGACCTGTCTTCATACTGTCACGTGAGGGATTAATTAAGAATAACTAATTAAGAATATTGGTTAGTAATGATTAATGTTTGATGTTATAACATTGTTAAAAGATACATGATGACTGCAGGCACGCTACATCCTCGTGGTTCCGCTTATCTTTTATTACCTACTAAAAGATATGGAATAGTTATTGCTTTGCGGGGGGATCGTTAAATCTTTAACGACTCTGATACAAGAGTTGGCATCAGTATAAAAGAGGAAGTCTTCTTCAAAAAAGACAGTAGAGTTCAGTTGAAACAACCATTCAAACTCTTCGGCCCAGCTTTAATTCCAAGTTAACTGTTTGGGCCCTTTGGGGTCCAGACTCTGTATCAGGAGACTCAGCATAACTACAGCAAGCCAGACCCTGGGTTTTTAGTCTACTAGTCAGCAGTAACTGTTATAAATGTAAGCCCACCATTTGTATGGTGCATTTTTAGTACTTAAGTCATTTTTGTAACTTTGTCTTAAACATAATTATGTTAAACAAAAGATGCGTTTAAGTCCAGACTAGTCACAATTTATAACGTGACATTGTGGTGGAGTCGTTCCTTTTTGTAATTTGTGTTTAGAAATTAAAAAACTAGTTATCGGTCCTGTGTATCATGTCTGGATCTAAACGTATTAAACAAGACAACGCCAGCAAACCCTTTGTAATGAAAAAAAACTCTGCCACAGTATAATAATTCGGAAATATTATCTACACCCTCTTCTTCCAAATTTGGGAACACCAGTATGTCTTTACCATTGAGCACACAGACACTAAAGTTTGGTCCTGTTACGCGGTCACAGAGCGTGAAAATGAGAATTAACATACCCATCAAAAAAAATACACGATCATTTTTTCAAAGCGGTATCATGAAAAAACGCAAGGAATTTTTTGAATTTAGAAATGTGGTTGCACTTACTAATTCAAAAACTTTTAATAAAACTTCAAATTATAGTCAGAATAATCAATTCAATTCCGAAAATACGTCTAAAAAAGGTCAAGTCAATAAATGTCCACCCAGTCGTACATTGAATATTATGCCAGTATGTTTCATATGTAACGAGCATCCTAGTACTCGTGTGTCAATGTTCAATAATTTCACAACTAACAATAATAGGGGTAGTACAAACAATTTCGCTAAGACGAACTTGTAACGTTCCCCCTTGAACGTACAGTATTTATTTTTGCACTAGGGTAGCTTAGCGGGAAAATCCAGGGTCCTTAATAAAAGGGGGTTAAATAAAGAGCTGGAGATAAACCTTATGAACAATTTATTCAGGAACAATATTAAGTATTTACAATTTATGTACATGAAAATAAAGCATAAATAATTTAATTATAAAATTCAGGTTAAATATAAGGAAGTTAATATTTCCCGGTGTGAATGGTTCTTTGAAATTGGGGTCTGTGTAAACGGGACTAAGTCCAGTGCGCAACTTGGGCTAAACCGGGATTGCGCAGGACGAACGAAGCGGTAATGGCCACGAAGAATTTTCAGTGGCGAAACGGGTGTAGTGGAATTAAATGTAAAAGAAAGTGATTTCCAAGTGATACGGTGGGCTCGACCCCTTCAGGAGTCTTCTGGTATAACGGGTAAGTGATATCAAAGATGGTTTTAATATGGAATTTAATTCCAGTGATAAACAAAAGAATTCGGTCAGGGATGTACAAAATAATCTGGTAAGCAATCAATTTACTGTGAAAATTGTATTGCGTATGGAAATAAAACAATTGAGTGTCGTTCGACGATTGATTCTGGTAGTGGTTAAATTCACGTGATCTCAGGGATGTACAGAACACTCTGGTATGTAATTAACTGTATACAGGATATTAACTAGCAAAACAATTGATTGTTTAATTCACTAGTTTTAAGTAGTAATAGGATGACAAAAGTAGAGCAACGTTTGCACGTGATCTTACTACTGACATCAAACTAATACAAAAAGCTAATGATATACCAGAATGCAACGTTTAGCACATGCACGTCTGGATAATTAGTTTGAATACGTAAAGTGCTATGTTACGATCCTAGGATCATACACATGCAACGTTTACAAATTCTCGGAGAGACAAGGCGGGTTATAATTAAACAATCAATCGATCAGGAAATTAAATAAAAATTAAATATACCAGCTATCGTTTGTACACCACAGATCACTGTAATTATTAGCCACTACTCGGTTTGCTTTAAGAGCTGAAAATATTCAGGTCAATTTTGAATCCGGGTCTCGGAATAAAATCAAACTTTAAAACGGGTTGAACGGAGTAAAATTATTTAGAAAAGTTCTAAATAATTCTCGGTAAATAAGTCAAATTGATTTCGGCAAATAATTGACAATAAGTGTCGGAAATAAGTACAGTAATCTTCTCTAAAATGAACTGCGCTCTGAATTTATAGGAGAGCTCAAGGCTCCCCACTCGGGACGAAACTGGGCGGATTAAAACTAGGTCCTGGCGGGAGTATCGGAGAGATTCGGAGTTAAACGAGGACGACTGACCTCAGCAAATACAGAAGCCATTAAACTGCTTCTTAAATATTTGCTACGGTCAGACGCCTCGTTACATTCCTCCCTTCCCGGGGGAAAAGAAAATTAAACGGGGTTAATAAATGAAAAACAAACGGGACGGTTAGTAAACGGTATGTACACAAAATAAATCAAACAGGTAAATAATAAAAAAAAATAAATCAAACAAATATATACAAATTGCAGGTCCGATGGTGACGTCTAGGCGGAGGGCTCATCACCATGGCGGCTGGGCTTGCATCAGGCGGACGGACAGGCTGGTGGCTTAACCTGGTAAGCTGGTTCCTCCGACGGACCGGCTGTTGCTCCAGGAGAACCCGGGTTTTCTGGTGGCCTGGCTGGTATTGTAGGCGGAGAGGCTGGTGACTTCGGCGGACAGGCGGGCATCTCTGGCGGACAGGCAGTTTCCTCCGGCGGATATACTGGCGGCTTCGGCGGTCGGTTCGTTTGCTCCGATGGGTAGGCTTGCTACTTCGGCGGCGATCTGGGGAATCTATAAAAGATTTTGTGACAGAAGATACCTGAATTATCAGCGGCGGTGTGGACGGAAAATCCTGGATCGGCATCGGCACCACAGGAGCTACGGCTGGGCTCTCCAAAGGCTTCATCCCGGACGTACAGAAGCTGGCAGCAGGAAGTTCCTCGGAAACGGGAAACGGAAGGTGGAATTCTTCCTGCTCCATGGCTATGCACGTTGAAGGATATGAAGTCGATGGAGGCTCTCGGAGGTCCTGGGCACGGTCTACGGTTGGCGGTGACAGGTAATTTTCGGTACTCTTCGGCGGACAAAACTTTTGAACATAATTTTCTGGTTTTTCAGGTTCCGGTTCGGACTGCCATGTACCTGGATCCGGACAGATTTCTTCCTCCAGCGGCTGTAACGCAAGTACCTTACCTGGAGAGGTCAATTCAATGGCTGGATCTACGTCGGGACCTGGAGCTGTCATATCTGGGGCACGGATTTTCTGGTCGGGACATGGAGTTGTCATATCTGGGGCACGGGTTTCCTGGTCGGGACCTGGAGTCGGCAACGGTGTCGTGGGTGTGGAGATGATCGAACGCGATGGAGCCTCGGGAATTTCGGTGGTGGCAACCATCACTTGAGGTCCTTCTTCACACCTAGACTTCGGGTTTTCCTCGGCGGTGACTGGTTTATTCGGCTGGACAGGTAGCGGTCGAGGACGGGCGGCTGTTGTTCCCTTTTGGATTCGGACGGGCATGTAGGACAGTCGGAAGTAGCTCTCAAAATCGGACCAGGTATGCCAATCGAATTTGTTATTCCGATACCAGTTTAAAGCTTTCCCTTCCAGCAGTAACGGTAGGACAGGTAGAAGAGAGTCTGGTGGGAACTGGTAGTGCTGGATAATTTCCTGTAATCTTACCAGGAAGGGGGCAGGATCACCCTCTCCGTTGAATCGGACACCCCATTGTTGGACGACGTCACATACCAGCGGTACAAGCGGGTTTCTGGGTGGTGCGGTCCATGGGTCTGTCCTCACAGCATCGTAGTACTGCATGTCGACGGCTTCCTGTTTGTAAACAACAGAAGAAATTATATCTGGATACCTGGAATACATTGGCATGATGTCGACTACTGTAAACTGTACAAACTAAACATGTCTAACTCTGTAAAAAATAAAAATTATGCTTGATACGGGTTTAACTTAAAAGGTTTCTCTCCAGTTGTGGGACTACGGAAAATTATTTACAAAAGAAAATGCCTAGTATCGGGCGCCCTGTACTTAATTGGGGAATGTCAAACCTGCTCGGGGGCCATGTAACGTTCCCCCTTGAACGTACAGTATTTATTTTTGCACTAGGGTAGCTTAGCGGGAAAATCCAGGGTCCTTAATAAAAGGGGGTTAAATAAAGAGCTGGAGATAAACCTTATGAACAATTTATTCAGGAACAATATTAAGTATTTACAATTTATGTACATGAAAATAAAGCATAAATAATTTAATTATAAAATTCAGGTTAAATATAAGGAAGTTAATATTTCCGGGTGTGAATGGTTCTTTGAAATTGGGGTCTGTGTAAACGGGACTAAGTCCAGTGCGCAACTTGGGCTAAACCGGGATTGCGCAGGACGAACGAAGCGGTAATGGCCACGAAGAATTTTCAGTGGCGAAACGGGTGTAGTGGAATGAAATGTAAAAGAAAGTGATTTCCAAGTGATACGGTGGGCTCGACCCCTTCAGGAGTCTTCTGGTATAACGGGTAAGTGATATCAAAGATGGTTTTAATATGGAATTTAATTCCAGTGATAAACAAAAGAATTCGGTCAGGGATGTACAAAATAATCTGGTAAGCAATCAATTTACTGTGAAAATTGTATTGCGTATGGAAATAAAACAATTGAGTGTCGTTCGACGATTGATTCTGGTAGTGGTTAAATTCACGTGATCTCAGGGATGTACAGAACACTCTGGTATGTAATTAACTGTATACAGGATATTAACTAGCAAAACAATTGATTGTTTAATTCACTAGTTTTAAGTAGTAATAGGATGACAAAAGTAGAGCAACGTTTGCACGTGATCTTACTACTGACATCAAACTAATACAAAAAGCTAATGATATACCAGAATGCAACGTTTAGCACATGCACGTCTGGATAATTAGTTTGAATAAGTAAAGTGCTATGTTACGATCCTAGGATCATACACATGCAACGTTTACAAATTCTCGGAGAGACAAGGCGGGTTATAATTAAACAATCAATCGATCAGGAAATTAAATAAAAATTAAATATACCAGCTATCGTTTGTACACCACAGATCACTGTAATTATTAGCCACTACTCGGTTTGCTTTAAGAGCTGAAAATATTCAGGTCAATTTTGAATCCGGGTCTCGGAATAAAATCAAACTTTAAAACGGGTTGAACGGAGTAAAATTATTTAGAAAAGTTCTAAATAATTCTCGGTAAATAAGTCAAATTGATTTCGGCAAATAATTGACAATAAGTGTCGGAAATAAGTACAGTAATCTTCTCTAAAATGAACTGCGCTCTGAATTTATAGGAGAGCTCAAGGCTCCCCACTCGGGACGAAACTGGGCGGATTAAAACTAGGTCCTGGCGGGAGTATCGGAGAGATTTGGAGTTAAACGAGGACGACTGACCTCAGCAAATACAGAACCCATTAAACTGCTTCGTAAATATTTGCTACGGTCAGACGCCTCGTTACAAACTTTCCAGGAAAGGAGTGAAAACGGAAGCATTAAATTGCCAAAAAGAAAAGAAAAAGTTTATTGGTAAAATCAAAATTTAATCAATTTTTTTTATTATTTACTTCTATTTTTATTATGTTAAAGAAACATAAATTTTTTAATGTTAAAAGTATGGTATTTCATGGGCTTATCCGTTTTTCCCGCTAACCACCATGAATCATAAGTTGCCCGACACTCCACGACAATGTCACGTTATAAATTGTGACTAGTCTGGACTTAAACGCATCTTTTGTTTAACATAATTATATTTAAGACAAAGTTACAAACATGACTTAAGTACTAAACATGCACCATACAAATGGTGGGCTTACATTTATAACATTTTGGAAACGTTTATGAGTTAGGAGTACCTAGCCATAAGAAAATTCAAACCATTTTTAATTCGTACAAGGCCGCACTTTTATATTTTATGATAATTATTATTACCTATATTGAATTGAATGAATGCACTATGAAACCAAAACAACACGGAATTATTAATGAACTATTTCCTGGTGGTTCAGCTAATGTAAATGCTGTCTTTAGCTATAGAAATGGCACATTGTATTTTTTTAAAAGAAAGATAACAAAGCGATTTTATATGAATTTGATCAATTTTCAAATATGTTAATAAAAGCTGCTCCATTTGAGTACACAGTACTTCTTTCAATATTCATTGTCCCAATCTAGGTATTTTGGAACAACTCAAAACTTTATTAAATAAACTGACTTCTTATAGTATTGAAACTGATTAAAAAAATCACTTTTTTGAACAGCATACAATGAAAATATTACACATATTTTTTGTATATAAGAGTAACTTTAATTTATTCTTCAATAAATGCAACTAAATTAATTAAAAAATTATTTATTATTATATATTATTATATATATATATATATATTATATATTATATTAATTAAGACGCGCACTGAGAAAGCTTAGTTCAAGATACATTATACGATGGCGCCACTTTACCCATTTTATTTTCTCATTTTTACCCAAAATGTAGAAAAATAAAAAAAACTAAATTTATTTTCTTAAATAGAAAACATTGTTCAATAGATTCCACTAGTTGAATTTATGATTTGTTCGTCAATATTTCCGTTATTGGTAGTTAAAATCGTAAAATTTTTGATTATATATTAGATTCTAAAATGATGGAATCTATTCATCTTGCAATTCAGTACGTCCTACTAAATTATAAAACCATTATTGAAAGTAACAAATACAAAAATCAGAAAATAAATAATTTTTAGCGGCCTCCGCCATGTTTATTAAAATATTTTATGTATAGAAGTTCAGCCATTGTCTAAGAGATGGCGCACAAAGCAAAAATTGCGCGAAAATTTAAAAAGATCTTTTATAACTGCTTTTTCGCTAGTAGCATTTTCTTCTGATCAAAAGGAATTTATATCGTCGTTTATTGACATTCTCAAGCGTTACTTTGTTAAAATCCATGATTATATATTTATTATTTATATTATATCGTCGTAGTAGTAGTAGTAGTAGTATTTATTTGCAATTTGCCAGTGGCGTACAAGAAATAAATAATAGGTATATAAAAATGAGTAATATAAGTATAGGTAGTAGTAATAATAAAATCATACACACAAGAACAGAAACAAAAAATATAATACTAAACAAAACACAAAAATACAAAAATAAAATTCCCTAAGCCGCCAAATACTCTTCCACCGTGTAGAAGACATTCTCGGTAAGGTATTTCTTAATATTTTTTTTAAAAGCAGCAAGAGAGATTTCAGATTTAACTGATTGCGGCAATCGATTGAAGAATTTGATTCCGATATAAATATAAGATGTTTTGTATACCATTTTGGACGGAAAAACTGGTTTTAGCCTATTGCAATTTCGAGTGTTATAATCATGGAAGTCGGAGTTTGTAGAAATAGAATTTTTTATTTGATATGTATGCATTAATGTTTCATATATGTATAGGTTAGTCAGAGTCATAACACGTAGAGTTTTAAAATAAGTCCTGCACGAGGTTCTGTACGGCAAATTGGCAATTATGCGTATTGCTTTCTTTTGTAATTTGAAAACATTTGAAACATTCGATGAGTAACTGGAATTTCTCCAAAAAAGGATACCATACCTTAAGTGGCTCTCAAAACAAGAATAGTATATAATTTTTAGTGTATGTGCATCGGAAATTGTTTTCATTTTTATAAAGGCAAAAATGGTTTTATTTAATTTGGTTGATAATTTATTAATATGGTAAGACCACGTGAGATTCTCGTCGATTTCAACGCCTAATAAGTTACAGTTCGATGAAATAGGTATAGTGTGCTGATTCATAAAATTAAAATCCCCGATATAGGATTTTACGTGATTAGTAAAAACCATTATGTTTGTTTTAGATACGTTTAAAATTAATTTGTTGGCGGAAAACCAAGACGTCACATCGTTAAGAGATAGGTGTAAATTATCAATGATTCCTCTTAAGGAGGTGTCGGATATTAGTATGTTGGTATCATCAGCATACATGGTAATATTAAAATTTGGATTTGTATTATAGGGTAAATCATTTGTAAATACAATAAACAGGACAGGGCCTAAAATTGATCCCTGTGGTACGCCGCAGTTGATTTCATTTTTAGTGGAATAGTACCTCTTTATTTCACCATTTACATGAACATGAGTAATTTCTGTCACGGCGTTTCGATTACTCAAATAGGACGATAACAGTTTGTGAGCGGTACCCCGAAATCCATAATACTCTAACTTATCTAATAAGATATCATGATCAATCAAATCAAACGCTTTAGATAGATCGAGATTTATACTTGTAACAAGATTTCCTGAGTTTATATTTACTAATAAGAAATTTAGTAAACTTTCTATTGCCGTTTTTGTGGATTTATTTGGTCTGAAACCGTGCTGATTATCACACATTATGTTATTTTTGATTAAAAATTGTGAGAGAGAGTTTTTTATGACTGTTTCGAAAATTTTTGATAACGATGGTAAAATGGAAATTGGCCTAAAATTTAGTATATCATGTTTGCTGCCTTTTTTATGTAATGGAATAATTTTGGCCGTTTTAAAAGCTTCGGGGTAATAGCCGTGTTCTAGACAACAATTTATTACATCCGTAATCGGAGGAGCTAGTATTTCTTTCGCACATTTGATTATTTTTATGGGGATTCCGTCTACCCCTGCAGCATTTGTATTTTTCAAATTACTTGATTTTAACAATCTCATGTGAACTGACCGGGGGAAAAAACATAGACGAACTATTTTCCAGCTTAACTTTATGCAACATCCTACTACTCGTATACATGGATTTGCAAGGTATATCTTTTAACAGACTCGAAGCAATACTAGTAAAATCATTATTAAAAATATCAGATACATGCTGCGGGTTTGATTCTACAGAGCTGTCAATTGTTATTTCAAAATTGTTATTTGCCGAGATTTTACTAAGATAATTTTTTGTTTGCTGTTTGATCACTTGCCACGTAGATTTTGCAACGTTATTTGAATTTTGTATAATGTTACTAAAATGTAATTTTTTTGCTTCCTTCACAAGGGTCTTCAATATGGAAGAGTATTTGTCGTAGTAGCGTTTTAAAGTATCACTATTACATATTTTTATTAGTAAGTGTAATTCCCTTTTAGTTTTTGCTGACTTACGTATGCCCTTGGTTATCCAAGGTTTATTTTTATTTCTGTAAATTTTACGAAGAGGAAAAGATTTATCGAACACTTGCAATAGTTTCTGATAACAGGAATTAAACTTACTTACAGGGTCATCATGCATGTACATTTCTTGCCAAACGATACAACTAGTTCTATGAACAAAAGCGCGAATATTTCTACTTGTGAAATTTCGTTTGTATTCAAATAACTTTTTCTCAGAAGTTTTATTCACAATATTGATATTGATCTGAATTAGGTTGTGATCAGAAAAGTCAACACATACATTTTTTGTAGTAAAATCGCTGGGACTAATATTCGTACAAAAATTGTCAATACATGTCTTGGATACTGTTGTGATTCTGGTCGGACTGGTAATTGCAACCAACAAACCGTACAGTTCCAGTAAATTGATGAACTTCTTATGTTTTGCATCGTTCTTATTTATATCAATATTGAAATCGCCACAAATTACTAATTTCTTACAGTTCTTGTGATAGTTCAATAGTAAATCGAGTTTATCAAAAAATATATCTAAATTGCCAGACGGTGTCACGGTGATCGGTAGATTGACATGACTAATATTTTCCTTTATTAATTTTATAGCACAATATTCAAAATGGAAATCTTCACTTATATTTAGAATAGTGACATCAGAGAATTTAATGAAATGTTTAATAAATAACATAACACCCCCCATTTTTGTGTATTTCCTGGCACAATAGGACGCAATAATATAATCTGCTAAGCAAATATTTTGAATAAACATTTCTTGAACCCCGTGCTCGTTTATACTTACAACATCCGCTGGGAATTGGTCAAGAGTTAATTCTAGATTTTCAATTTTATTTTTTAATTCATTTATATTTAAGTGAGTTACTGATAAACAATTTTCGCGTGTCCTTGTATAAGCATTTGAATCCATTAAATTATTTCTAGTATTACAGGAGTTTTTTGCCACTACACTGTGGGTTTTGTGGTCGTCGGAAAAAGAAAAGAAGAACAATTTAGGCCACTTACATTATTGAAATCCGTAGTACATTCTTCACTATATAATAAAGGGGAAAGGTATGCGGTTGAACTAATTTCTTGTGTAGATGATGCTAAATTATGCACTGTAACTTCACCCATCATATTATCTGACGCTGGAAGGCGTGGATAAATTTTTTTTGACATCGGAGATTCTTTAGAGGAAAAACTTGTATCCATGCTGTCATTTGTGCACTGCCTAACACTAGTTCGCACTGGTATCGTATTATTATGGGTTAATGAATATGCGCAATCTAAAATTGTGGTAGCTAGGCCCTTACACACTTTAAATTTGCCGATATTATTCAAATGTATGCCCACTTTCTTGTCCGACGGCGCGTCCACTAACTTATTTATATCATAAAACCATACATCATTTCTTTTTATTTTTGCCATATTATAATACTTCAAATTGGTTTCGTAGATCTGTTTATTTAGGAAAGGTCTGTTGCTAAAAGGAATCGCACATAAAATAGTATTAGTGTGTTTTAGTTGATCAAAAGTGTTTTTAATAGATTCTTCCTTAATTGATGTACCCTTCAATGCCTCGTTCTGTCCTGCTAAAATGATGACATAGTCAGATTTTGTTAGATCATTTGTTAGACCCTTTGCATCACACAAAACTTCATTAAATTTAGCGTTTGGTTTAAATACTGTTTGAACCTTGAATTTATTTGATGTTAGCGTATTTATCATATCTGCAAAACCCCGGACATGACTGTACCCCATTATCAAAATCTTCGATTTTTCCACGATTGCTTTAGGAAATTTATCTTGTTTGTGTGACGTAGAAACATGATCTGTGGTAACTGTCGCAGAAACTGGGATATCCGGTTTGGAAATCTGGAGAGTATTTTGGACGCTTTTAGGGCTTTTTGCCAATAGGTTTTATTTTTATTATTATTTAACAGATCGAATTTTTTTGTTACAAACTTACTTAGACGTTTAATAGTTCTTTCAAGGTCAGAGATCTTAGTTTCTAAAAATTGCATTTTATACTTCGCCGATGTTATATATTTGCGTTTTTTCTTCCTGATATCAATTTCTGCTGCATTTTCTTGTGATCCATCCATATCTATGTAGCTTGAATCAATTTCACCACGTAGTAAGTTCATGAGTTCCTTTTTTTACCTTTCGCTGGGATTTTCCGTTTTTTTAGCTCATTTTTTAATTCAATAACTTTAAGGTTTGAAATTTTTTTTGAATTCATAACGCTTTCAACAAACACAACATAAAGTTTAGAAAAACTACTACTACTAATATAACACAATGTTTAAAATTCCAAATCAAAAATAGCACGCACTCGCAAAGAAAACACTATAGGTACGTACACGTACACGGTCACATACATAAGTCTCATCATTCGCATTGCTAACAATAACAGTTGACGATTTCCGTTACTTAAAACCGTCACCCACATGCAAGGTTGCCTCGTACTTCAAGGTTATACGTCATGAAAACGTCACTGGTATGCTATCTGCACAATGATAGTCGGGGCACGCTAAAGGTGCACACGTCATCATTATAGGACGAAAAAAACACTAATTAGTAAACGTTTTTATTTTTTGCAGGAATAATATGAATACAACTAATTATAAAAAGCATACTTTTAATACGTAATTCACAAAAAAAATTATAGTTTTATACTGTTTCAAGATTGGTACTACAAAATTACGAGAAAATGCGATTGATGACGTAGTGCACCTTTAGCGTGCCCCGACTAACTATTGTAGAATCAAGGTCGCCTTACATTTGCCTATTGAGAATGCGCCGCTTTATAAGCAATATTTTCAACCAGCATACCTGTGACGTCATTCCGCCGCGCTTCTGATTGGCTAAAAGTTACGAGGCAACCTACTCACTTATTATTTGTTAAAAAACGTGTTTCTCCAAAATTAATAGTTTTGGTCAATTTGTTTAAATAAAAAACGTCGGTATCAGCCAAAAAGGTCGTAAAGTACCATTTCATATGGAAAATAATGTGCTGAACAAGAATATATGGGTTTTAGCTTGTTCTACGCAAGGAAAAAAAATTGAAGAAGGAAGTCTTTTTCCGTATTTTTACTCCACCAACAACAATCAATTGGGTTTGTTTGAAAGCGCCTTGAAAGCAAATGCTAGCGCTACCTGTTAGTAAACTTGTGAATAGTAAAGAGAGTCTATTCCTTGCTAACATAGAATCTGGGAGTGGGGTAGCACGGGCTGGTACTTGAATACACGGTCAAGGTACTAATTTTTGTCCCAATAATCTATAACTTTGTTGTGTACCTGTCTATGTTTTTGTAATCTTATTTAACATAGGAAACTTTCAGTTTAAACTTATATCTATATGCTATATGAATTGATAATCACTGCTTATATTTGTATACCTATATTCTTTTGTCACACTATATTGTACTGCGACAGTGTAGGATCATGTGTCCAGGAGACGTGATCCTTCCTTCAAGCAATCATAGTTTCTTGTTACTGTGAAGCGGAGGAAGTGTCACGTGAGGGATTAATTAAGAATATTGGTTAGTAATGATTAATGTTTGATGTTATAACATTGTTGAAAGATGCATGATGGTTGCAAGCACGCTACATCCTCGTGGTTCCGCTTATCTTTTATTACCTACTAAAAGATATGGAATAGTTATTGCTTTGCGGCGGGATCGTTAAATCGTTAACGACTCTGATACACGAGTTGGCATCAGTATAAAAGAGGAAGTCTTCTTCAAAAAAGACAGTAGAGTTCAGTTGAAACAACCAGTCAAACTCTTCGACCCAGCTTTAATTCCAAGTTAACTGTTTGGGCCCTTTGGGGTCCAGACTCTGTATCAGAAAACTCAGCATAACTACAGCAATCCAAATCCTGGGTTAGTCTACTAGTCAGCAGTAACTGTTATAATAAATGTAAGCCCACCATTTGTATGGTGCATTTTTAGTACTTAAGTCATTTTTGTAACTTTGTCTTAAATATAATTATGTTAAACAAAAGATGCGTTCAAGTCCAGACTAGTCACAATTTATAACAATACAACTAACAACAATTTCACAAAATTCAGTAAAAGCTGGCTTCTTAGTTTAACGGAAGAGTTTTTAATGTTAATATGCCGGGCGATCAATTGAAGCTCATTTGATTACTTGATCTTAAAATATTCACATGTGTCACAACACGCATAAAGTAATTTGCAAACCACGCACAAATTGTTTTCAGTTTTAGTGATAACAACTTAAAACACCTCAACCTCTCTGTATCATGTTTCTGTTTCCTTGTTTCTTTTCTTTTAGTATTATAACTTTTTTTCTGTATACATTTTTTCTCAATTGTAGAAGTGAGTGTTTTTAAGTTCAACTTTATTACCTACAACATTTGTAGTGATTAATATTTACATATTTATATGTAGAAGACTGTTCGTTTAATGGTTAATAAAGTTATTATTATTATTATTATTACTACTGTTGCAAAAATTCAAATACATTGCTAGAACTATGGGAGATTTAACTAATCATACCTCAATCTCATAAATTTTACAGATTTTATGAAAAAAAATAAAACTTGAAAAAAGGTCAATTTCACCGCTTATGGCCATATGACCCATAGTTATGGCCACATGATTTCCCCACTTATGGCCACTAACAGAGTGCCAATAAATTTATTTGAAACAAGGGCATTAAATCAATAAATCAAAAAGTATTAAATAGGTACTTAATCAAAAACTAGTATTTTGTAATATTTTATTCAAATTTGCTATTTTTACATTTTAACGCAATATAAACTAATTTTTAAAGAGAGGCACTAGAATATGGTCTTAAATCTGATAAAATTTGAGGAGAGGAAATTTTAGGAAGGGGAATAATCAAGGAAGATTTCCAAGACTCGGGAAAGATAGATTGTTCAATCGAGTAATTGATAATGTGAGTGATCACCGGAATAGCACTAGGACAACATAATTTAAGCATTTGTAAAGAAACATTGTCATGACCACATGCATTAGAATTAAATGAAGAGATAATTTTCATGATGTGTGATTCATCGATCATACAGAATAAAAAACGTTGTGTAATATGACGATCAGAATGTGAATTGTAATAAAATAGTTAACGCGACATTAGGTTTACTATTGTTTTTAGCAGAGGAGGTGAAAAATTTATTGATTTTATTAATATCATTTAAATGAGGAGGTAGTTCTGATCTAGTCTTATTATGTCCAAAACCAAGATTGGCCAGTTCGCGATATAAATTTGTATTATTGCAGTTATTTTTAATTCTAAATTCAATATAAGCCTTCTTCTCTCTAACAACTGAACCATTTACTAGGTTTCTGAGAGTTTTATAATACTTCCAGTGTGCTTCAGTTTTAGATAAACGAAAGCGTCTCAAAGCATTATTGCGCAATTTCATCATTAGTTTTAAAGTATCAGTAAGCCATGGTGCTGATTTTTTGGTGACACGGGAGGTTTTATACGGAGCATGGAAATCAAATAATGTAATCAATTTATCATTAAAAAATGCAATTTTTTCATTAATATCATTGGTTCTGTATAGATAGTTCCAATCAATACTTAATAGATCATTTGTAAATAGTTCACAATTTATTGCCTTAAACGCCCTGTATTTAATAATAGCTGGTGAGGCCACTGGATGAATTATGTTGATATCAGAAAAAATAACACCATGATCTGATATGGTATGATTGATATTAACGGAAGAAGATGTAATTAGATCAATATTTGACGTAAGTAAGTGATCAAGGAGAGTACTAGTTGATACGGTAATCCTGGTAGGTTCGTTGATAACTTGGGAAATATTAAGAGAACTTAACAAGTTTAAATACTGCTGTACACCAGGTTTTTCTAATTTTAGAACATCGAAGTTGAAATCCCCCATACAAATAATATCACTCGATAAAATCAAGAGTTGTGAGTAGAAAACCTCAAATTCAGTGATAAAAGCGTTATAATCATGAAGCGAGGACGATCTGTATAATACAACAATTATAAGTGAACTTTTATTTATTGTTAGTTTTGTAGCCAAATATTCAAAATTTGTGACGGGTAAACCCAAATTTAATTTTTCCAATTTTAAATTATTTCTGAAGTAAATAGTAACTCCTCCACCCCTATCATTTCTGTCCATTCGAAGAATGTTATAGTCTTTATGAAATATGATTAGATTATCAGGAATGCTTACATTTAACCAAGTTTCAGAAACACTCAATATGATTGTATCCACTTGTCAGAAGTAATCACACTTGGAGTGTGTTCTTTTTTTTCTTTCCCCAGTAGTTGGTTTATGATGTGGCCAGGGAAGAATGTCATTAAATATAGTACCTAAAGACTGCTTAGGTGTAACAATTATGCCTGATGTTGAAGGCGTGTCAACTCCGTTTTCATCTTGAGGCTTTTCTGTCGTACCTTCAGGACTAAGTACTGGAGGGTGATCGTGTAGTAATTCAGGAGGAGGTGTAACATGAACGGGAAAATGTTTGGTGGTGCCATTATCTTGTCCATTGTTTTCTGTATTAGTCTCAGCCTCTTTAGTTACTTAGAGCCAGAAGTCAAATAATTTTTCTGCTTCTTTGTTTCCATCCCAGTCATAATTGTGACGTTTCGCATCTTTAAATTGCAATAGGATATTCGGATCGATCTTGCTTTCAATGTATTCAAGATGATGTTTCACCTCATCCACATTAACCTTGTTGATTATTTGAACTTCCATAATAATTATTTTTGGAAAGTCAACATTATTGAAGTTCTGACAATAACGCCGGCACGTCTGCTTTGGTAATTTCCTTGCCATCGTGATCAATGCGCCATTTACGAACAGTTTTTTGCCACATTTTTTTCAAGGGCCCAAAAACAGCCACGTCTAGTGGCTGCAAAATGTGGGTTGAATTTGGGTGAAGTGCTATAAGTATTAGTTTATTTTCTCGACAGAATCGGCTTAGTTCTAGAGTAAGATGTGAACGATGTCCATCAAGGAATACAATGACGGGTAAAGGAACGGAATTTTCTTTTAGAAAAGGCATAAAAACATTGGCAATATATTCAAAGACGCTTTCCGTTTTACCTAATGCTACTGGAAGACGTTCGTATTTGAATAATGTAAGCGATGGGGCAAATTGACCATTTGCACTGACTGCAAATAAAGTTGTAACATTTTCTTTATCAGAATTTGCGGGTTCATTGTAAACGCTCTGTCCTCTAGGTCCAATAATAAGCCCTCCTTTTGCTGCCAAATAAAAACAGCTTTCATCCATGTCAAAAATTCTTCTGGGATCAGTGAATATTTCAACATTATCTTCTATTAATGATGAGACCACAGCAAACCCGTTCCTTATTTTTTCCTCTGTAACCGTACCTCTAGCTCTGTTTACATATTCGGCGTGTTTTTGGGATAATGCCGGATGGCTTTGTAGAAAACCGTAATAGCATTTCTTCCCTGGTTTGTTATTAATGAATGGTGTTTTAATTGCAGCCGTTTCAACAATTTTTTTGACCGACTGGAGGAGTCCTTCTTTATTCATAGGAAATCCCGTTTTTGCGCAGTTTACAAGCCAGTCAACTAATAACCCTTCATGTTCTTTCCCCAAAACAGAATCCGGTCCGCAATGTCGTGGTGACTCAATTGAGCACTTTCCAGCAATTTTGTTACAAAGAGTCGTACGGGGAACGTTAAACTCTTTACTAACTTTTTGCACAGGCATACTGTCACGAAGTTCCTAAAATGGTTATTCAGATAGTAATAACACCCAATGTAATTACTTCAGTAAAATCAATATTTATCCAACATACATGTATCACGCGCTAAGTATGCCAATACCATGTGTCCAGCTAACGTTATATTTGCATAAGATGTTGCAATACTGATGAGTCAGCATATCAGGTTTCCTGAAAGATCTGGTGATGCACGTGTGCATTTGAGGTCATGTCCAAGTATGGACACAAGAACCAAATATGGAGACAAGAACTAAATATGGACACGGGAACTAAATATGGATATGGGAAATTAGTATAAAGACACAACGCTTATCCTTTCAATTCAGTGTGAGAGTGTGCAACTTACACTCAGCAACCAGCCAACATCTAGACTCTTCGATCCAGCTCTAATACCAAGTCTAAATGGTTGGGTCCTTTGTGGGCCCTTGAGCCTTCATACAACTACATCCAAACCAGCCTGGCCGGTGTCAACTTTAAGAAGAACTTAGAAGACTACAGAACAACCCTTCTACCAACCATGGTTCACTTGGCGCTACTAACTGTTTTGATGTAAGCTCACCTTGATGGTGCATATTTGTTAACTTTGTAACTTTGCTTGAATATATTTATATTAAAACCACTGACTGTTTAAATCCAGACTAGTCACAATTTACAACGTGACATTTGGTGGAGGTTGCCGTTTATCATTTTGAAATATTATTCTAAGTTGTATTAAATATTATGGGCTTTAAGTCCCTGTACGATGTCTGGATCTGAACATGTCAAACATAAATCAAGTAGGAAACCCTTTGTACTTAAAAAGAAAATTGAATCTGATCAATCAACTTCAACAGCTCTTCCAGAGCATATAGCAAATTTTAAACCAAAATATACTAGTTCAGAGGTATTTAATAAGTGTAATTCATTTTTTGAATATGAAGATACACTTAAATCTCCCCCAACTCAAGTTTTTCGATCACGGGTTATGACTTTAAGATCACCGCCGGTTACGAGGTCTAAGAATTTAGAATTACAAAACATAGATAAAAACAAAGAAAAATCTTTGTCAAACGTAGTTGCTTCTGATCAGCAACATATTATTGATTTAGTATCAACACCAGAAACAGTCTTTGGAAATTCCTCAGGGTCTAATTCACCAGAGAACGAAACTCAAGTTCCAAATTTTATAGAACCGGTAATATTGAATAAAAATTTATTTAGAACAGTTGAAAATAATATTGCAACAATGGCAAATGTAACAATTTCTGATGCATTTGTAACACCAGCAACCCCTACTTTACCAAAATTTATAAGTCCTGAAACTTACAACCCAGTTAAGGATAAAAATCCAGCAAAATTTTTAAAAACTTATGAAAGGGCTGCTGCTGTAAATTCATGGGCAGACGCAAATAAGATTTGTTTTTTTGGGTCTTTTTTGATGGGACCTGCAGCAATTTGGTATGAAAAATTTATAGCCGATCCCGCTCATAGAAATTTCAAATGGGAAGATGTTAAAACTTACTTTTTAAAAGAATACGCAGGAGCTGCTGTTAATCGCGAAACAAAATTTAAATTACGATCACGTAAACAAGGGGAATTTGAAGACATTAACAGTTTCTTTTATGAAATCTTAGATGTGTGTTATAATTTAGATGAAAACATGCCAGAATCGGAAATAATTGATTATTTCGAATGCGGCTTACATCCCTCATACCAGTATCAATTTTCGGTATTAGCCGAGGATAATATGAACTTGGAAAAGCTCAAACGGTTAGTACTTAAAATAAGTGATGCTAAAAAACGCGAGAGCTTGGCTAAGCTCGAAAAATCGGAAACTCCCGTTTTAAATATTAATGCTACAAGCAGTACCGGAACTTTTAATAAAACAACTAGTTACAATCAAGGTAATCACAGCAACAGCAATAATTATCGAAGAGGACAATTTAATAACTATCGGTCAACACGTACTTCAGACGGGCGACCAATCTGTTTTTATTGTAATAAACCAGGACATACTATCAGTGTATGCATGATAAGACAAAATAATTCGACATATACCAATTCGCGACAAAGTCAACCAACACGTTACCCATCCAGTACAAATACGTGGGGTAGAGCAACTAACCGTAACAAGTACGTTCCACCTAATTCTTCGGGAAACGGAACAGGACAGCGCAAGCACTGAGCCTACGAGCTGTCCTATATACTAATCAAAGGCTCCCTGATTTTTATAATAAATTACAAGTTTTATTGATAGTAGGGTATATTGATAACAAGGAAGTAGAAATTATAATAGATACAGGTGCTGTAGAAAACGTAATAACTCAAAATTTTGTACATACAGTAATACAGCCTAGTCCTGTTTCATTTTTATCAACGATTGATAATCATAAATTGTCAATCTTAGGATCATCATTGGTAAATTTAACGATTCAAAATTGGCAAACAACAATTTCGGCATTAGTAATCGAATCTGCACCTAGACCATTGATCCTCGGAATGAAATTTTTGCTAGAACATAAAAGTATAATTAATTTTCAAAATCACACTATAACATTAAAAAATACTTCAGTACAACCAATTACAATTCAAATGCATAAAACAAATATCAGGGACCTTTGGACAAATTCTTCAAATTTATTTTATAACTCTAGAAATTTTTTAGACGAGATTGAGGCACCATATGAAGAAAAAGTTAAGGGAAAATTACGCTTAATCAATGACATAGAAATTCTACCGAACACAGTGAGCACTTTAGACTTACAATTAGAAAATATTGACAATTTGTCATATAATCCCTATAAAATATGTTTACAAGAAATTCTCTTGTCTAAGCATAAATTAGCTGCCACTAATATTGATCAGATCAATGAGATGGATTGGAGGATTACAGTGCAATCCAACAATTTAAATAAAATACGTTTACTGGCAGGAACTACATTAGCATATCTTGAAATGCTTGAGGATTTGAATTTAGTAGCAACTCTTGATGTTTGTGAAAACCCTAACCAAGGCAATGACAACATAAATCCTGCGTTAACAACGACTCAACGAGAACAATTACAAGAATTAATAAATAAATATCAGGATATTTTTGCAACTAACTTCTCAGAAATGGGATCAACTAATTTAGTAGAACATGAAATAATAGTTGAAAACTCTGAACCAATTAAATCAAAACCATACAGAGTGTCACATAAAGAGAGACAAATTATTCAGGATCAAATAAACGAAATGCTTAAATATAACATAATTAGAGAATCACAAAGTGGTTGGGCGTCTCCAATAGTCTTAGTAAAAAAGAAGGATAACTCGATTAGATTTTGTATCGATTACCGAAAATTAAACGGGGTCACGAAAAAATTTAGTTATCCCCTACCCGTCATAGACGACATTATCAGTTATTTAGGATCTAATCATTATTTTTCATCTCTAGATATGTTTAGTGGATACTTCCAAATTAATGTAAAAGAAAGCGATAAGGAAAAAACTGCTTTTATTTCACCAGATGGATTGTACGAATTTAATGTAATGAGTTTTGGCTTAACAAATGCGCCCAGAACATTTCAAAACATGGCAGATAAAGTTTTTGCAGATTTAAAATTTAAAGAATTACTTATATACCTATTGACATTCTCAAGCGTCACTTTGTTGAAATCCATGATTATATAAATAATAAATATTAAATAAAATATCGATTTCAACGGGAAATAATAAGATTTATTCGCTTTATACGTATTTCGGCATCATTGTGCCATAGTCAAAAGCTATTATAAAATATTATAACAAATGCAAAAATATAGTAACTCCTTGATTCTATTATTTTAACACTGCGTGAAGCAGCTGGCCCCAGTCAACCCGTCGGAGGTCAGTCGCTTATCAGTGTTTTAAAAAAGATATTTATTACAAAATCTTCAGTAAAGGAGAATCTAAGAGATCAATTTGCTCATTCATTAAAGGTATGTTGTTTTTTGTGTGTTTATAAATTTCAAAAGCTTCTAAAATGTTTAATTTATTTTTGTTATCAGAAAAGTGTAAAAATTTAATTGTATTATTAGATGTTAATGTGTGATTTTGTTCTAACAAATGTTTAGCAAAATTTGATTTATGTGCATGTTTATATTTGTAACAACGGATATGTTCTTTTTGCCTAATACTGAAATTTCTAATTGTTTGACCTATATATACTGAATCACAATGTGAACAATTTAATTTATAAATACCTGATTTTAGCAAATCATTAATTTTGTCTTTAGCATTGAAAAGAGAGTATAGAATATTTTTATTTGTTTTAAAAATGACTTTATATTTATTTGTGTTATTTATAATTTTAGCAATCTTTTCTGAAATTTTACCAAAATATGGAATTGAAACGTATTTTAATGTTTTATCAGTGTTATTAATGGAATAAACTTTTTGAATAGCTAATTTATAATTTTTCTTTTTAATTAAAGTGTCAATAAGTGTAGTGTTATAACCATTGCTATATGCAATTTGTTTAATAATTGAAATTTCTCTATTAAAATTATTTTTATCTAAAGGAATTGTTAGAGCTCTGTGTACTAAAGATTGATATGCTGCTAATTTATGTGTATTATGATGACAAGAGTTATGTGGTATGGTAATATCAGTTTGTGTAGGTTTCCTATAAATTGAGTATTCGAGTATGTTTTCTGAATTAATTTTTATGTTTAAGTCTAAAAAGTTAATAGATCTGTTTTGTTCAATTTCTAGTGTAAATTTAATTTTTTGGTGTAAAGTATTAATAAAAATTAAAAAGTCGTCAATGTATTCGAAAGAACTATCAAAACATGCTAAAATATCGTCAACATAACGAAACCAAAATACAATTTTATTTGATAGATTTGATTCAAATATTTGATCTTCTATATTTTCCATAAAAATATTAGCCAATAGTGGTGAAATGGGACTACCCATTGGTAACCCATCTTTCTGAAGATAAATTTTATCATTAAAAATAAAATAATTTTGATTAATACAAAGTTCAAATAATTGAATCAACTCTATCCTTTTTGTTAATTCAATGTTATTGTTAACTAAAACATTTTCTAATAAAGGAATACATTCCTGTGGGGGTATTTGTGAAAACATACTCGTAACATCAAAACTAACTATTTTACATAGTGGTGGTAAGCTAATGTTACTTAATTTATTAATCAATTCAGAAGTGTTTTTAACTGAATATTTTGGAGTGTATCCTAAATTATTAATTATATTATTTAATGTTTTAGCTAGCAAAAATAAATTAAACATTTTAGAAGCTTTTGAAATTTATAAACACACAAAAAACAACATACCTTTAATGAATGAGCAAATTGATCTCTTAGATTCTCCTTTACTGAAGATTTTGGAATAAATATCTTTTTTAAAACACTGATAAGCGACTGACCTCCGACGGGTTGACTGGGGCCAGCTGCTTCACGCAGTGTTAAAATAATAGAATCAAGGAGTTACTATATTTTTGCATTTGTTATAATATTTTATAATAGCTTTTGACAATGGCACAATGATGCCGAAATACGTATAAAGCGAATAAATCTTATTATTTCCCGTTGAAATCGATATTTTATTTAATATTTATTATTTATATACTTATATACCTGGATGACATTATAATTTTTTCAAAAACATTTGATGAACATTTAGTTCGTTTACAACATGCTTTCGATAAATTACGGTATTATAAATTATCATTAAAGCCTAGTAAATGCAGTTATGCACAAACAGAATTAACTATCTTAGGTCATACAGTTAATGAAAAAGGGATTTTACCAGACAATACTAAAATAGCAGCTATAACAAAATTTCCCACACCAACAACAGCTAAAAAAGTACAATCATTCCTAGGAATGTGTAATTATTATAGAAAACACATAGAGAATTATGCAAGAATAGCTAAACCACTGTATGAAATTACTAAACCATCAGTTAAATTTGCCTGGGAAGAAATACAACAAAACGCATTTGATACGCTTAAGGATAAATTAACAACTGCACCAATCCTACATCATTTTAATCCGGAAGCTGAAACAGAATTACGGATAGACGCAAGTCGTGAAGGAATCGGATCCATATTGCTACAAAAATTTAATAACGAATTCTTTCCTATTGCATTCATTTCAAGAAGCCTAACCAAAGCTGAAAAAAATTATTCCATTTCCGAATTAGAGGCACTAACAGCTATTTGGAGTTTAACTTACCTACGACCTTATGTCTACGGTAAACACATAACCATTGTTACAGACCATCATGCACTTTGTTGGTTACGGAGCGCTAAAGGTATAAGTGGACGTCTCATACGTTGGTCCATACGACTTCAAGATTTTGATTATACAATTAAACATAAACGTGGAGTCTTGAATAAGGATGTTGACGCTTTGTCTCGTAATCCTTGTCAATTCGCGACTGAATTTGATGAGATTCAAGCGGAGTATGTTCCAACATTTGTCACAATACCAGATGATATCGGTAACCTACAACGTCAAGATAATAAATTAAATAAACTTTTCACAGCATTAGAAAATATAAATGATACAACATTAACAATTAGCGAACGTAGACGAGCTAAGTCATTTACATTAATAAATAATGTCCTCTACAAGAAAAATCCTAGCTCAGAAGGTTCTCAGTATCTTTTATTAGTACCAAATACTCTTAAATTCGAAATTTTATACAATAATCATGATGCTCCAATGGCAGGACATTTAGGTATTACTAAAACATACCATAAAATAAAAATGAATTATTATTGGGATGGTCTCTTGAAAGATGTAAAGAAATATGTTTCGGGATGTCAATCTTGTCAAGCAAGAAAAGGGAGTACACAAAAAACCCCTGGTCAGTTACAACCAATTTCCATTGGTGTTCCATTTGAAAAAATAGGAATTGACCTGGTAGGTCCACTTCGTAAGAGTCAAAGAGGAAAAACAACAATAGTTGTAGCTAGGGATTATGCAACGCGTTATTGTGAAACAAGGGCTTTACCTAGCGGTAAAAGTGACCCAGTAGCACAATTTTTATTAGAACAAATTATTTGCAGACATGGGAGTCCAAAATATATAATTTCAGATCGCGGAAAGGTATTTCAATCCCAACTAGTAACCGAATTACTAAGATTTATGGGTATCGACAGCAGATTCACAACAGCGTATCATCCAGCCTGTAATGGGTTAGTTGAACGAACCAATCACACAATCGTGGATATGCTTAGTGTTTACACAAACACACAACAAACTGATTGGGATCATCATCTAGTCCATGTTACATGGGCTTATAATGTATCTCGACAAGAGACAACTAAATTATCCCCATTCATGTTAGTTTATGGGAGACAACCAAGGTTACCAACGGATGTTCAATTAAATGTACCTGTTGAATCTAACAATGTTATAGAATCACGCGACCGTGCAATATTCGCCAGAAATTTAGCAGTTCAAAATATTAGAAGTCAACAAGAAAAGGATAAAAGTCGTTATGACTCAAAACATAGATTAACAAATTTTGAAGTTAACCAGAAAGTGAAAGTCTTTACACCTGTACGAAAGGTGGGTAAAAGTGAAAAACTTTTATTACGATGGTTTGGACCATATTATATTGTAAAACAATTATCTGAAGTTGATTATTTAATTAAAAAAGGTAAAGCATCAAATGCTAAACAAGAAGTTGTTCATATTTCAAGAATTTTACCTTATAACGACGGCTGGTTTCCTCCAGCAGATGATGATACGTCCTCTAACAGTGACAATACAGATGATTCGATTAATGACAATAATCCGAATGGACCCTCGGATGAATTAGAGGAGAGCTTGAATTTTGAATAAGCTCTAAAAAATAAAAATGTGATTAATACAATGCAAGGTATCAAGTAGTTTGTTAGAAAAGAAAAAAATATATGTCATTAGCCTCAAAGAGAGAAAATTTTAGTTATCACGTGTCTGTTAGCTTCTCTAGTGATAACGGGCCACTTTATTCCAAGTTATACTAATAAATGATTATATGACATCTTAATAATGTCATGAACAAAGGTTAGCTTCGCCGGACTCAGGAAATTTAGTTAGTTCTCATTTAACTGAAATTTTTTTTTCACTTACTTTAGAATTAAAAGGGCCTTTCCTGCAGCATTAATTTTAGAGAAATGGATTTTTCTCAGTATATGAGTTCTGTCAAATTGATTATAGAGGCATAATCAAGTTTTTGGCAAAGAGGTTGTCCGAAATCCTATATAGGTAGGTAATACTTCCGTTTATTGATAACATATGTCAGAGACAATGTTAAACCCCTGTTTTCGCCGGGAAGTATACCTCAATTTTTTTTGAGACACCTAGTCTCTTGTTTATTGCATTAGCTCCAGTATTGGAAAGTTTTCTGGGGCGCGCCAAGAAAATTAAGGAGTAGTTTTAAGAATTTAAAATAAGAGGAAATCTAACGACATTTGAGTTTATTTAAAGTCGCGCATATGTGAATTAGGGGTAAATGAGAAGCTGAAACTTCCTAATTGAAAGGAATGTTTAAGTCGTTAGATAGTTAACCGCCTTTTTAGTTCAAATAAAAAATAGGGAGAGAAATTGATTAAGTAATTAATATTTTAATATACAGCAAAGTATAATTATGAATTAAAAAGAATAATTTTGTAGGCTAAAGTACGTTGGATAAAAAAGATACGAGACAAACTTGGAACGTTGCAGAATATATAAACTGCAACATTTATATTGCAAGCCTAATGATCAGACCATAATACATAAAAGGCTATGTGTTTATACTAAAACGCTTATGAAAGTAGGCCACAAGACGCCACAAAACGTCACAGGAGCACCTGCAGGAAGTGCAATTGATAACAGTTATTAATAACTTAATTACAAGAGATGCATTCAAGTCTCATGGGTAAAAGCTCATCTAGACTAGCAGAATCTATTGAAGGTTAAATCCTCATCTTTCGAAATAACATTTGATGTCAATGTTAATAAAATAGTGGCAATTATCTAAAACATATAATAAGAAATTAACTATAAGAATTCTAACAATTTCTTATTTTAATTGTTACAGAGCTCAGGCTGTAGCACAACTTGCGGAATATAACGTAACACAATTTAAATACAATCCTGGATTACACTACGAAAAAACTGGGCAAATTCAATTATTTAACAATGAAGTGACCATCGTTGTTTATGCTAGCATGAAAAATTATCATGATAAATTTGAATACTTAGAAAAGTACTTCAGTAAAATTACACATATATGTTCTCTTGAAAGTACAAGAGAAAAACGAGTTTTTAACACGTCTAAATTATTAGACAGTGTCAGAATGTGCGATGATTTTGTTGAAACAGCCACCACTGGTCTTACAAGAATTCGATTTGATCAAAATAATTTAGAAGAATTGGTAGGATTTGTACAAGAAAGAACAAAACGAAGTCCTTTTGATGGTGGTGGATCACTTTTAAAAATGCTATTTGGTACATTAGATAATAGTGATGGTGAATTTTACAGTCAAAAAATCTCAGAATTTGAAGAACAAGGAAAAAATTTGGCCAAAATAATAAATGAACAGACTATTCTAATAAAATCAGCAATTTCAACTTTTAATGCAACCACGGCTGACTTATACTTTAATCAGGAATTATTAGCCAAAAAACTACAAAATACAGAAGATCATATTTATAATGTGACTAGATCAATCTATTTCTTTGAGTTCAAAAATATTTTAAGTGAACACATTCAATTATTTTCTTTGTTATTTCATGAATACAAATTTGAAGTTAAAACTTTACTTGAAGCAGTCCTGTTCGCTTCACAAGGAACATTACACCCTGCAATTTTGCCTCCCCACAAATTTATAAATGAACTTCAAGAACTGTCACATTTAATACCAAAAAATTTGGAATTCCCTGTTGCTCCTATTTCGGGTAACGCACATATTTTGCAAAAGTTAATTAAATTAACAGTTTATTTTCAAAATTCTAACCTAGTTTATACCATAAAAATTCCTTTATCAAATAGAATTCGGTATGAATTATTTAAACTTTCTGCATTACCAGTTCACTTAGCTGACAATAAGTACATTTTTATTCAACCGTCTGCAAACTATGTGGCAATAACCCTTGACAGACGTCAATTTTTTACATTATCAAGCATAGAATTTAAAGATTGCAAAAAATTTAGAACACAAAAATATCTTTGTGAACAAAAGCAACCATTATTACTATCCTCTCAAAGTGAACTTTGCGAAATTTTATTATTTAAAGGGCCAAAGCAAATACCAAACACCTGTGATCAACGTATCACAGAGTTATCACAACCACTTTGGTCACAAATGTCAGTCATAAATGGCTGGATATTCGTAATACCTGATTATGAAGTTCTAACGATTGTTTGTGGTGATTCTTTTTCTAAAGACATAACGTTAAAAGGAATTGGCGAAATTATATTATCGTCACGGTGTTCAGGTCATACCAAAAATGTAATTTTATTACCTCATAATGAATTATTGAGCAAAGAGCTTACGATAGACTATGTTCCACCTATTAACTTGACTCTTGACCACTCTGTTTTTACAAATTTTCAAAATGTTATACCACACATGAATCTCAGTTTAAATTATCGCTCAATACCAAAAAACTTGGACGATTTAAGCCTTCTAAGTGATAGATTTGAAGAAATAAACGAATTAGCAACAAAAATTATTAATAAAAAATCAATAAACCCCAATACCGAACGTTTTTCAAACATGAAATATTTCCTATTAAGTCTAATTATTTTAACAGTTCCCTACATCTTCCTTAGAATATTAAAAAAGTACTTAAAAAGTAGACAAATAAGAAGAAACCGTGTTAATTTACGCGAATTTGCTAGAAATTTTGAAATGATTGAAAGGGGAAGACCTATTCAAAATACTCCTGACTTACGCAGACATAGTTTATTATAAAATAAAAGAGATTATATTGTGCAAAGCGTTTACTGCTGAATTGTAGATATAAGACTAATTTAATGTTATTTGAGTTTTAAAGTTTTGCACAATTACCTAAAAATGGAATTGATCGTAATCATCACTTTAAAAGGAATGATTTTAAGGCTCAAACCTCATATTTATGTTTCAAATAATAATTATTCATTGCTTTACAAAAATGTAATCACACAAATCTTCAGAACCAAAGAAAAATTATAATTTTCTTCAGGTCTGAACTTTTGTACCGAGTGTTTAACTAATCTAAATATTAGCTAGCTACAAAAAGTATAATTTATATAAAGGACAATTAATGTAAGAAACACACTACAATACAAGGGTGTGGTTTTTATAATTTTAAAATAAGCTCTTTTATGGCAAGTTAAAGTTTACTTTTCTTTGTCATGGCAGTGTAAATTTACTTATTTAATGTTTTCAGTAAAATTGTCTACTTACCGTAATTATTAAGCTTACAATAGGGCACTAGAACACTTTCTTCGCACAAGTTCAAGCTACTGAATAACTGCTTATGATGCACAATTACTGTTGAAAATGCATTGAAGGTCATGTGCTAAGGAAGCCTATACACGTTTATGGAATTACGAATGTTTGCGAACATTACCTTACAATCAACACCAATTCAGTTCTTTGCTTAGATGATTTTTTTTGCTTATCCTGAAAATATGAGTAAAATACTGAATAAAACGGCATTATGATATTTAAGGTGAAATAAACATATATTGATTTAAAATATCTCTTAAGAAATTTTTAAAATACATTATTTATTTTTTTGAATACTTGAGGCGCCACCCTCCTGGGTTTGGGCCCGAATTTATGGAGGTGCATCGATAAACAAGTCTGCACCGACTTCGCCCTCCTGCGGGCCCGCGTCGTCGGGGTACGGATAAAAAAATTCCACCAGGGTAAAACCTACCCCGATGTCACGGACCGCCATGGTGACGAAATCCACAGGTACATTGATTCCATATAATTGGAACGTGTCGTTCCTTCCCACGACGTATATCCTCCCATGGCCTATCTCTGTCTCCACGGCAGAAATGATGATGGTGAGGGGGTAGCCCTCCCTTACCATCACTTCTTGCAGGCGGAACCCTTCAAATAACTCTGAAAAAACACAGAAAAAAAATATATGTTACTTTCCTGTTTTACCATCAGATACTACACAAAACAAATAATAATTATTTTTTCAAAATTCTTTACTTACGGACGCCTGGGAGCAGGGTATCATCAATTACCGACGCAGTATGGGTCAGCATTTGCACAGTTTCGAAATTCATGGTTCACGAAAAAAAAAAAATTTTTTTTTTTTTGTTTCTGGTTGACTAATTAGCAAATTTCAAAGTGCAAATGACTTCTTCAGGAGTCATCAGATGATTTTATATGATAAATTTGCAAATTCAGCAAAAGATAAACAGTCCCTCCTACACCTAAGAAATAAACAGAACCGTTTTCTCAATTTTCAGTGATTATTTGACTCATAGTAACAAATTCTGATACCTAGTTGATTGTAAAACAAATGCTTTCAATTTTGACTTGTACCTAACTTTAATAGAATAGCATTTCATTAAAGCATATTTGTGTAAACTTACCTTTTTAAATATTTTTAAATATTAATAATGCACGCCACCTGCACATCACTTAACAAACTTAAGTTTAACCGTATACGATAGCAATTAGACAGCTACATATTTTTAACAGTGTACTATACCTACTTGCAATTACGACCTCTGTTGGCACTTGTAGAGCTTTGATTAGCTTATCACAATCACTATGGAATGTACCATGTCAGCTACTTATACACGGTGACCAATAGTTGTAATGTACAGTATGTATACAAAATATTGGTAGCATTATAGCTTACGAATCTTTGCATATAACCTTTATAATAACATATTTTATTGAAACAATTACTTTTGTGTTATATAATGACTGTATAATACTATATTTTGTACTTATATATGCTTATATATTCAATGTTTATGCTATACTACTATCAAAACTTGTAGTAGTACATACACCATGTTCATTTAAAACTTTAATTATTGTAATATTTTTGTCAATGTGTCCATTAAGAGTGAGTGTTACAGATATTGTTAGGTCACTTCGTGACGTATGGCTCTCTCCTTAAGCGATCATGCTTCTCGCTTGATTTCAAGGGGGAGAAATGTCACGAAGTTCCTAAAATGGTTATTCAGATAGTAATAACACCCAATGTAATTACTTCAGTAAAATCAATATTTATCCAACATACATGTATCACGCGCTAAGTATGCCAATACCATGTGTCCAGCTAACGTTATATTTGCATAAGATGTTGCAATACTGATGAGTCAGCATATCAGGTTTCCTGAAAGATCTGGTGATGCACGTGTGCATTTGAGGTCATGTCCAAGTATGGACACAAGAACCAAATATGGAGACAAGAACTAAATATGGACACGGGAACTAAATATGGATATGGGAAATTAGTATAAAGACACAACGCTTATCCTTTCAATTCAGTGTGAGAGTGTGCAACTTACACTCAGCAACCAGCCAACATCTAGACTCTTCGATCCAGCTCTAATACCAAGTCTAAATGGTTGGGTCCTTTGTGGGCCCTTGAGCCTTCATACAACTACATCCAAACCAGCCTGGCCGGTGTCAACTTTAAGAAGAACTTAGAAGACTACAGAACAACCCTTCTACCAACCATGGTTCACTTGGCGCTACTAACTGTTTTGATGTAAGCTCACCTTGATGGTGCATATTTGTTAACTTTGTAACTTTGCTTGAATATATTTATATTAAAACCACTGACTGTTTAAATCCAGACTAGTCACAATTTACAACGTGACAATACCCTTCATAATTGCTTGGAAAGCGCTTTTGATTTTATTAGGAGAATACTGAAATCTCTTCAGCTTTGTTTCTTGTTTGTTGATGGTCTTCTTGGCATTATTTGAAACTGGAGCCATAATTTTAATGCTGCAGATTGCAAGTCCTTTGGGAAGTTTATGCCTATTAGTATCTAGACAATAGATACCTACTTAGTTAAATTGATATTTTACTGGTCGTATGGTAACATGGCAACATAAATAGATTTCATCATATTTAGCTATGGCCATGTGGTGGCGATAACTGGAAACAAGCAACAAAAGATGCACTATTTACGACCATACACATTAACCACGTGTTTAATGTGGTTTTGTTAGAATATAATACTATCTAGGTAACATATATAATGCCTACTTTCATTTCTGCTATATATTCACGTAAAAAAGCGTTTGATGTAAGTGATGCAAAAAGATCAAAAATTGGTAATGCTTACCAGATTTACTAAGTTGCAGGGAGTGTTTTGGTGATGTGTACGTGTATTCCGCAGCTCCGATAATTAAGTCCAAATCGGGCAGTATCGAGTGAGTGGAAGCACCGAAAAAGTGTGAGAACAATAGGAGTATATGTGCAGAAGTGGAGGTGAATGAGGAAAAAAGAAATAAAACGCCAAAACTGTGAGTAAAGTTAACTTTTAATGGAAATTGGAGGTTATAGAAAGTAATAAGGTCTAAAATTGAATGAAAGAGTGTAAGCGAGGATAAGCAGAAATTGCCAGACAAGGAGGTCAATCGAGTATGAAATCAGGGTAGGCAACACGTTATACGAGGCGGCGTCGAAGAGGTAACATAAATACGGTGCGGGATGGGACGGTTCGGCGCGGCCGATTCAGCGCCGCCGTTTCGGCGCGGCCGTTTCGGCGCTAAGCAGTTTCGGCGCCGCACAGTGGTTCCAAATCGTCAAATCGTGGACATAGAAATCAATTTCAAGTTTTTGGTTTGAAATATTTTTTTTCTTATAGAGCATCACTGTCTGAACAACATTTTTAAATAAACTTTTTTTATATTATGACGGTAAGTGGCTCAATTTTTTTTTATCAATAATCAAAAAATCAAAGTCATTTTTTTGAGTTCTAATATTTTTTTCATGATAGAAGATGGTTATACCTACATTATTTCCCAATAGCATTTTTTTGTATTTTGAAGTTAAGATGGCGAAAGAAGTTATTATCGAACCTTCAAAAAACATTTTTTGCGATTTTTTGCGATTTTTTCGAAAGGTTTTAAATTGCCAGGGCTGACACTGTAACTGTATGTAGAAGAAGGTGTTTTACAGAACATAGGCGAAAAAGTATCCGGATATCCTTGCGTCCGTGGTAGTAATAGCTCGAGGATCAATTTTTATCGATGAAAATAAAAATCAAAGTGAATCACAGTCATTTGTTTGAGTTCTCATATTTTTTTCATGATAGAACATGGTTATACCTACATTATTTCTCAATACCATTTTTTTGTATTTTGAAGTTAAGATGGCGAAATAAATTATTATCGGACATTTTTGTTAATCTCAAAAAATCGCAAGAAATGTTTTTTTAATGTCCGATAATAATTTATTTCGCCATCTTAACTTCAAAATACAAAAAAATGGTATTGGGAAATAATGTAGGTATAACCATGTTCTATCATGAAAAAAATATTAGAACTCAAAAAAAAAACTTTGATTTTTATTTTCATCGATAAAAATTGATCCTCGAGCTATTACTACCACGGACGCAAGGATATCCGGATAATTTTTCGCCTATGTTCTGTAAAACACCTTCTTCTACATACAGTTACAGTGTCAGCCCTGGCAATTTAAAACCTTTCGAAAAAATCGCAAAAAATGTTTTTTCAAGGTTCGATAATAACTTCTTTCGCCATCTTAACTTCAAAATACAAAAAAATGTTATTGGGAAATAATGTAGGTATAACCATCTTCTATCATGAAAAAAATATTAGAACTCAAAAAAATGACTTTGATTTTTTTGATTATCGATAAAAAAACAATTGACCCACTTACCGTCATACTATAAAAAAAGTTTATTTAAAAATGTTGTTCAGTCAGTGATGCTCTATAAGAAAAAAAATATTTCAAACCAAAACTTGAATTTGATTTCTATGTCCACGATTTGACGATTTGGAACCACTGTGCGCCGGCCGTTTCGGCGCCAAGCAGTTTCGGCGCCAGATTTTCATGTACAACTTATTTAACTATCGCGACCGATTGGCAAACAGGGATCTAAGTGTGTCTTGTTAACATCGGCAAATTTGAAAACAAAAATGGATAGCAGGTAAGCTGAGGGATTTTCATTCCTCATAAAAGAAAACAAAAAATGGTTAGCAGGTAAGCTGAGGGATGTTCATTCTTCATAAAAGAAAACAAAAAATGGTTAGCAGGTAAGCTGAGGGATGTTCATTCCTCATAAAAGAAAACAAAAGATGGTTAGCAGGTAAGCTGAGGGATTTTCATTCCTCATAAAAGAAAACAAAAAATGGTTAGCAGGTAAGCTGAGGGATGTTCATTCCTCGTAAAAGAAAACAAACAATGGTTAGCAGGTAAGCTGAGGGATGTTCATTCCTCATAAAAGAAAACAAAAAATGGTTAGCAGGTAAGCTGAGGGATTTTCATTCCTCATAAAAGAAAACAAAAAATGGTTAGCAGGTAAGCTGAGGGATTTTCATTCCTCATAAAAGAAAACAAAAAATGGTTAGCAGGTAAGCTGAGGGATTTCCATTCCTCATAAAAGAAAACAAAAAATGGTTAGCAGGTAAGCTGAGGGATGTTCATTCCTCATAAAAGAAAACAAAAAATGGTTAGCAGGTAAGCTAAGGGATTTTCATTCCTCATAAAAGAAAACAAAAAATGGTTAGCAGGTAAGCTGAGGGATTTTCGTTCCTCATAAAAGAAAACAAAAAATGGTTAGCAGGTAAGCTGAGGGATTTTCGTTCCTCATAAAAGAAAACAAAAAATGGTTAGCAGGTAAGCTGAGGGATGTTCATTCCTCATAAAAGGAAACGGTAGCGTTTCGGCTGGTTCCGGAGATTCTTACGTTAACCGGCGTCGTTTGCCGTTGTGATCAAAGCTGAAATTTGCCGTTGTGAACAAGTTTGCTAAGATGGCAGATTTTTGCCGATATGATCATTTGCCGATGTTAACAAGACACACTTAGATCCCTGTTTGCCAATCGGTCGCGATAGTTAAATAAGTTGTACATGAAAATACATTCTGGCGCCGAAACGGCCGGCGGCGCCGAAACTGTTTGGCGCCGAAACGGCCGCGCCGAAACGGTGGCGCCGAATCGGCCGCGCCGAAATGTCCTAAACCGAATACGGTGTAGTAAAATGAGTGACAGCGAGGAATATGAAACCGATGAACGAACAGGGAAAAGAAGGCCAAAACGGAGCCCAACAAAAAAGTATAAGGGAGAAGGGGACAAAATGGACAGGGTCCTTGATATTCTGAAAGACCTAAAAACAGAAATACAACTAATAAGAACTGAGCAACAAAATTTTGCAGAAGAAATAAAAACTTTATAAAAAGAAAACAAAACCATGAAAACTGAAAACGAGAACCTTAAAAAGGAAAATACTGAAATTAAAAAAGAACTGGGAGATGTAAAGAACAGAGTAGAATGGATGGAAAAAGAGAAGAGGAAAGGCAATGTGGTAGTGAATGGACTGATTATGGATGCAGTTGAGCCAAGGTTACTGAAAGAGGCAATGATTAATTTTGTAAAAGAAAAATTAGGAATTGAAGCAAAAATTAAAACAGCCATCAAGATTGGAGAAAAAACCTGTTTAGTAGAGTTGGAAAACGAGCAGGAAAAATCAAAGATTATGGAAAATAAATACAAGTTAAAAGATTTAAAGAAAACAAAAATTTACATAAATAATGACCTAACAAAGAACAAAAGACTGATGCAAAAGGAAATAAGGAGAAGAGCGCAAGAGGAAAGACAAAATGGAAAAAAAGTTGAAATTGGATACAGCAAGGTATCGATTGAAGGAGTAGAATGGAGATGGGAAAAAGCGCCGAAAAACTAGTCCCAGCTATACCGAGGAACAAAGGAAATGGGGAGCGGCCAATGGCTACTAGGGGTAACTCCTCAAAAAACTGATAATAGAAAAGCAGGCTAGACAATCAGAAGACAACTATGGCAACGAAAATAGACAGTGAGGGGAAAAACGAATGGAGATTATGTACATGGAATATAAGGGGGACAAATTACGAAGGGGCTTTCAAGAGTCTAGAGCTAGAGTTAAGAAGATACAACATTCAGATAGCGGCAGTACAAGAGACAAAGCAAAAAGGAAATTTTACAATGGAGTTACAAAATTACGTATTACTGCATAGTGGGGGAGAGACTAAGATATATGGATCAGGCTTCCTAGTGAGAAAAGAATAAAAGATAAAGTAATAGATTTTAAAGCAGTGTCAGAAAAAATAAGTTACTTGCGAGTACAAGCAAACCAAAACAACATCAGTATAATAAATATACACGCTCCAACTGAGGAAAAGGAAGAAGAAGTAAAAGAAGATTTTTATGAACAGTTAGAGGAAGTGTATGACAAAGCACCAAATTGGGATATGAAAATAGTTCTTGGGGACTGCAATGCGAAGATTGGTAAAGAAAACGGCTATCAGCCAATAATTGGGAAATATAGCAAGCATGATGAAACAAACGATAATGGCTTAAGGTTAATAAATTTCGCGGCAAACAAAAACATGAAAATTATGAGTACCTTTTTTAAACATAAGAATATTCACATGGGGACATGGAGGATACCAGGACGAGAGGGATCAAACCAAATAGACCATTTTCTAATACACGAAAGGGGTGCCAAGAGAGTGAAGGATGTAAGGAGCCAAAGAGGAGCTGAGCTGAATACAGATCATTACTTGGTGAGAATAAGGATTAACCAAAACGAAATGAGGAGACTAAACGAAATTAAAGAAAATAATAGGACACAACTGAACTTGGAGGAGTTGAACAATGAAGAAAAAAAGAAAATGTAACAAACCGGAATTAAAACAGGATTGAATAGAGAACAAGACTCAACGGCGATAGAAGGTAAATGGGCAAACATAGAAGAAATAGTTACGGGGGTAGCAGAAAAAGTATTAAGAAGAAGGAACAATACAAAAAAGCAGACATGGTTTAATGAAGACTGCAGATTAACCTTAGAAAAAAAGAGGGAAGCGTGGCTACAGATGCTGCAACAAAAAAATGAAGAAAGTGAAAGAAAATGTAGAGAACAAAAACTCGAAACGAAAAGGATACTTCGAAAACAAAAAAGCAAACACCAAGAAGATAAATTAAAAGAAATGGAAGCGAAGTACAAAAGAAAGGAAATCCGAAACTTTTACCAAGATGCAAAAAGAATAAAAAAAGGTTACCAGGATAAAGCAGTATTTATAAGAAGTAAAGAAGGAAACCTTTTGGGGGAAAATAAATTAATGTTGTAAAGATGGAGAGAATATTTTGAACAAGTACTGAACCAAAAAGTGGAACAAGGACAAGAAACAGACAATGAAAATGACGGTGAAAGTCATGGGAGCCAAATGGAAGAGAGCAAAGAAACAGCACCAAGTAAAGAAGAAGTAGCAAATTTCATACTATTACAAAAAAATAGGAAAGCGGCCGGGGAAAATGGATTATATGCAGAGTTAACGAAGTATGGAGGCAAGGAACTGGAGGAGGAAGTATGGAAAGTGATGCAAATGATATGGGAAGCGGAAAAGTTACCGCAAGAATGGAAGAAAGCTATAATTGTACCAATTCACAAAAAAGGGGAAAAATCACAGTGCGCAAACTACCGAGGAATTGCCCTCCTGGACACGACGTACAAGATTCTAGCAATGATAATTAAGGCAAGATTAGAAAAATACGCAGAAAAGGAAATAGGGGAGTATCAATGTGGGTTCAGAAGATACAGATCAGTTATGGATCAGATAGCTATAATAAAAGAAATTCAAATGGTGGGTTATGAGCACAACGTGGAATTGTATGCCATTTTCATCGACTTTAAGCAAGCGTACAATAGTATAAATAGGGAAAAGATGTTTAAGATCCTGAAAACTTTTAATATTGATAGAAAATTAAGAAATATAATAAAGGAGACTTTAACTAATACCGAAAACAAAGTGAGATATAATGGTCATTTATCAGAACAGTTTACAACGGAAACAGGATTGAGACAGGGGGACCCCCTCTCAACAATTCTATTTAACTTGGTATTGGAAGCGGTGGTAAGAAACAGTCAACTAAACAGAAGCGGGTCTATTAAGACTAAAAGTCACCAACTCCTTACGTACGCAGATGATGTGACGATAATAGCAAGGTCTATGCAAGAAATGAAAGAAAAAGTGAAAATCTTTGATTACGAGGCAAGAAAAGTGGGTCTAGTGATAAACACAGAAAAAACAAAAGTTATGAAATTAAGCGGTGGAATTGTAAACGATGGAGCAGAGAGAGTTACCGTAGCAATAAAAACGAAAGGGGGTAAAGAGCTAATAATAGAAAAAGTTCGAGAACTCTCATTTCTAGGAACAGTAATTACGGAAAATTTGGACTATAGCAAAGAAATAAAAGTAAGACTAGTGAAAGCGAGTGGAAGTGCGGGTGCTTTAAACGAAGTGCTAAGTTCGAAAATTGTATCGCGAAAAGCAAAACTAAGGCTGTATAAGACAGTGATACGACCCACGGCAACATACGCGTGTGAGACGTGGACAATGACGGTTAGAGACCAAAATATGATAAGTAGGTGGGAAAGAAAAATGCCGAGGAAAATTTTTGGAGGTGTACAAACGGAAGAAGGTTGGAGGAGAAGGACAAATGAAGAGGTGCAAACGATCTACGGAGAAACGGATATAGTAAATTTTGTGAAAGCCCAAAGGTTGAGATGGATGGGGCACGTGTGGAGGCTGCCAGAGGGAAGGAGCACGAAGATCTTGTTAGACGGAAGACGACAAGAGACCAGAAGAGGAGGACGACCAAGGACCAGGTGGAAAGACGCGGTGATGGAGGATTTAGCAAGCAAGGGGATAGGAGAATGGAGAGAGAAAATTATGGATAGGAAGCAATGGAGAGACATTACTAAGCAATGGGCCTAAACGGCCTGTCAAAGCTTTATTATATATACCAGATTTGTAACGACGCAATTCTTGGGGTGTGGAATTTGGTGCGTCGTATATAAGACGCCATATTCCACATTCCCAAGATAGCGTCGTTCCGAAGATTTGACGTCAGCACGAGGCGCGGGCAACAACTACTCCCTCTACGAAGGAGTAGGGACGGTCCGCGCCGAGTTCCGAAAGAAGACGAGGATACAGTATAAGAGGTCCACCCCGCGCATTTTCAAGGGATAAATAAGGGGTAAATAAACTTGTTATTTAGATCTTTAGGTGTTATTTTTCAAAGTCCGACGAACCCTGGGTACTCCGAGCTACTCCCTGAAATAAACAAATTCTGCTACGACCACCTCTCCATAAGCTAGGGGGGCTAGGTCGTTGCAACTAGCATTTGACAGAAGTCCGCTTCAGACAACACAGACCAGCTGTAAAAAGTGTCAAGTTGTACTGGTAGCGACAACTAACAGAGCTAGCGTGTATAGATGGGTTTATAGATTACTAATAGTGCTGAACAATTAAGAAATTACTTACTGCACCTTGTTAATTGAATTTAAATGTTATGGGCGGCCATAAACGGTGTAGTGGCCATAACCGGTGCCTCCACCCTATCTTAAAATGATTCTGGACTATGATGCAAGACGTAATTCATAGTTCCCGCGCTTCTTTCAAATTCACGATCTGCACCGAACAACTCCAATCTTCAATTCGATAACACAGCCCAACAAAATAAAATTTTCGTCTTGGTGCCGGAAAGGTAAAAACTGATTTTGGGTATTTTTGATGTGCTGATTCCAAAAATACTTGACTTTTTTTCGTAGCAGCTCCAGTTTTTGAGATACGGCCTAATTGATCTTAGTTCTGATGAAACACAAAAATAATGAAATAATGATATCTTTAGAGGCCAAAATTGAAATTTCATACCTAAATAATTAGAATCTAATTAAAACTCTGAAAGATCGATATCAAGGAAGATGGGGTAGCAACATGATGGCCGGCTACTGTTGGATACTGTCCTGATAAACACCATACTAGAAAGTCGTATAAAAGAAAATTTTTAAGTGATATGTAAATATACAGTGAGCACCAAACATATGGAACATACCAAATAAAACCGAAGTGAATGTTTTTTTCTAACAATCCCGAAACACGTCAATTTTCTTTTTTAAAATACACATTGGAATGTCAAAATAATTTTCCGGCCTTCATTTGTTTGTAAGTGATGATGTCATCAGTATTTTTTTTAAATGTCAACCACCATTTTTTTCCGCGTTTTTGATACATCTTTCAATTGCTTAAATGACAGTATAAAAATGTTGATGCCTTACATAAGAACATTTTCGAGAAATAAATTATTTAATGTTTAATAAACACATTCTTAACAAATGTTAAACATGGGTTAATGGTATTAGTATTGATAAAAGAGAATCAAAGGTACCAAGAAACAAATGCCCGTAATCTAAACAAGTGCCTACAAGTTATCAAATATTCGGAAATGTTAATTGTCGTTTACTTGTAATTGTTAAATGAGCCATATCAGATTTATGAAGCTGATGTTAATTGTTCGATGTAGTTTTTCAACAACACCTTGACTTTGTGGATGTTGCACACTTGTTTTAGTATGTATGATCCCTAAATTTTTAATAAATTGATTCCATGTATCTACTTGACAAAAATTGTGAACCATTATCTGTAACAATTATTTTTGGAATACCAAATCTACTAATCCAGGCATTAATGAAATTGTCAATAACAGTATCTACTACTGCATTTTTAATTGGAATTGCTTCTGGCCATCTAGAAAATCTATCTATTATTGTTAATAAATATCTATATCCTTCATTGTAAGGTAAAGTAACTATATCTAAATGAATCTATTATCTGGTTCTTCAATTGGTTGTAATGGTGTTTTAGTATGTTCAAAGATTTTACTTTCTTGACAATTAGAACATGTTGTAACCCAAATTTTAATATTTTTTCTCATATTTTCCCAAATAAATCTATTACGAATCAATCTTTGTGTAGCTCGAATTCCAGGATGTGATAATAAATGAAAATATTGAAAAACTTTGAATCTAAGTTCTTTCGGTACATATGGTCTTGTTTTGTTAGTAATAACATCAATCCATAGCACTTTATTTAACGGTGTTCGCATTTGCACGAATTTAAAATTAGGCTGTGTTCTAAGTATTATTAATTCTGAATCATCTACTTGTTGTTCTGCTAACTCTTCATAATCTATTGTTGGAAAATTTATCATGGCTACCCTAGTTAATGAATCGACTGGTATATTTTCTGATCCTTTAATGTATCGTATATCTGTTGTAAAAGCTGAAATATATTCTAAATGCCTAAATTCCCTTGGTAAATAATTTTCGGCAGACTTCTTGATTGCTGACCAAATAGCTTTATGATCTGTATAAATATGTTTTGTATTCTAAAAAATATCTGAATTTCTTCACCGCAAAATAAATAGCCAAAAGTTCCCTCGAAAATATGCTATATTTTTGTTCTGTTTTTGATAATTGTCTACTACAAAATGCTAAAGGTTTCCAAATTCCATTTTCTAATTGTTGTAACACTCCTGCAATTGTATCACAAGAACTATCGGTAGCCACACTAATCTCTGCAGTTTTTGAAGGATGTACCAGTAAGGTAGCTCTAATTAATGCTTTTTTGCATTATTATTAAACGCTAGCATCAACATCCAATAAAACAGGTTTAAGTGAAAGTTTTCCTGGAATAACTAATTTATGTAAAGGTGCTAATAATTCTGAAGCATTCGGAAGAAATCGGTGATAATATGAAATTACCCCTATAAAATTCCGTAATTGTTTTTGATTACTAATTTGAGGTTGTATGCCCTCCCCCGAAACCCTAAATAATCCAATTCCCTTCCCCCAAAAATGCACTTAGTAACATTCAGTAAGAGCCCAAATTCATCCAAATGTTTAAAAACTGATTCTACATGTTGCAAATGTTCACTTTCATTCTGACTAAAAATTAATATATCATCTAAGTCAAAAAATACGTTATACAACCCATGTAGCACTTTCTGAATAAATCTGGACCAAGAACTCAGTGCATTTTTCAGTCCAAAATTCAATCTTGTATACCGGTAGGCTCCCAACGGTGTTGTAATTGTAGTTTTGTCCCTGTCATCCTGATGAATTGGAATGTGAAAATACGCCTTTGTCAAATCCAATTTGCTAAAGATCTTAGCTCCATGTAGTTTATTTGGAAAATCCAAAATAAAAGGAATCGGATAGGTATCGCGTACAGTAACTGCATTTAACGCTCTATAGTCTCCACAAACTCTGTAATCAACCCCACCAGGCTTAGCTACAATTGGCGAACACCAAGCTCCATCTGCAGGTTCAATTATTCCAGCATTTAACAATTTTTCCAGATGTTTTTCTAAAAATTCAAGTTGATTAACGTTTAATCGACGACACTTTGACACCACTGGATTTCCAATTGTCTGTATTCTGTGAACTACCGAATGTTTAATTAATGTTAAAGTCTTTAGTTAACGCGGAATAACGATTTAATAATTGCGTATATTTATTCGAATGTGTATTTTGAGTAGAAGTTAAAGAAATTGGTTGTGGAATTGTTTGCGGTTGTAAAGAAGGAAAGAAGGAGATGTTTGTTGAATTGTTTATGAGACATCGGGAGAAGATTGCAAAGAATTAGTAAGTAAGTTTATTGGAAGTGTGTTTGAAGAATCAATTGAATTAAAATTGTTAGGAGATTTATTGTTAACATGTGAATTAAGTGAAGTATATGAAGAATTTCCATAATTTGTGTTAGATTGAGTAGCCAAACCATGATGAATTCTAGTTTTCGAGTCAAATTTCATAAATTGATTGTCAAAATACTTAGGAATCACCTGACCAGCTACGCAATCCACCATCAAATTGAAATGTTTTAAGAAGTCTAAACCTAAAATCGTAATGGTGATATTTGCTATAACAAAATTCCATAATTCAGAATTTTTTAGAAAATTAAAAGAAACTTTAATTGTTCTATAACCAAATGTTTGAACCTGAGTTCCATTTGCTGCCTCCAATGGAATACAGCAGTTATGAAACCCACACCAACATTGATTCCAGAAAAATTAAATGGTAATAACGAATAATTGCTTCCAGTATCAACTACAAATGAATTGTTTGTAATACAATCTTTAACTAAAATTAACGAATTAAAACTTTGCAAATGGAAGCGATTTTGCACAGCAATTAAAGGTTTTTATAAATGAACAAGGAGAATTACATTTAAAAGCTCACCAAATCGATTGTGATAATAACACAACACACTTGTATTATTTCCGTGTGGAATATATTGATGTGTATAATTTTGACGATTAATAATATCTTGTTGAAAATTATTATTTTGTGGTGATGCTAAATATGATGACTGATTTTGTATAGCAGTAGTAGAGATAGTACGTAATTGTTGTTTTAACTCACGAATTTCATTAAAAAGAATGTCATATTTAGTGTTTTGATTAACAGTACTTTCATAATCATTTTCAGGTTTAGTTGCATCGTAAATTTTGTCTAACTTATCACAATATTCTTTTAAAGACAATGTTGATTTTAAAAGTTTAGCATATCCTTTAAGGGATATTGGTAACTTTGTAAATATAAAACCTTTAATGAAACTGTCTGATAAATCTAGTCCACAAGAAATCTCTAAAGCACTTTGTAATAGATTATTACATGTGTCGGTGAATTTTAGTGACGTTAGCGCTATGATTTTATTTTCATTGGATTTATTTAGTAATTTAATCAGTTCTTCGTATAAAATGTCAAAAGGTCGTCGTGTCGGTTTATTTACAATTAAATTAGAAATATTTGTTAAAATGTCTGCATCTAATGGCGAAATTAAAATGTCAAATTTGATGTTTGAATCTAGAATTTGATTTACAATAAAATATCGATCAACAAGTGTCAAAAATAAAGTTACATTGTCTTTTATATTAAAATTAGGGAATAATAAAGCATTTGTTGCCATTTCACTTATCTTGTTTAAAAGATCCAAATGTGAAGTTCAAAATATAGCAGTCTGGCAGTTGAGAGTTTAACCATAAAACCATTTCCATATTTTGTTAACGTCGAGGGGTCACAATTGTAACGGATGTTACTATTTCAATATTTAAATATATGTATATAAATGAAAGATCTTTGGAGAGCGATGTTTATTATTTTAAATACAAAATGAAAACTGTTTATTTAATAATAATAATATAACTAAGGAAACATACAACATTAATACAAAGCCAACCCATGAAACCATTACAGTACCTGTTTGTCAGCCTCAATATTTTCCGATATGTTTGGCTGGTAAGTCTCTTCTGATATTTCGAGTGACTGGTCATGAATTTCCGTGTCTATTACTCCCTTGGGCAACCTTTTAGGATCGCCTCTCACGATTTCTTCTTCATCACAATCATCCTCTAAGTCTGAGTTTTGCTCAAGCTGTTTTAACATTCTCTCACACTCCTTATCCAAAGACTCATCGTCCAAATACGACAACAATATTTCCGTATCTTTAGGATCTTCTGGATTATAAAAACCTGAAATAAAACATGACTTTGTTGTCCCCCACAGTGGACACCAACTTTGAAACCCTATTTCGAAATTATTTTTTATACTGAGATTTAATTACTAGCTTTATCAGGGTGTCGACTGCAATCCTATTTTGAAATTCCAGCTTATTTCAGGAATTCCAGGTTCAACTTTGTCAAAATTCCAGCTGCTTTTTGATGGAATGTTATAGTTACAGGATTTTCCTAATTGGTAAACAAAATTAAGTACTGAAAATTTCCAAACAAGGAGAATGTTTATAATATACGCATCTCACTTTTGCAACACAAGGTAGCGACTATAACTAATTTGGAAAGGACATTTATTTCTGCAGTAGTAGGTAAATGAAACACGAGAGCACTGGCAAATATTATTAATACAATACAGTAACAGCAAGATAAAGATAAATTCCACATAGGTAATAATAATAATTACAGCAAAAAAAACATGTTTATATGTAAAGGATACATTTAACAAATTGTCTATTAACTCCAACTAAACATGGATCTATAAAAGATACCTATAATAACAGCAATAGGTCATGTAACAGAATACAAGTTATTCTTATATTAAATTTAACTTCATATGAAAATTAGATAAATGGAAAACACAATAAATAGTATTTCTAAAAGGGTAGGAATAAAATGTTCGATATTTAAAAGTGTTTTGCAAAATGAAATATTTGAAATGTCCGCTAAAATATTGCAAACGCAGAAATTCAATACTTGATATTCAAATAAGTTTTGCACGGTAAAAAAAATAAACGCATGATAAATATTAAATTTCGCAGGGTAAAAATAATAAATGCTCGATAAATTTTGCTCGATATATTAGGACATTCTGCTTGTTTTTTAATATACATTTTTTTATAATTTTATTGTTTAGAATAATACATTTTTTTTTAAATATATAACCTTTTTTTATACATAACCATTCATATTGTAAAAAAATAACCATTTATTATTTTTATTGAGCGTTTTCTCTCGTTATTAAGCATCGAGCGTTTACCGTTTTTATTAAGGTTTTGTTACTTTTATCGAGCGTTTATTTTTTTTATCGAGCGTTTATTTCTTTTTATCGAGCGTTTACTCTTTGTATCGAGCGTTTATTCTTTTTATCGAGAGTTTAGTTTTTTTATTGGGCATCTATTCTTTTTATCGAGCGTTTACTCTTTTTATCGAGCGTTTACTTTTTTATCGAGCGTTTACTCTTTGTATCGAGCGTTTATTCTTTTTATCGAGCATTTATTATTTTACCGAGCATTTTCTATTTTTATCGGGCGTTTGATAAAATACCCTGCAACTAGAATTTTGAATCGAACAAATGTATCGTGCATGGAAATTAATTACCGAGCGTATAATTTGTAGCGTTTCTAAAATAAAGGGGAGATTTTAGTGAATTTCAATAATTTTCTTTGAAGCCACGATAACATTCGCATTTAAAAAAAAAATTAATTTCGGCCTCAAAAATCCAATTTTCATTTATTACAGCGATTGGCGTAGTACAAGATATGCCCCTAGTAAATTTATACGTCAGAGGGAATTTTTCAAGTAATTTTTTTACAACATTTACATAGCAAACAAACATTTCCTGCTTGAATTTCAAAATTTGCTTTTCAGATATAATTTTCTTTTTTAAATTTGTTTTAGGGCTGCTTTCACGCCAAAACCTAATTCTACATTCTTACAAACTTGATATTATCAAGTTTGTCTTATTTTCTACATCAATTTTTAATAATTTTTGGATAGTATCAGCTCCTTCCATAATATTTTTTGAAACCACTTTTGATATAAAGTATTTTAAAAATTCTCCCAACGTATCATACAAATATGGAGCTAAAGGAACATCACTTTGGAATTCTCTTAGAAAAGGTTCCAACTTGTTAGCAACACTAACAAAAATTCTAAATATACCAATAATAAAGGGTTATCCAATGAATTTTTCACCAATCCAAAACGATATTTTAATTTTGTCTTTTTTAATACCTTCTAAATATAATTCTAAATTTGGTAGTATCTCAATAGCACGTTTAGCTGTTTCTACATTTTCAAGCCATCTAACACTACAAAACTTTTTGGGAAATTTGTTTGAATGTGAAAATCTAACATAATCATCTCTTCTTGCAGGAACATCCTTGAACAGGTTATATATTGACCTTAAGAACTGTATTATATCGCAGTCCATACTCTTTATACCAGCCTTAAACGCATTATGCATAGTATGAATACCGCATGAACCTATTGTAAGGAATATTGGAGCATCTATACTAGTATTTTGAATCTCTCGCCTTAAATCATTTGCAAATTTTAAGTTTACATTAGGGTCATCCATTGAAACTTGCAAAATCTTTGTCATTTTTAATCCAAGCAAACCCGATTTGAAATATTCTAAAATACCTTTTGCCCTAGTATGGCCGAGAAATACAGAATTCAGATAACGAGTTTGTACTAAATTAGTTGTATTGTCAAAAAATCTAACACAAATATCCATCTGTTCTTTCTGTGCTATTTTATTTAACGATTCGTCTAAACAAACAACTATATAATCTATGACATAAAGCTGTTTTAAGAGTTCGTCTTGAAAATATGGCCCTAACCCAAAAACAATTGAATAGGAAATTTTGTCTTTTTGGCAAGTAATTTTTTTACAAATATCACTGTCTAAAAACATTGAAGGAAATAAAGATACTGCTGCTGCTGAACTTCTCAAAGAATAAGAATAAAAATAAGATTTATTAAAACTCAAGATTTACAGATTACGTCATTCACAAAAAATACACAATATCATATACAATATAATATGAACATGAGGTTATAAAACGTTAGTCTTTGTACATATATATATATATATACATCGTATTCATCTTTCAAAGTTATCATAGACTCTACAAATTTTGATAAGGCAATGAACACAAGCTTGTGGCCATATGGTACACTCGTAACAAGATTTTTTCGGCGAAGGAACCCACAACAGCAAACAAAATAGAAGCAAATCATGAGCAGAACAAACCCAGTATTTATGCTCCTGGGACAAAAAACAAAACTACACTCAAAACTAACACCAAGATTATTCACCTAAACATCCAATCCATTTGTAACAAACTTTCCCAACTTGAGGTATTTTTGCAAGAAACAAAACCAACCTTTCTGTGCCTAACCGAATCGTGGATTGAAGAAGTAGGACTTAAATACATGAATCTTCTCGGCTATCACATCGTTGATTATTTCTGCCGATCAATTTACATGCATGGTGGTGTTTTAATGTTTGCTCAAGATGGCATAGAAATAAAAAAAGCAAAATTTGTTAAAAACTATAGCATTGAAAGAGATATTGAAATGTGTTCGGTATATTTTACTTTGAAGACAAAAAAAGTATTTTTGTTAACTGTCTATAGGTCTCCGACTGGAAACTTTAACCGTTTTATAAAAAATCTAAATGCTGTTCTTACAGAGGGCAGCAAATCATCTGATTACACGGTGTTATGTGGAGATCTGAACGTGAATACCCTGACAAACTCTGCCGAAACACGAATACTAATTGATCTGTTTGAATCATACAATCTAACAAATAAATTGAAAGGAATGCCAACCAGAATATGCACCAACAAAAATAATCACACGTCAACTACGGCCATAGATTACATGTTATCAACATTGCATGAAAACTCATTTGACTGTAATCTGCTCAATCCAAATATATCCGACCATCTTGCCCAGTGCCTAACCAGCACCTAGGCCGATAATCGCGCAGAAACATTCCATCCTTATAAACGAATTCGTGATTTATCTACTCCTAACATTCTTAACTTGAAAAATATTTTAGAATCAATTTCATTTGACACTATACAAACGGAAGATGTCGATAAAGCCTTCCCCAAATTTATGGACATTGTTTTGCTACACTTCCATGCAACTTGTCCTACAAAAAATATTAAATCTCATAAAAAAACTGAGAAACCCTGGATTACGAAAGAAACAATAAAGTCAAGCCAAAACCTAAGAGATTTGTTCGTAATTAAATGCAACGTAATTGCAGATGGCATTGAATTACTTTATAAGCATCGCCTGAAACTTCATAAACAAAAAATTAACGCAGCTAAACGAAATTATTATAAACAAAAAATGATGGAAGCGTCAAACAAATCGACGACTACATGGAATCTTGTGAACCTTGAACTGGGAAATATTCCAACCCATGAAGCAATCTCACTAATGCAGGGAGATAAGAAAATTGAAAACCAAAATGAAATTTCAAACATGTTTGGAGCATTTTTTTCATCTATTGCATCCACTAAAATGACTACCCATTTTGGAAATAGTGTGTCAAATTCATGCACAACATCGAGCATGTGCACTACAACAATGGCCTTCTTTCGGGTCGAACCCCCTGAAGTGATGACGGTAATCAACAACTTAGCCAATAAAAAATCAAGTGGTCTTGATGAAGTGCAGTCTTCAGTATTAAAAGGCGTATGTACTGCCACCACACAACCAGTGTGTTATTTAATAAACCATTCGGTGGAAGAGGGTTGTTTTCCCAAACAACTGCACTCTACTGCAAAATATAAAAAGTCACCCTCTTATTCTTGTATTACTATCTTTAATAGGCTACCTGCCAATATAATAACTTGTGACAAATATGTTAGTTTTAAATTAGAATTAAAAAAGTTTTTACATGAGAGAGCCTATTACACTCTCGATGAATATTTTGACGTGAGATTTTAACATGTTTTTAGTGTTTCTAATATGTGTTTTTTATATTATATGTTCTTTGTATTTAATTACTACGTTGTATGCTGTATGCTTTGTACTGACTTCACACACACACATCTTAATATGTATCTTATTGTGCAAAAAATATATCTATCTATCTATCTATCTACATACGCATATAATTGGAAAATTCCGTAATGTTGTAGAATGCGTTTTTATATAGTATGTCTTTAATTTTTCGTTTAAATTTTGGTTTTGGCAGTTCTTTAATTTTGTTTGGTAGAAGATTGTATAATTCGATTTCTAAGTTTGAATGACTGGTGGTGTTCAGTCTCCGAAACGGAACAATTATCTTGTCTTTTTGTCGGGTATCATGCCCATGGAGGTCACCCGTGTATTCAAAATCCGCACTTTTGTCTTTAGTTTCACAGATAACACTTAATATATAACAAGAAGGTAGTGTTAATATTTTTAGGTTAATGAAAAACGGTACACAGTGTTCAGTTTGTTGTGCTCCCGCAAGCACCCGCACTGCTTTTTTCTGGCAGGTGAAAACTTTTTTCGCGTGACTTGAGTGTCCCCAGGCTTCAATGGCATATGTCATCACGGAGTGGAATAGTGCGAAATATGCCGTTCTGGCCGCTTCGACGTTTACTACAGTTTTGATTCTTCTTATTGCAAACAAATTTTTACTCAGTTTTGAACACAGATGGTCAGTGTGTGGCTTCCAGGTTAAATATTTGTCCATAATAAGTCCTAAATATGTAGCTGTTTCCTGGAAGTTGTGTTGGAATGTGCGATTTGTTGTGAAAATTATTTTCGTGGTTTTGCTTTTATTTGGTAGTAGTTTATTTGCCGTAAACCAGTTTTCTCCCTTTGATAGGGCTGCTTCTGTTTTTATCTGAAGGTTATGCGGCTGCATGTCAGATAACGAGAATACAGTATCGTCTGCAAAGAGTATGGTAGAAAATTCCATATTTGCTGGTAAGTCGTTTACGAAAATGATAAAGAATAAGGGCCCCAGTAAGCTACCTTGGGGAATTCCAGTTTCTATGGTGGCTGTTTGGCTGGATACTCGATCCCATGTTACGAACTGTTTCCGGTTTTGCAGGTACGAGGCTATGAGCTTCAACGGGATTCCTCTGAAACCGTATATTTCCAACTTTTTCAGAAATAATTTGTGATCCATGGAATCAAACGCTTTGCTAATATCACACATAGCAACGCTACAATATTTTTTGTCTTCTAACGCATCGTGAATATATGTCAGTAATTTTAAGATCGCATCAGTTGTATTTATTTGTTTGCGAAAGCCGAATTGTTGCGGCGATAAGTAATTGTGGGATACAAAAAACTTGGATATCCTGACGGCAATAATTGCCTCGAAAATTTTTGAGAAGGCTGGAAGTATGGAGATGGGACGATAGTTGGTGACATGTGCAGTATTGCCCTTTTTGTGGATTGGTACAATCCTTCCAATTTTCAGATTGTCAGGGAAGATCCCTGAACTCAGTGATGAGTTTACGATGTCAGAGAGAGGATTTTTTATTTGGGACACAACTTCTTTTATCAATTTGGTGTTTATGTCAAAAACGTCCAATGTTGGTTTCGATTTTAAGTTTCCGTTATTTCTTCGGGGGTGGTTGGGTTTAGGAATAGGAATATTGATTTCCCGTTGGTAACAATTCCGGACAAACACTTTTCCAAATTGTTTGATTGAGGTAAATTTTTTGTTGTATCTTTACCAACTGATCCAAAGAAATTATTGAAGTCCTGTGCTGTTGGAGTAATGTCCGAAGGTAAGTTTCCCTTTCCTCGACCTCGGCCGCTTTCTCTATTTATTATAGACCATATAGCTTTCTGTTTGCTACTTGAGTTAGCAATTGTATTGGTGTTTGAGGTTTTTCTTGCTGTCTCCATGTGAGTTAAGTACGATTTTTTATGCTCGTCATATTTAGCCTTGATCTGTTCATTACCAGTTATTTTACACATGCTATATAGCATATCCGTTACTTCCTTTAATTTGTTTATATGATCATCTTGGATGAATGGCAGATGTCTTCTCACGGGTGGGGATTGTAAGGGAAAATGCCCTGCCATATGAGTGGTAAAGATTTTTAGGAATTTGTTGAACTTTTTATTTGGGTCCATTTCTTGTTTTATAACTCCCCAATCTTCTGCCATCAGGCTCGATTTAAATTGTAGAATGTTATTTTGAGTAAACATTCTAATTTTTGTACGAGAGTGGTTTTGTGGTTTTGTTTGCACTTCGATAATCTGGGCTTCGTGGTCAGATAAACACATAGGTACTACTTATATAGGCTTTGAATAAATGTTCTTCGATGTTGGTAAATATATTATCTATGCACGATCCACCACTTCTATTGTGACGCGTTATATTGAATATTGTTTGTTCAAGTCCATATTCGCTAAGAATGTTTGTCAGTTTGTTTTTCTGGATGTTGCTGCCTATCATGTTAATATTGAAGTCGCCAGCAATTACAATTTTGATGTCGACCTTGAAGTTTAAGAAAATGTATCTCAGACTATCTTCGATTCAATGTTGTGATTGACTCACCTAAATGAATAATTAATAATATTTTTCTTTTAAAGACCAAAAAATATGTCGATTCATTTATGTCGGTTTTTATTTATTCTTATTTTTGTTTTTTACAACTTGATTACTTGATTCAAAAATTAAACTAAACTATTTGATGTTAACATACTTTCCCTGAGTAATTCTTTTATTAAAGAAGAATTACTGTTAAATTACTGTCTTTAGAACATCTAACATCTAAAACACATAATCTTGCCACGTGTCTTCTAAGTATATTTCCGTTTGCAAGTATAACATCTGCTACACGTATCTGCCCATCTTTCCCAGGATACGTTCTTGTCACTTTACCTTTGGGCCAAATATTTCTTGGTCCATTTGGATCCACAATAATTACAATATCGTCTTGTTGTACTGGTCTATTTTTGTCGTGCCATTTGCTTCGCTTGACTAAAAATGGCATATATTCCTTCTGCCATCGTTTCCAAAACATGTCGGTTAATTTCTGTGCAGCTCTCCATTTTGAAAGTAAATTTAAATTAGTTTCTTCAGTTTTTGTACACGATACAGCAGCATAAGAACGGCCGATGAGGAAATGATTTGGTGTAAGTGGTTCTGAGTCTTCTGGGTCTATCGAAATGTGAGTTAGAGGCCTTGAATTTATAATATTTTCAATTTCAGCAAATATTGTTCTCAGTACGTATTCTTGAGGATATTTCGAAATTAAGATTTCTTCTAATACTTTTTTTATTGATTGAATTAGTCTTTCCCAGCTACCACCCATATGTGGTGTAAATGGAGGGTTAAATGTCCATTTTATTCCCGTCATTGTACAAAATTGAGTTATTTGTGACTGATTTAACTGTTCCAAAGCTGTGGAAAGTTCCCTGTTTGCACCTTTAAAGTTTCCTCCATTGTCACTATAAATTTCTGCAGGAAAACCTCTTCTGCAGCCAAATTGTCTCAAAACATGGATAAAACTATTCGTACTCAGGTCATGTGCGATTTCCAGATGAACTGCCCGTGTCACCATACATGTAAAGATTACTCCGTATCTTTTCTCGGTACTTCTTTTAACGGAAACTTTTAGAGGACCAAAATAATCCACTCCAGTTTTTATGAAGCATCTTGTTGTTGGTTCTATTCTACATTCCGGTAATTGTCCCATGATTGCTGTTTTTTGTAAAACTTTTCGATTTTTACAGTGTTGACAATTCTTAAAAACGTCTTTAACTGCTTGACGTGCGTGAAGAATGCAATATCTTTGTCTTAAATTCGTTATAACAGTTTCCTGTCCATGATGAAATGCCTCTTCATGGTAATGTTGAATTATTAATTTAGTTATTCTATGTTTAGGATCAAGAATTATAGGTTTTTTAATGTCTTCATCAGTAGTGTCTAAATTGTTAAGTCTTCCTCCCAACCTTATAATTCCATTGTTGTCCAGTTCACAGGAAAATGTATATAATCTACTAGATTTTTCCAAGAGCTTTCCTTCTCTCAGTAAAGACAGTTCTGTATAGAATGAGTCTATTTGAATTCTATTGTAGAAAAGGTTTTCAGCTTTTTGTAATTCTGTAATATCTAATTCATTACAATGTTTGTCTCGTCTGCTGTTTGCAATAAATCTCAACATCCAAGCTGTAGTACGTCGAATCCGATTCCATTTAGAAAATATCTGCGGGTCAGGAATTTCTAAATTGTCTACAAAGTTATTTAAAAATATATAATCCTTTTTGGCTTCCAATTCATAATCAGAGATTTTGTCAAATGTTAAGTTTTCGGGATTTTCGAGAGGCCATTCTTCTGGTTGCTGCAAAAGAAATTTTGGACCAAATAACCAATTACTATTTTTTGAAAAGTCTAGGGATTTAGTTCTTTTTGTAGCTTCATCAGCCACATTTTCTTTGGTCGGTACATATTTCCATTCTGTTGAATTCGTTAAATCTTGAATTTCACCTACTCTTTGTGCCACAAATACTTTAAATCTTTGAGATTCAGAGCGTACCCAATGCAAAACAGTTTTTGAGTCAGTCCAATAAAAGAAATTGCAAATATTCAATTTTAAATTACTTTTCAGTGAGTTACCTAGACGAGCTCCCATGACCGCTGCTTGTAGTTCCAACCTAGGAATTGAAAGAGGTTTTAAAGGTGCAACTCGAGTCTTGGCTGTCACAAAGGCTGTCTGAATTACTGACTCTTCTTGAATTCTTAAATATGCAACTGCTCCATAACACTTATCTGAGGCGTCTGTAAAAATATGCAATTGAATGGTACGTTTATTTCTGTCTAAAGTGAAATACTGCCTAGGAATTTTAAATTTGTATATTTCCTTCAGGTCATTTAACCATAGAGTCCATTTGTCATTTAAGCGATCTGTAATTTCTTCGTCCCAATCTAATTTACTTCTCCATATATTTTGAAGTATTATTTTACCCTGAATAGTAAACTTACATAAGAATCCTAGTGGGTCAAAAATCGACATTACGACTTTAAGAACTTCTCTTTTCGTTGGTCTTTTCTTATTTTCAAGAACATTTTTGTTTATTTTATGAAATTTTGTTTGAAATTCAAACGTGTCTGTATTAGGGTTCCACCAGACTCCTAAAATTCGTTCAACTTTAGTCTGTGAATCGTTTTCCAGTATTTTTTCAGCTGAAGCCCTTAGACTTGAATCAATTACATTAAGAACGTCTTCAGAATTTGAAATCCAGTTGCAAATAATAAATCCTGCAGATTTATGAATGTCAATTACTTCAGATATGAGTCTTTTGGCTTCATTTTCTGTGTCAGCGTTCCCTAAGTAGTCATCCATGTAGTGATCCTCAATGATGGCTTTCGATGCTTCTGGAAAGTCTTTTATATTTTCTAATGCATTCCTATTCTTTGCTTCTTGTGCCAGACAAGGTCCGCTTGTGGATCCAAAGAATACGACTCCAATTTCGTAAACATCAGGAGATCGGTTTCTGTCCATGCCTCGCCATAAAAATCTTTGAGCACAGCGATCTTCCTTTCGAACTTGAACTTGTAAAAACATTTCCTTGATATCTGCTGTGAAAGCGATCTTCTTTATTCTAAAATTCATTAAAATATTATATAACGAGTGATATAAGTCAGGACCTGCTAAAAGACAGTCATTTAAGCTAACTCCATTAGATTTTGAAGCAGCGTCAAAGACAATTCTTAATTTATTTGGCTTGTTTGGATTTAAAACAGCAAAATGAGGCAGATACCAAGTTTTAGGTGACTCTATATTAGCTTCTTTGTCTTGCAATTTCCTAATATAACCTTTGGTTTCAAGATCCTTCATTTTTTCACAATAGGCTTGTCCAAATTCTAAATATTTGTCCATTCTTTTCTCTATACCTATTAATCGTCCCATTGCATTTGATTTGCTTTTTGGAAGAACCATATTTTCATCTTTCCACAACAATCCAGTTTCATACCTTTCACCATTTCTTTTCATTGTTCTGTCCAAGATATTTTTAGCTCGTTTATCTTCCTTTGACATAGACTTGTTAATACTGTTCAAACCAAAATTATCTACTTTCCATTGAATCTTTAACATATCATGAATAACATCCAATTCGTCTTTTTCCCCATTTGTTAAAAAGCAAACAGATTGAGTTTTGTTTTCTTTAATTTGTGTCATTGTCGAACTGATATTTCCGTGTATGACCCAACCTAATAATGTTTTACTTAGTGCTGGACCATTCCATGAACCTGTTACCACTTTTCTATTCATTAAAAGTGGCCAATTGTCTTGTCCAATTAATATTTTTGGTTGAGCATCCTTTAGTGATGACGTTTTCTTCTGAATGTAAGGATACTGAGTCCTTATTTCATCTATATCTACAGTCTGTGTTGGTAATGACAAACCTTTTATTGTTCTTACATGTCGAAGTTGAAAGTTTTGTCCATTCTCTGACGATTTAATATTACATGTAACTATTCGCGAATCATCTTGTTGTTCCACCTGGTTATTTGTCCATTGAATGCTTAAAGTCTGTTGTGGTCCATCAAGATCTAATTCATCTGCTAAATTCTGATCAATCAATGTTACTGTTGATGCATCGTCTAGAAGAGCATAAGTTTTAATTGATTTTGTACCTTTACTTACTGTTACAGGTAATATTTTTAATAAAACATTTGTATGTAATGAAACATGATAATTTACTTCAGTTTGATTTTTTACTGACTGTGATGATGATGTAGTTTGAACAACATTCTGATTATCCTTGTGTAAAAGCATGTGATGAGGTTTACAACAGTTCTTAATTCCACAATTTTTAATTTTTCTACATGTTTTTAAACTATGATAAGGTAGTAAACAAGAAAAGCAAATTCTCTTGGACGTTACCAAATTCCATCGTTCATCTTCTGTCATTGATGTAAACTTTTGACAGTCACTAAGATGATGAAGCTCTTTGTCACAACATAAACATTTTTTATTTGTTAATAAGTTATGGTTGGTTGTTAGAGTTACACCTTTTTGATTGTCTAATTTATTATGTCTTGTATTTTTCCAATTGTCAGATTTGAAATCTGTCATTCTTGGAATTTGAATTTGACACGCTACAGATGCCTTCTGATCCAGCCATAAACTAAATTCTACCAGCTTAGGCCTTGTAGATTGTCTTTTAGAAATATACTCTATCCATTGTAGTTGTCTATTAATAGAAAGTTTCTGTAAGAGTTCTTGAAGTAGAATAGGATTTCGCAAGTGATCCACCGTTTTTAATTTCGCTTCTGAGGAAAATGCTACCGTTGGTGTAGTTGATAAAATTGAAGCTATTCCAATTTATTTTTGTAAGCCAATGCTCAGTCAAGCAAACTATATCCACGTCAATTTTTGTCAGGTGTTGTTCTAAGGCAGTTAATTGTTTGGTAACAACAGAAAACAAGCACCACTTTATTTCAGCCCTGATTACCGTTTCGCTGATAGTATAGCTCATTAATTTGTCTGTTTTTTTAAATGTACTCCTACCAGTTTCTTTAAATGTAGAACAATCTTCTGTGAATGTAGAAATCGCTGCTTTTTCATTTGACGATGATGTTGCTGCATTGCTGTTCGTAAGCTGACCAACAGTGTTTAACTTTAGCATCTTGACATATTGCAACTGCAGCTGTCTCTTGTCTTAATTATGGAAATGTGCTTCTTACTTTTTTCGTGGCTGGGAATGGCAGTCCTACCCATGTTATTAATTGCAATAATAGTTTTGCATAGATTGCAAAATGCTGAATAAATATCACCATTTTTTGGCGATTTATCTAGCCAATACCAACTCGGATTAGTAATTTTCCAATTTTCTTGGTATTTTGTTTTTCTTTGTAATACCTTCGGCATTCTAATACAAAAATAATAAGTAATTACACAAACTAATCACTTTTTGTAGTTTTATTTACCTCACCTTACTATTTAAATAATTATTTGTGGCAATTTTTCATTACACCTCTCTATAACTTACTTTAACCAGGACCAAAAACCGCACTAACTAAAGTGTTTAGCGTACTTCAATAATATAAAAATTTGTGATTTTGAAAAGTCAGCAGAAACCGCTAGCTAGACATCGAGCATGCGTATTTACAACAGTAAATTGAACACGTTTCGCCTAAAATAATAAGTATTACGTTTCTTAGTTTATTTCTGAGTAATTTAACCGCTGATTGGGGAGTTATACGCATTCTGGAAATTACAAAACGAGATTTCGCAGCCGCTGCGCTGTAAACGAACACGAACGATTTTTGCGGGGTAAATTCGAAATTTAAAAACATCCCAGATGAAATTCCAGGTACAAATAAAAAATTCCAGTCTTTTCAAGCTTCTCAAGTCTAGTTTTTCTTTTCAAGCTTTTCCAAGCCTTTTCCGGGAACTCCAGGCAAGTAGACACCCTGTTTATACTGTACTAGCATATGTTAAATTTGGAAAACAAAACTACTTTGAACAAAAACTGAATGTAAACAACTAAAACTTATATTTACTTACGTTTCGGCGCCGCCATTGCTCACTGCACAATTTCAAATAATTAATTTATCGGTGCCGGTCGACAGATGTCACCAAGTATTCGTTTCTATGGTTTTAGTGTTCGAAATCGATTTGTTAAAAAAATATTAATAAAAGTCCAACACAAAACGAGATAAAAATTGTTAAAGTTAGAAATGTTGGCGAACCCGACCACCCCCAAGACCACGGTTTGGGCGTAAATTTCCAGTAGCAGGTCCACGTAGAACCACTGCCGTAAATGTTTCGTAATGAAGCAAGTGCCTATTTGGAAATCGCTGGGAATAAAGGCGAGAAGCTGCTAACGAGTTTTCCCTTGCTTTTCCGTACGCTAATACAATGTCCATCAACTCCTCGTTACTGTACACATGTGCCATTTTTATTGAAAGAATAACTATTACTGCAATACTAACAATTCGCACACATGCTAACAGATTAATGCATTCTACTTCTTTTGTTTTTGGCAGTTGTTTTGTGCAGTGTTCAATAAATTATTATTTTCATTAATTTGTAACTTTAACAAGTTTTATATCGTTTTGTGTTGGACTTTTATTAAAAAAAAATTTAACAAATCGATTTCTTATTTAAAGCTGCATGTATGGTTAAAATTTTTCAGATAAGTTGTGTTACACCCTGTATGTCCAGTATGCTGGACAAGAGGCCAACTTTTGGTAAAAAATTACTAGATACACAGCAAAAAATATTAAATTTGATGTCCACTGTAATGAACGGCAGGTCTGAAAGGGTTAATTAGGTAGTAATTAGTAGGTAACTTAATTTTTCATACAATCAAACATTAGCAAGCAGTAATTATCCAATGGAATTTTAAAAGTTTGTAGGTCTGCCTTCAGTAGCTACTTCTAATTATACAGGCATATTTAGTCCGGGCTGAATTCGAATTGTTTATACAATAGAAATATAAATATCAAATAAAATATCGATTTTAACTGGAATAACAATATTTATTTTGCTTTATACGTATTTCGACATCAATGTGCCATTGTCAAAAGCATTTATAAGATATTAAATAACAAATGCAAAATGATTTATACAGTAACTGCTTGATTCTATTATTTTAACACTGCGTGAAGCAACTGGCCCCAGTCAACCCGTCGGAGGTCAGTCGCTTATCAGTGTTTTTTAAAAAGATATTTATTCCAAAATCTTCAGTAAAGGAGAATCTAAGAGTTCAATTTGCTCATTCATTAAAAGGTATGTTGTTTTTTGTGTGTTTATAAATTTCAAAAGCTTCTAAAATGTTTAATTTATTTTTGTTATCAGAAAAGTGTAAAAATTTAATTGTATTATTAGATGTTAATGTGTGATTTTGTTCTAACAAATGTTTAGCAAAATTTGATTTATGTGCATGTTTATATTTGTAACAACGGATATGTTCTTTTTTCCTAATACTGAAATTTCTAATTGTTTGACCTATATATACTGAATCACAATGTGAACAATTTAATTTATAAATACCTGATTTTAGCAAATCATTAATTTTGTCTTTAGCATTGAAAAGAGAGTATAGAATATTTTTATTTGTTTTAAAAGTGACTATGTATTTATTTGTGTTATTTATAATTTAACAATCTTTTCTGAAATTTTACCAAAATATGGAATTGAAACGTATTTTAGTGTTTTATCAGAGTTATTAATGGAATAAACTTTTTGAATAGCTAATTTATAATTTTTCTTTTTAATTAAAGTGTCAATAAGTGTTGTTTATATCCATTGATATATGCAATTTGTTTAATAATTGAAATTTCTCTATTAAAACTATTTTTATCTAAAGGAATTGTTAGAGCTCTGTGTACTAAAGATTGATATGCTGCTAATTTATGTGTATTATGATGACAAGAGTTATGTGGTATGGTAATATCAGTTTGTGTAGGTTTCCTATAAATTGAGTATTCGAGTATGTTTTCTGAATTAATTTTTATGATTAAGTCTAAAAAGTTAATAGATCTGTTTTGTTCAATTTCTAGTGTAAATTTAATTTTTTGGTGTAAAGTATTAATAAAAATTAAAAAGTCGTCAATGTATTCGAAAGAACTATCAAAACATGCCAAAATATCGTCAACATAACGAAACCAAAATACAATTTTATTTGATAGATTTGATTCAAATATTTGATCTTCTATATTTTCCATAAAAATATTAGCCAATAGTGGTGAAATGGGACTACCCATTGGTAACCCATCTTTCTGAAGATAAATTTTATCATTAAAAATAAAATAATTTTGATTAATACAAAGTTCAAATAATTGAATCAACTCTATCCTTTTTGTTAATTCAATGTTATTGTTAACTAAAACATTTTCTAATAAAGGAATACATTCCTGTGGGGGTATTTGTAAAAACATACTCGTAACATCAAAACTAACTATTTTACATACTGGTGGTAAGCTAATGTTACTTAATTTATTAATCAATTCAGAAGTGTTTTTAACTGAATATTTTGGAGTGTATCCTAAATTATTAATTATATTATTTAATGTTTTAGCTAGCATGTGGTTTGGTGCATGTATGTATGAAACTACAGGTCTAACAGGAATGTTAGGTGTATGTATTTTAACTAAACCGTATAATTTTGGTGGTTGTGGATTTGGATATATTATGTTATGTTTCTCGTATGGTGTTAAAGTAATTTCACAAGTTTTAATTGTTTGTTTTATTTGGTTTTGGTATTTATTTGTTGTATCTCTATTTAAAACTTCTAGATTAGAATCTGTTATAAAATCATTGACTTTTTCTAAATAATCATTTTTAGGTAAAAATACTAAAGTGTTTCCTTTATCTGTCCTAACAGAAATTAAATTATTTACTCTAACTTTTTCCTTAATTGATTTAATTAAAGAAATATTATTATTTGTATTATGTCTAAATTTATCGTTTATCGAAAATTCTTTTTAATAAATTAGAAATTTGAGACTGCATAATTTAGATGCCTCTCTTTTAGAATATTTTCAGAATTTACTGCCAAAATTTCTTTTATATTATTATCTAATTTTGGAAAAGTCGAAAATTTAAAACCTTTATTTAGAAACGTCATTTCTTTGTCATTAAATATTACGTTAGATAAATTTAGTACACGAGGATGAAAATTTATAATTTTATTTGGTTTTTTTTGGTTCAATAGATTTTTGTTCTCGTTCTAATCTAGAAATTTTATCTTTTTGTGTATTGTATTTTTTAAATTTAGTTTTACTAATTAATTCTCTAATGTCATTATCATGATGATAATTTAAAACCATACTTTAACAAAAAGTATGAATTATCAGTAGAAAATAATTGTGTATTATTTGGCAATAAAGTAGTTATTCCAAAAACTTTAAAAAAGGAAGTTCTAAATCTTTTTCATGAACATCTGGGAATTGTTAGAACAAAGATGCTAACGAGATCCTATTGTTGGTGGCCAGGAATCATTGAAGCTATTGATAAATTTATGGCATCATGCGAAATGTGTCAACAAACACAACATTTTTCAAATAGTAGCACTTTACTACCGTGATCTAGTGCTCCTAATAATTTTTATATACTGGGTGTCTCAAATGGAGTAGGATAGTATGGGTATCTTGGTTATTATTGAAGATAGAGATTCGGTTAAATGGGCAATGTTTTGCAGTTTCTCATACTGGTTCATATCCCGATTAGAAAAATTACAAATTTTCAGTCGTTCAGTTGTTATCTTGAAACAACTGAATACATTATGATTCCATGTATTAATATAGGTAATTGTATTCGTAGAATATTATATAAAAATGTTAACGTTTCGCTTTTTTTATAAAAAGCTTCTTCAGAACAATACAATAACATATTAAAATAGAGTAAAATATAAAATATCTAGTGGTAAATATGAAAACAGTGGTTGTAATTATTATTATTACATTTTCCACTATAATTACCCTTAATTTAAATTTTACCAGTTCTAATTTAAGATTACAAAATAATGATTCATAATCATCAATATGAATTACAGATTTACATGCACCTGAATCGACCTCCATAACAACAATTTTACCTTCAATAGGTAACTTTACTTTAAGACTCTCATTTTCGTTATGTTTATTCAATGCATGTAAAACGTATAATTCATCCGATTCTTTCATCCAACTTAACTCTAATGACTCATCTTCCACTTCATCCTGCTCCGAATTATCTTCACCAGTTATAATTTTTGCACAATACCGATTTTGCAGTATGTCCCCTTTGGTTGCAGGAGTAACATGTCCAATTAACAGCTGAACATTTTCTATTGTTCTAGTGGATACGATGACATCTCTTGCACTTTTCATTTGACTTCTGATGGACTGTTTGACAATTTTTCATGTTTTGACTTTGACTCCACTGACTACTAGTACTCATATTATTTCTAACCGGAAATTAAGCGAGTACTGGGGGAACTAACCTTTACTTGTGGGGCGTACATCCTGTTCATCCTCAAAGGGGTCGGCTGGCGTTTGTTCTCCTCTAGAAAAGACAACATCCGCTTCCGAGCATTCGGATGATGCTGAACGAGCCCTGGAGCGCCTCTTGGATCTGCTGCTCGAATGATCTCGGTCTCGCTTGCTGCATTTTTCTTTGCAGCGATGCCTGCGAGATCGTTCTTTCTCTAATTTTTCCAGTCTTTTTAGCAACCTGCAGGGGTCACAGTGTGGATCTGAATCGTCACTGAAAGATCTGTCATCAGACTCCATGGTACCTTAAAATTCACTTAAAAAGGCATTTCTTTTAATTTTAAGTAATTTTGTGCGACGTTATCACCGAGCACAGACAAAACGGAATAATTCAAAGCCGGCGGACGCAACCACACATTGCAGGTATATGTTACAGAGCTCTACTTTGAAGTTTGTGACGTTAATAGCACAGGAAACGTACTACAAGTATTCAATCATTGAGGGCGGAGCGCTAGTATAATTGCCTTCTGCGTTGCAGCAAACTACAATACTAATAGTTTCACCTTTTTCGGCATTGGTAAGACTGAACATCTTTGGACCCTTTCGAAGCGATCACTTTCGCGGGTGTGTTACAAAGTTGCAATCCGCTTTCATCCATATTGAAGATTCTCCTAGGCTTGTCCATTAGATCATGTGCTTTTAATGTGCATAGGCCAATGAATAAAGAGTGGTCTAGACGTAGCTTAAAATATGGATCCACCTCACCATGGCACATTCCCAGTGAACGAGCTATAGATCGACCATGAGCAGCGCGCTTTCGTAAATTGGGTCTTTTCATGAAGAGCTGGAACCAGTCATATCCTGTTAGCTCTTTTTCCTTATTAAAGCTGTTTTATTTGTTTTTTTTCGGCAAATGTATAAGCTAGATGCCTAATATCGGTACAGGTTGGAGAATATTCGGATTTTCCTAATTTCTGAATATAAGTCACTAGTTTCTCTTCGTTTTCTTTTTGAAGAAAAGATAAGATAAGATATTTTATTTGACTGCATTACATAATTTATATTACATTCGCAGCATGTCAATATTGATTATTAAGTACATTTATTGTATAAAACATCAAAGAAACTAACATTACATAAAATAGCATTACATTTAATAGATTACTAAACATGTACTAAACATTTAGCAGGCGGAGAATGTTGTATTCAGATATTCGTCTATGGTGTAAAAACCCATTCTAATAAAATATTTCTTCAGGGTGGTCTTGAATCGGTTGTATTTTAGGGCCTTTAAAGACTCGGGTAGATGATTGTATAAGTTGAGGTTTAACGAGTTTTTGTCAGATTTCCGTAACCTATAGCGTGGATTTCTAAGTGCATTTCTTGATCTCGTTTCATGATCATGGTAATCCCCATTCACGATAAGTGAAGTTGTGGTGGTATGGATCTCCAGCACCGTTGAGTAGATAAATATGGATGGTAGAGTCATGATTTCGAATTGTATGAATAGAGGACGGCAATGTTCCCTAATGCCTGCGTGTGCCAGTATACGGATTGCACGTTTCTGCTGTCGAAAGATCCTTAGTGCGTGTGAGGAACTTCCCCATAATATAGTGGCGTAGCTTAAGTGGGAGTGGAATAGGGAGAAGTAACACATACGTAATATGTCCGTGGTTATAAGTGACCTCAGTTTCCTGAGGAGGAATGTAAAATTCGCCAGTTTTTTACTGATGTGATCAATATGAGGTGACCAATTCAAGGAGCTGTCAAGTACTACTCCCAACATCTTGACGTCATCTAGTAGGTTGTTTGGCGTAGATGAAAAGGTGATTCGCTGTGTTTTTTTCTGGTTTAGTTAGATATCGTTATCAGGTTCTCAAAGTTCTTCGCAGACGACATTAAGGTGGTGTCATCCGCAAAAAGCACACAGTTTCTTGGAGCCATATAGTGATGTAGATCGTTTATGTATATGATAAATAAAATGGGGCCCAGGACCGACCCTTGTGGAATGCCATGAACTACCCGTTCTGTCGTGGAGTTTTTATTGTTGATACTGACACATTGAGTTCTGCCATACAGATAGGACCGAAATAAACTGAGTTCAACGTTTTTAACACCATAATAAATTAACTTTTGCAGTAGGATATCATGAGGAACACAATCAAAAGCTTTTGATAGGTCGCATAGTGTCACTGCCGCATGATTGCCTTCTTCGAGAGCCTCAACTATAAACTTGACCACTTTTTGGACTGCTTTTGTTGTGAATTTGTTACTACGAAATCCGAATTGATTGTGATTAAAGAGTCCGTTGTCTTCAAAGTGTTTTACCAGTTTGGTCTTTAGCAGCTTCTCGAAAATCTTAGAACAGATTGGGATAATGGAGGTGGGGTCGGTAGCTGTCTGGAATATTTTCATCGCCCTTTTTGTAGATTGGTATAACTTTGGCTACCTTAAATTCTTCCGGGAAGATGCCATATTTTATACACGAGTTAAAAATATTTGTTAGGGGGACGACAATTAAATCCATTACCCCTTTAATAATTCGACTATTCAGGTCGTGGAAGTCCAAACAACTGGATTTATTTAAGGAAAATATCGCTTCAGAAACTTCTGCAGATAAAACACTCTCGAGCTTGAATACACTGGTTGAATTTGGCACCGATTTCATTAGGTCCATGGCCGTACTTTCAGTAGTGGGGAGTTCTTCGATTATTTGATTTGCTATTGTGATAAAATATTAATTTTTTTGAGTTACACATAGGTACACCAGGGGTGTCCAAGATAAGATAATTCGTTTGTGTTCGATCATTAAAAAGATGGGGCTCAATGTCTGGTTCTGGTTTTACGGAAGTCCCGCCATTTCTTTCGGAGTTGACTAATCTCCAGCTATCTTTTACTTTGTTGTCAGAATTTGCAATAAAGCTGTTGTAAGAACATTTTTTTGCGTTTACAATTACCTTTTTGTACTGTTTACGTAAGGTGTTGTACATGGCTAAAGCATCTTGATTTTTGCTTACGTTATAGATTAATCTTACAGTGGATAGTCTATCTCTTAATTTTCTAAGTGAATCATTGTACCAAAGAGCAGGCGGTTTATGATTATTGGATATGTTCTTTAACGGGAAGCTTTTATGTACTCGCACTTTGAGATTGTCCATGAACAGCTTTGCCATCAAGTTTGAATTATACGCTGGGTTACAGCTGATTTCCCAGTCCATTTCCATCAGGGAGGCCCGTGGATTGTTTAAGCCTTGTGTTGTTAACTTTCTCCTATAGGTTGTTATAGGAGCAGCGGTCTATGTTGACGTGACTTTAATAAACTGACCACAATGGTCAGATAGACAAGGATCAACCACGCCGCAGGTATAATTTGGCCCATCTATGTTGGTTAATATATTGTCTATGCAGGATGAGGATATCGTCCCTATTCTTGTGTAATCCTTTATAATCGGATTAAGACCGTAGGTATTTATTAGACAGGTGAGATCCCTTAAGTTTCTTGAGTTACCTCTAAATTTAATGTTGAAGTCACCCAGTATTATAGTTTTATTTGGGCCAGTACAGAATACCTCTAGAATGTTATCTAATTTATCTAAAAATATGTCGAAATCTCCGTTGCCGGAGCGGTATACGGTAATTATTGTTATTTTAGCTGTTGGGAGTTCAACACCACAGAATTCGGCATTTATCTCACTGTTATATGGTTGTAAATTTAAAGACTTACATTTAATCCCATTTTTTAGGTAGACCGCCACCCCTCCATGTTGCAATGCAGATCTACAAAAATAATTTTCGAGTCTGTATCCTGGGAGTATCGTATGGTTCAGGTTTCCCTCGGTTTGCCAGTGTTCCGACATACAAATAACATCGTAGTTATACTTGTCCAAATGCATGGAGATCTGCTACACTTTGTTACTCACACACTGTACATTTATATGAAAAATATTAATAACACTGTCGCGCTTATTTACTATTTGAGCTAGTGGTTTTTCCGTGCTATTTGGGTTTACGTGTTGTTGTACGAGGCTGTTTTGATGGAAAAATTTTTTGGATGTCGATAAGCTCGAACAATCGTATGGGCTGGCCAGGCATCTGCATTGTAAATAGTGTTTTCTTGTGATAAAGGAACCATTACCTTGAAAGCTGAAATTTCACTAGATTTTATTACTAATGATTCTACATTTGAAAAGCTAATGTTTTGTTTTCTTAAGTGATTTTTTAATTGATCACAAGTAGTGTTTGGGAGCAAGCGCGATATAAATATAGCCATAGGGACCTAAACTCCCTTTATCTAAGCGATTCTTGCTAACTCAGTATGGTTGTATCTTCTTGAAAACCAAACATTGTTGATAGAACAGGTCCAGCTTTTGTATTGACAAATTCAGGAGGCATTTCCCTTTTATTCTTTCTTACAGTTCCCATAAGCGTTAAATTGTGATCTCTTTTAAGTTTCAAAATAAGAGGAAAGGAGGTGAACCAATTATCGCACACAGAGGTTACCGAGTTCGTACGCACCGGTATTGTAAGCCCTCGTTCAGTGAAATCACAGAATTGCAGAATATACCAAAACCGTTGAAAACCTCAGCTAGCAGGTAACCAGCCAGCATACACAAACGTGAGTGTTTAACACCCGATAATTAATTTAAAATCAACCACAACTTGAACTAACCTATAAGTTACCAATAAGGTTCAAAATCACCAACTAAACCCCCTCTAGCTCCGAATATTTCGGACAAGAGGGGTCACTTGTAGGCAACCTTGTATGCGTCTGAGAATAAATAAACATCGGACTTAGATCATCCCCTACTAATAACAACAAAATGGAGTCAATAACAATAAATAACTCTTTTTAACCAATAAAACCACCACCCATCCCAATGAATTTGATACCCAACCCAACCAACAACATGAACAACCTGCAAGCTTCTCCTCAATACTACAAAACAATACAACAACTTCCATCCCCCCGACAACCTTCCCAAAAAAAGACCAAGCTATTATTATCAACGTTGTCGAAGGAATTAAATTAGAGGAATATATAGTAGCGGTTGGATCGATTGTAGGCCTAAAAAATATCCAGTTTGCCTCTCGAATGTCTAATAACAGGGTATGCATTTATTTTAAAAACAAAGAAATTGTTGATAACTTCATGATCAGCCACAAAACCATTAATATCAATGGTTGCCGCATAGAAACTAGAAGACTAATCACCCCAGCGCAGCGCATTATAATATCAAACGTATGCCCCTCTATCCCACACAATATAATAGAGAATGTCATCAAATCTCTGGAATTAAAACCAGTATCACCTGTTAGCTTCCTACGAGCAGGTCTAACGAATACCGAATACAGTCATATACTAAGTTTCAGGAGACAAATATATGTGATTCCAGACGAACAACACCCTATACCAGAAACAATGATCATTAACTATGAAGGAACCAGTTATCGAATCTACTTATCTGACGGTATCTTCTGCTTCCTGTGTAGACAACAAGGACACACGTCGAACAACTACCCATCTAAAGATAACATAGAAAAACAAACCATACCTTTAACCCAAAATAAAAGACCAGCTTCTTCTGTTGCAACCTCTTCTATTGACACGAACCAAGACTCAACAAATGAAACCAACGTCATACTACAACCTACTGATCTACTTTCTCTAACGCAAGACAACACAAGGAAAATAGAAGTAACGAAGGATGACAGTACTTTCAACACACCAAAACCAATAGCCAAACGATTCAAAAAATGCAGTTCAACTGAAAATCTCCATATAGAAAGTCTCATAGAACCTATCAAAACTGTTGTGAACGCTCAACCGGACAAATATATTTTAACATACGAGGAATTTAAAGATTTTCTGGAAAACTCACACGGATCGACCAATATACTCGGTATAGCAAAACAATATACACCAGACCTAACCCCCTACTCAAAATGTTGCAGGATACTTACCCTTACCTAAGAGAAAGAGGAATAAAAAGCAAATTTACACGATTATCCAAAAAAATTAAAAAACACCTCTTACACGAAATAGAAAACAGTAATGAGCTAAATACCTCGGCCGATGAAACCGAAACTTTAAACTCTACACAAGAATCTATAAACTCAACCTACTAAATACCCCCTATACCTCAGACTAAATACTCGAAATGGCAAAACCTCACACAATTATACAATGGAACTGCAACGGTTACTATACAAGATTACCCTACCTACAAAAATTGATTCATGATGAATGCCCTGAATGCATATGTCTCCAAGAAACAAATTTCCGCCCTCAACATACACCCCAACTTAAATCGTATCAAATTTTTAAAAAGGATCGCATTACGGATGGTAATGCTAGTGGAGGAGTCGCGATATTGATCAGGAACCAATTTCAAGCTAAAGAAATCGACCTACAAACCAACCTAGAAGCCAATGCAATCACAACATGTCTACCCAACAAAATAACAATATGCAATATATACATCCCCCAAATCGAGACATCACTACGCACGACATCACGAACATTATAAATCAACTACCAATACCATACCTAATAACCGGAGATTTCAACGCCCATAGCCCACTATGGGGATCAACGCACAGCAATAACAAAGGGAAAATCATCTCGAAAATCGTCAGCACAACTGATATAAACATATTAAATACCAAAGAACCCACCCACATGTGTATCTCTACAGGAACATTCTCGACCATAGACATAACCCTCAGCCACCCTAGAATACACCCCTCCTTAAAATGGCAAGTACTTGATGACTTATACGACAGTGACCACTTCCCTATCAAAATATCCAACATACAAATCACACCCCAACCTACAAACCTGCCCCCGAAGTGGAATTTGAAAACCGCCAATTGGGAAAAATTCTTCGAACTAACTACACCACACACAACGGAAATAAAAGAAGCAGACGATATTAATACCATAATTAAAAATTTTACATCCCTCATCCACAATGCAGCAGAAAAAACAATTAAAAAATATCATTATAACCCAAGTAGAATTCCGGTCCCATGGTGGAACACAAACTGTGAAACTAGTATCCGGGACTACAAACGTGCTCTAAATAAACTGCAGAAAAATAGAACTACTGAAAACCTAATCGAATTTAAGAAACTCAGGGCAAAATCTAGGCGTATAATTAAGGAAGCTAAAAAACAATCCTGGGAAAAGTACGTATCAACATTAAACAACAACACCTCTCCTACCGAAGTATGGGAAACAATTCAAAGAATTAGAGGATCACGTAGCGTACACCCGAACATACCCACACTCCTCCAAGGCCAAACCATAATCTCCAGACCTTTAGACATAGCATCATGTCTAGGGAACACCTTCTACAAGAACTCCAGCAATACGACAAAAGCTTCCTAAATACAAAGAATGCTACAGAGAAGGAGCCGCTTGACATCCCACCTGACAACCTAAGCCCACTAAATAAACCATTCACTATGATGGAACTCAAAGAAACCCTACGCAATTGCAAGAGATCCAGTGCTGGACCGGACAATATACCCTACATAATGATACAAAACATATCCAATGAAGGACTGGAATATCTCTTAAAAATATATAATTTCATATGGACTAAACGACAATTCCCGAACACATGGCGACACGCTACTATTATACCAATACTTAAACCTAACAAAAAGAAAACAGATCCGCTCAGTTATCGCCCTATAGCCTTGACATGTTGCCTATGCAAAGTATTGGAAAAAATAATCAACCGACGTATACTATGGTTCCTAGAATATAATAACCTCATTAACAACACGCAAAACGGCTTCAGGGCAGGACACTCAACCCTCGACAACCTAATTGCATTAGAGTCGGAAATCCACGAAGCTTTTAGTAGTAAAAGACAGCTACTCGCGATATTTTTCGATATAGAACGAGCATATGACACAGTATGGAGACAAAATATTCTGAAACATATACTACAACTAGGACTTAAAGGCAATGTTGTTCATTTTATAAAAAAATTCCTAGAAAACCGGACATTTCAAGTAAGAATAGGAGGCGAGCTATCAGAAACATTTGTTCAAGAAAATGGAGTACCCCAAGGCTCAGTCCTAAGTGTTACACTGTTTACAATAGCGATTAATAACATCACACAGAAAATAAAACGCCCCACTAAAACATCCTTATACGCAGACGACCTCGCAATCTACCGTACTGGTAGAAACATCACCACAATTCAGAATCTGCTACAAAGAGATATTGATAACTTAGAGGCATGGTCCCTTGAAAACGGTCTCAGATTCTCAATACAGAAAACAAAATGCATCGTATTCAGAAGAAGAACAACTCATCAACCAACACCTGAAATAAAACTTAATAACCAAGTAATACAGAACGAAGATAAACACACATTTTTAGGTATGATACTAGATGCTAAACTCAGCTGGAAATACCACATTGAAAACTTAGTAACAAACTGCCAAAAGCGTTTAAATGTAATAAAATGCCTCTCGCACCAACAGTGGGGTGCAGATTCACAAACACTTTTAACAATATATAGAGCCTTGATCAGATCCAAAATAGATTACGGAAGTATAATTTACTCCTCAGCCTCCCCCCATCTACTAAAAAAACTCAACACAATACACAATACTGGCATAAGAACCGCCATAGGAGCATTCAAAACAAGCCCTGTCGATAGCATACTAAACATCGCGGGAGAATTACCCTTAGACCTAAGGAGAGTAAAACTGTCACTACAATATGCAATCAAAACGACTGCTATTAAGGAACACTACTGTAAGCAATACATCAGTAAAAGTGAAGTGAACAACCCAACTAAAAGAAACAACCCCTTTTACCATAGAATCAAACATCCACTACAACAAACAGAAATAGACACCAACAATCTATCCCCTATCCACCCCAACCCGCATCCGCCATGGACTATCCCCCTTCCCACATTCATACTTAACCTAACACAGTACCCAAAAGAAGAAACCCACCCAAATATTTACAAACAGAAATTTAGGGAAACAATAGAACCATATACCCACTACAAACACATATATACAGACGCCTCAAAAACCCAAACAGGAGTTGGAGCTGCCTTAGTTACAGATCAGTTTCGAGAAATGTACCATCTACCACCAACAACCAGCATTTTCACGGCCGAACTGTATGCAATCTTCCGTGGCTTACAACATGCAAGAGAAGACGACACACCAGAAGTCATGATACTGACTGACTCACGCAGCTCAATTGAGGCTATTAAAAACGTATACACAAAAAACCACCTCATTCAAAACATTCATAAAGAATTGCTTCAACTAGCCGCACTAAACAAACCGGTAGCCGTAATGTGGATTCCATCCCACATTGGATTGAAGGGCAATGAAGACGCCGACCAAGCAGCCAAAGAAGCCACCAATAACACCGACGAAACAGCAAATATAAAAATGACACTACAAGAATCCAAAACATGCACCACGAATTGGATCCATCAAAAACACCAAAACCAATGGTTAGAAATCAATAATTATAACAAACTAAAGCAAATCAAACCAAATGTTGAAGTCTGGAAGAACAAGTTACCGAGGAAAGAGGAAACTGCACTTACAAAAATGAGAATCGGACATACAAATATAACACACAGTCACTTACTCAGGAGAAAACCCACCCACATGCGAGCCCTGCAATTCCCCATTAACTGTAGAACATATACTCATGGAATGTATAGTGTATAGACAACAACGCATCTCAACACAACTTGCACAAGAACTTAAACAAGCTCTCGGGAATAACCCCGAAGAATATACAAAGACACTACAATTCCTAAAATCGACCGGTCTTATAAATAAGGTGTGAAAGACAGTGTAGTGTAAATAATGTTACGAAGGTGCAAATAACCTAGTCGTTGAGCACCATAAATTTAATTAAAAAAAAAAAAAAAATTATCGCATGTCACGTTGCGTCCAGTTCCTGATATGGTAGCAACAAGTCTTTCGACAATGCCACCAGTGTCATTTGCAAAACAGTAAGGGCTAGAGGTGGGCGATATTGAAAAAAATATCGATAATATCGATATCAAAAAAATATCGATATTGTCGATATATCGATATATCAATATATCTATTTATCGATACATCGATATATCGATATATCGATGTATCGATATATCGATATTTTCTAAATTCAATATCGGTATTCGATATATCGATATAAAAATCGATATATGAAAAAATCCCAGCCGTAGTTGCAATTAGAGGTGGGCGATATTGAAAAAAATATCGATAATATCGATATCAAAAAAATATCGATATTGTCGATAATATCGAATATATCGATATATCGATTTATCGATACATCGATATATCGATGTATCGATATATCGATATTTTCCAAATTCAATATCGGTATTCGATATATCGATATAAATATCGATATATCGAAAAAAAATCCCAGCCCTAGTAAGGGCCATCGAGTTGTTTACCAACATATACCTCCAAGTTTTGCGACTACATTGTTCTGGCATCTACCAAAGCAAATATTTTTACGCCGTATTTATTGGGGATGTATTGTTTGAAAGCACAACGTCCCCTAAAAGCTTCGAGTTTTTTATCGATGGTAGTATACTCACTCAGTGTGTATCATTTTCCACAAAATGTCAAATAGTGTCCGTATAGGGGCCAATTTATCGATGGCTTTTCATTCCTCTCTTGTCGTTTTGTCGTCGAAACGCAGGTATCTAATTAAAAACAAAAACCTCTCCTTGGACATTGACAGCCAGAATCTTTCAACCCCAGTTCCGTTTGTGGTCCACAGTTCCTCAACATTAAGGCGACTACTTTTGCGACAGCCAGCCAAATATAAGAGGCCTAATAGATACTTCATCTCAATCAGATCTGTGGGTTTTGCATCTCTAGATCTACCGAAATTTTCAGCCACTGAGCTGATCATTCTGTTTGTGTTTTCTGCTAATAATTCCATTATTTCTGTAGAAATGAAAAGGCTCCAACATTCCACAGGATTGCTTGCCTTTTTACCATGTGGTCTAATACCAGGAAGGTGAGTCACAATGTTGCAACTTCGTGTTCGAACACTTTTGTTAGGAATAGACTTCTTCCAAATTGTTATCTCATCTTTTTCGGTAAAAGAGGGTACCTATCTTACTGAAACTTCATTATGTTCCTCGTCAGATGATTCTGCATCTTGCTCCGAGTCACAAGGTTCAAGTTGAGCTTCAATGCCATCTTCCTCAAATTCTGATACCTCATCAAATTGGATTCTCATCAGATTCTACTTCTTCAAAGACCCGTAGTAGGCGTTCCTGTTCTTTTTCATAATCCCTCATTTTCAAAATCCTTAACCTTAAACTACATCTGTTACGAATTCAAATACAAAATTATGATGTTTTACTTACACTTCAAATAATTTAAAAATCCAGAAAAGAGACAATAATTATAACGCTACTACTCGCGCCGGGTCTGGCAGACTTTATTGCTAAGTAAATTAAAAACTACTAAACATCTACACTTGACACTTGACAAGCTGATACTAGATGCAAATATAGGAAGCTACATGAAAATACAATGTCCAGTACAAAGGAGAAGTGTAATGGCGCCGGCAAATGCAGGTTCTGGTACAAGCGGCTTGCATTGTAAGAAATGCAAGAGTAAAATTGTTAAAGGATTAAAGTGTACTTTGTGTGTAAATGTTTTTCATCCAAGTTGTGCTAAATTTTGTCCAAATGTACAATTCCTGGAAGACGAATCAATAATTTGTTGTATTAAAGACCAACCTAACCTAAATTCAAATGACTTGTTCTTCGATACACTGGAGAACGAATTAACAAGTACAGACGGTAAGATAGACTTAAGTATTGTAAGATACATAGTTAAACAAAAAGATGTGTTAATAAGTGAACTAAAAGACAAAATCCTTGTGCTAAACAATCATATTGACCTTCTCAACCAAGTGGTAGAGACCAACTTATCCTGCAATAAAACCACAGCAGCTATCCAAGCAACTTCAAAAGCTACCATAGACAACCCAACCAACAGCAAAATTACAGAGAAATGTACCAGTAGTAATAACAAAAACAAACAACGCATTCCAAGCTCTCTAATTCTAACAACAACGAAGAAGTAAATCCTACAACAACTAAAGTAAACCAAACAACTTTAACAGGTGCCATCTTATTGGCACAACAAAAACAAAAGGGTGAATACTATATAGGATTAAACAATGATGGCGATATTCTGACGACAACACAGGGCACAGATTATAACAACGAGGTAGAACTGGTAGAAGAAAAAATTCAATCGTCAAAAATTAAGGACGAAGTTGACAGCAAGGAACGCTGGCAAATTAAGCATAGTAGAAGATCCCAAAGAAACAGGAAAATTGTGATAGGAACCATACAACCAGACCCTAACTCTCGGATCAAGACTGTTCCAAAGAAAGATTATTTGTTTATATCGCGCTTAGATCCTGCTACAAAAACCGTGGACATAGTAAATTTCCTAAGTAACCACTTCCCAGAAGTGCAGTGTGATCAAATTACGTCAAAATTTCCACAATCGTACTCATCTTTCAAGATAATATTAAACGAACAAAATACCGAAAGTGCTATGAATCCAAACCTTTGGCCAATCGGTACATTCATAACTAAGTTTTTTCGTCCGCGGGTGCGCTCCTAGTGATCATTGTTATATCGACAAAAAACAGAACCTCCGTCGACTAAAGATCCTACACCAAAATCTGTGCAGTATAAGAAAGAAAATTGAAGAAACAGAATTGTTTTTATCTTCCGAACAAGCCGATATTATGTGCGTTACAGAAAGCTGGTGTAATGTAGGTGACATAAAATTCATTAACATTACGGGCTATAAAATAGTAGGCTACCATTGCCGAAATCAATCTTCTGGTGGTGGTGTTCTAATTTTAGTAAAGGATTCCCTAAGCGCTTGTAATATTACAGAACTGATAGATATGAGTGTTGATAAAGTTTTTGAATGTGTAGGTATTAAGCTAAATTTAAGTAACGAAAATATTTGTATAGTATGTGTATATAGGTCCCCAAATACCAACTTTACTGATTTTGCATCGAAACTAGAAGAGGTAACAAGCTTCATATGCAAAAAATACCATTCTTGTAAGTTTATATTATGCGGGGATATTAATATTAACCATTTAGTAGATTCGAAGGATAAATTTGACCTGTTAGATATTGTAAATTCTTTCAATTTGGAAACGGTTTTCAACGAGCCCACCAGAATAACTAGCACGTCCGCTACTGCTATAGACTATTTTTTTACAAACTGCAACAATCTGATATGTGATAGAAACGTCATCTTCAATGGTATCTCGGATCATTCGGCTCAGTCGATATCGATTCCAATTCTTAATACCAGAAACAACGACAGCACGTATAAAAGCCGATCGTACTCGGCAAAAAATATAACATTATTTCTAAACAATATTAAAAACGAACAATGGAGTGGCGTCCCTGAACATAATGCAGATGTAAACGAATCTTTTGGGGTCTTTGTGAATACTCTAGATTCCCACTATAATGCAACTTTTAAAATAACCAAGAAATCCAAGCAAAATATAAAAATAAATAAAAATTGGTTAACCATAGGGATACGCATTTCTTCCCAAGTATTATTTACAGCACTGCTTCAAGGTTTGATTAACCATAACTACTATAAAAAATATAAAGCTATCTATAAGCGGGTGATTAGAGCAGCAAAAAAACTACATTACGAAAACCTAATCTTAAACTCGCAGAACAAATCAAAGGTAGTGTGGAAGATAATAAATTCATCCATCAAAAACGGTAAGCGTGAAGAAACCAGCGAAATATTATTAGATGAGGAGTTATCTACCGATAAAAACAAGATTGCAAATGTTTTCAACAATTACTTCGTAAACTTATCCAAATCTGTTGCTGTGAACAAAGACAATATTTCTAGAACCTACAACAGATACGGAGGTATCTACTATTATTAAAAACCTTAAAAACTCATTCACCTCTGGAGCCGACAATTTTGCGCCAGCAATTATCAAAGAATGTGCGGATTATATTTCAAAACCTCTGTGATATATAATAAATGCCATGCTTCACCAATGGCACCTTTCCTGACTTACTAAAAATATCTAAAGTAATTTGTTTACATAAAAAAGGGAGTACTGAAAATATTACTAACTACCGTCCCATTTCTTTATTATCAGTGTTTTCAAAAATTATAGAAAAAGTATTGGCCAACAGAATTTTAAAATTCATAAATAAACATAATATTTTCTCTCAAAACCAACATGGTTTTCGTGAGGGCAAGTCAACCCTTTCTGCACTTTGTAGTGTACTAAATTTGATTTACAAACAACTTGACAAGGGAAACAAGGTGGCGGCCTTATTTGTAGACTTATCTAAGGCATTTGACTGTGTGAGGCATGATATTTTAATAACAAAATTGGAATGCTGTGGGTTACGTGGTAACTGCAGTAGACTAATACGTAGCTACTTATCGAATAGACACCAATTTGTACACTACTCGGGAATAAACTCTTCTATGTTACCAATGGAAACAGGGGTCCCCCAAGGTAGTGTCTTGGGCCCTCTTTTGTTTCTTGTCTACTGCAATGATGTAGAAGAAATCTTAAACATCTACCACTGTGCTTTTGCAGACGATATAACACTCATATCCCACAACCGGGTGGAACAACAAATGGTTCGTCAGTTAAACAGTAATGTAGCAGCAATACACGAGTACTTTGTTTCAAATGGCTTAGCTGTGAATCAAGACAAAACCTACACATTACAGTTTCATCCCCAAAGCGCAAACTATGACCACAGTTTACTTGTTAAACTAAATGGAAAATCTGTAGAACAAATTACTTGGTTTGTGGATTGATTTATCGCTAAACTGGAAGGAACACATAAACCAAATCTGCCAAAAAATCTCCAGTTGCTGTTTCGCGTTGAATAGACTACGCAGTATCACAAATGAATCAGTAGCTAAGGTTTACTATCACTCTAACTTTGAATCATTAATTCGCTATGCGGTAATACTTTGGGGAAACTCATGTACGGCTAACAGGATATTCATATTACAAAAGAGAGCAGTGCGCTGTTTATTTGGTTTAAATTATGGGGTATCATGCAAAGATACTTTCATCAAAGAAAAAATTCTCACGTTCCCTTGCTTATATATCTTTGAATTGTTGAAATTTGTAAAGAAGGAGATACACAATTTCAAATCTTTAAATGTTTTCCATGATTATAGTACGAGACACGGCTGTGATTTGCATTATGATATCCACAAATCATCCCTATACGAAACGAACCCATATTACATGGGGGCAGTCTTATTTAACAAATTACCAATTCATGTGAGAAATGGTGACATAAAGACATATAAAAGAAATGTAAACTACTTGCTTACATCGAATGCGTTCTATTCAGTTCGGGAATTCCTGAACTGCGATTTTTAAATTTTTTGCTTTGTTTTTCAAGCTTCAATTTTGTGCAATGTATAACTGTTTGTATTATATGTTACATATTACTTTGACTTGTCCTATGTCTATTTATAGATCTGCTTGGATGAATAAAAATTATTATTATTATTATTATTATTATTATAAACCCGCCCTCTATAATAATTACACCCAATCAAGGGTCGGGTCTGTGAGACTTGGCGCGAGTGCTGGAAGGTTAACGTGTTAGAGCATTTACATACATTTTCTTTTTCTTCTTCAGTTGCCAAAACATTGTTGTTTTACAAATGTTGCATGTTCTATATTTAGGCAGCACTTTTTTTGTTACAAATCTAGACACATAGGCCACTGCAGCAGCTTCTAGAGGACGAAGATGGATAAAATTATCAGGGACTGCCGGCAAGTATAGATTTATTTCTTCTTCAGGAGTTTCGGGTAGACCCTGGAAAATAGAATGTTGAAGTAAGCCTATGAAACGAAACTAGGGAGCTGACTGTATCATTTTTGTATATTAAATTAAACTAGAAATTGGCTGATATAAGGAAACTACAATATTGCTTGGGTTACGAATCGCTGTAACGTAATGAAAATTTCCGAATTGTCGTGTTCACAGTTGGCTCCCACTGTAGCCACTGGAACAATTATTAATCAGCAAACTTTTGTTAAAAGATATGAAGGCAGTTGCGGTTAGGTTGGTAAATCTGGATCCTCGCTGGCTCATTTTTCCAAAGAAATTCTCCAAAGGATCTTGGTTAAAGGTACGACGTTTTATCATTTTAAATCCTTTTTCGGTCATATTGTTAAATAAATAAATAAAATATTTTATGGTTCGTTCAAAATTTTTGATGGAGGGTGGAACAGTTGTGTCCCCACGTTTACTTTTAAATGATATTGGTGATACCATTTTTAAGGCTTCTGTACATTTTGTTACTGTAGTAAGCAGATTCTTGCCGTGTTTATTAGATTTGCAGTTTCCATTGACACTGTCAAACAGATTGTCGCAGAATTCTACAAACTGGGCAGCTGTTTGTGTTCCTTCAAGTGGCATTGTTCAAGTTCCACGAAGTAATCTGTAAATGATTATAATTTCATAATATATCTACTAAAGAATTGGCATAAAACATATGATGAACCAGACAATGCAACGTTTATTTAATAATGAACAATTTTAATTCAGAAAAAGTCATACATACTTCCTTTTGCAATAATATTGATTCCAACAGGCTTAGAACCTGGGCACAATAAGACATCTTCATTTTCTTTATATGGTTTCTATCTAAGTGGTAAAGACGTGAGCTTCGGTACTACCCTTAAAATACCAAGGGGAGCATCTAACAGTATTATGGTAATGTTCCCATTTGCCACACAACTGATTTGGGCCAATTTTGAAGAGAACATCGCCCGAGAGCATATTGCTCCTAATGCCCTTTAAGAGGTGTGGAGCATCAAATAATGGAACAATTATGTCACCATCCACTTGCAATACATAATCATAATGCTGTTTGCCATCTCTTTGGTATTTTGCAGTTGTATCACTCTGTAAATACTGAATGGCTGCAGCATTATTACTAACCCTGGTCACAAATCGTAGCTAGGATTTGAAGACCTGCGTGCTTGGTAGCGTATACTATAATTCTTATTATGTACTATCAGCGACAAATGTTTTCACCAGTCTAATACCACTGTACCCCGCTTTACTGAAAAGTATAAGAGGTTGCATAACGACGCTTGTATTGTTTTACATAGGTATGTTGGTAACACTGTTAAGATGGTGAAATCAAATAGAAAGGGTGGGAGCTGGTTGTCAGGGTAACTATTTATATATTTTAAAACTGATGCAGTGAAAACATCGAAGTAAACAAAAATGTTAGGTATATAATTCATAAAAATAAATTTCCAACAATCGGAACGCCTGCCGACCAACAGACTCCCGACTATATGCGATGTCTATCGAATCACTTGGCGCCAAATTCAAATTTAAAAACTAAGTCTACAAAAGAGTTTTTATAATAAACTTGTTCCTATTTCAAGGACAATAAATTTGCTATAAATACAATACAATATTTGCGAATAAAAAGTGTTGTAACATTCGTATTTTGTTTTTACGATCTTCAAATTTTGTTCTGCGATTGACTAGTAGTACAATTATTAAATATTATCATTAAGAGAATTTTTTAAAATATGCCATGACTTAAACCATTAGCAAGCACTAGGAGTTTCAATAATTATTAATCAATTTATAACTATATCCTGAAAACAGGAGCACCTATAGGCAGACAAGGATGTCATTACTGCTTTCAGGTAAACAATTTCGGATTAAGATAAGAAACCCGCTTTCACTTTTCGAGTCTTATCTACTCATTTATACAATTTTGATGTATACAGTACTATTTAATGTTGAAACTTTAATAAATTTCAGTTTATCTGCAAGCAACACGTTCAGAAGAAGGCATAGCAGGTAAAGTACTTTATTCCCTCGTTTTTTATTAATAAAGTGGTACTTTATTCGCTAGGGCATAAAATAAAACCAAGTTTCTTTTGCACAAAAGCTCGTTTCCTTGATAACCTTCAACTAACTTCAATTAAATATCTGTACCACGCCATCAATATTTGAAAAAAAAAATATTTTCTTCCATAATAATTATTAATGTAGGTTGGGAAGAAAGTTTTGTATCCATCTCTGGAATAAACAATCCTTAAAGTACTTGTTTATTCCCTTGATGTATAACTAACTATTGATGGAACAGATTTATTGCTCCTCCAGTTGATTTATAGAAGCATAATATATCCACTTTGTTTTAATATAACGCCCTGTGTATAAATAAATACTCCTAAACCTCACGAATTAAAATAGTAACTGACTCTGAATTAGTAACAAGTTCATTGTTTTTGTTGTTTTTTTAAATTAAATACTCTACCTGCTATGGTTTCTTTTGAACATGTTGCTTGCAAATAAACTAACATTTATTAAAGTTTCAGCATTAAACAGTACTGTATACAAAATTGTATAAATGAGTAGATAAGACTCGAAAAGTGAAAGCGGGTTTCTTATCTTAATCCGAAATTGTTTACCTGAAAGCAGTAATGACATCCTTGTCTGCCTATAGCTGCTCCTGTTTGCAGGATATAGTTATAAATTGATTAATAATTATTGAAACTCCTAGTGCTTGGTAATGGTTAAAGTCACTGCATATTTTAAAAAATCCTTTTAATGATAATATTTAATAATTGTACTACTAGTCATTAGTCAATCGCAGAACATAACATAATTTGAAGATGGTAAAAACAAAATACGAATGTTACAACACTTTTTATTAGCAAATATTGTATTTATTGTATTGCATTTATAACAAATTTATTGTCCTTGAAATAAGAACAATTGTCCCAAAGGAGTTTTTATAATAAACTTAAGTTTATTATAAAAACCCCTTTATAACTCAGTTTTTAAATTTGAATTTGGCGCCAAGTGATTCGGTAGACTTCGCATATATTCGGGGAGTCTGTTGGCCGGCAGACGTTCCCATTGTTGGAAGTTTATTTTTATTAATTTATATAAAATTTCTGTTTACTTGCACGTTTTCACTGCATCAGTTTTAAAATACCCTGACAACCAGCTCCCACCCTTCCTATTTGATTTCACCATCTTAACAGCGTTACCAACATACCTATGTAAAACAATACAATCTACATTATGTAACCTCTTATACTTAAAGCGGGTTACAGTGGTATTAGACTGGTGAAAACATTTGTCGCTGATAGTACATAATATCAGTGTGCTTTGTTGCATCACTGTTAAAATTAAAGTAAATTGGTTGTTTCCATTTCTTGTTGATACCAAGCAACATAAATACCTGTAATAATATGAAATGCTTTAGTATGCTGTATTTTATAGGTGCATGTAAATAATGGGAATTACCTGAGCATGGTTTGCAATTTTATTAGTCCTCCGATATCAAAAATCTTCAAAACCATCGATGATATCTTTAGATTAGTTCCAAGATAAATTACGACCAATGCTTATCGAGAACACAATATTTGTCCAACGGATTTGCAAAGTTTCGCACTTCCTTTAGCACATCTAATACTGCTTGATTGAGTCCTGGTCGGACAGGTATGCGGTTCAATAAACGAGATATTGTTTTTCTCGACGGCAATACAAACAATTTGGATAGAAGCTTGTACCCATTACCAGTTTGTTTGAAGAGGGCCAGGGCAAGCATTTTATCTTCTTATGAAAACCGCCTACCTTTGCTCTTTTTTTGCTATTTTCAATGTGGTTTTTGAAGAAATGTGTCCGTATTTCATCCAGTGTCGATGTAAGTCTGTTGAACATTAGTGTGTTTGAAAACTTGATTGCATGTTGAAAACGTTTCTTATACGATAATCGTGCTTTTGCTTGCTGCATTGTTTCGATTTTCCTGCTTTAACTGCAAACATAACTTCCTGGCCTTCGGTGTGAGTTGTATCTGACGTGACACATTTACACTGCATTTTTCATCTGAAACAAAAATTAAGTATTAAGAAATTAGTAGTTTTCAGTGTGAAATTTAGATCCATGTGCATGCATTTTTTAGTTAGGATAGCTAAATGTTACAAATATCTTGCCACTGGAGATACACATTAAGAAAATAAATACTGATAAGATTAGTCACGGAATTTGCTGTCATCTTTTTCAATTCCACACCAGGCATATTTACAATATAAAGGTGAATATGGGAGCCTCTTTACTAGGGGGGGAGTCAATGTATTAAGAATACTTTGAAATAATATTGGCTGGAGTATGAATTAAAAAAATAAAGTCCGAGAAATAATTAAATATGCATATATAATTAATATGCGTAAAGAATAATGTAAATATATTGGGTTAAATAAATATTATTTTCTTACCTGAAAATTAATAATTATTAAAAAATGTAGTGGAATATGCACACTATTTCTATGATGTTATATCATGATTAATAAAAAAGAATAAATAGTAATCAAATATAAAATTTAACAAACTTAAGTCACATTATGATCACAGCTGCTTTCGAATTATAGTTCACCACCTTACCATCGAGATCACTATGTAGTATTACTTCCCGCTAGGTGATACCACAAGTTTACAGAATAAAAGAGTTAAGTAACAGTTTTCTATCTCCTGCGTACATCCAATACTGGCTTCTTAACTTCATTCTTATTTCTTGTGCGGTACACACCACTAGTGTTTTTGTGTTTTTCGGTAGTTTTGTTTTAGTATTTAATTACACGATGAGCAGTCACGACTCATCGTCCGCTTCAAATTCGGTCGATAGTACCGAAGATTTGTACAAAGAAAATCGCCTTGCCTTAATTTTTTTTTCTTTCGAGCTTCCGTTTAAGAGTTCTATAACATCCCCTGAACACAGCACTTTGGTTACATAGTATGTAACTAATAAACTAGGGGTAGAAATTAGCCTATGCACCTGCAAATTACTGGTTGTTATGTGTTCTGTGTCTATCAGAAAAAACACAGGTACCCTGTTGGGTACCTCCTTACTAATACCCTAGTGTCCCCAAAGACAAGACACAGGCTGTAATGTGCGTCGAACGTACAATGCACCTACCCTGTTGGGTATTTACTAATACATGTTGCAAGTAAACATTGAATAAACTTCTAGTGTACTTAGCAAGTACAACTTCTACCTACCTAATATACGTAGAACGTATAATACACTTACCCTGTTGGGAAATTACTAGTGTGGGTTACAAGTAACATTGAACAAACTTACAGTGTGTTTATAAAATACAAACTTGTAATATACGTAGAACGTATAATACATTTACCCTGTATGGTACCTACTTTAACTTTGGAAGAGATTTCTGAAATATTTTTAAGGTGTATAGAACAACTTACACTTTCTTCTCCTTGTTCTTCTAAAGGTTCCTCTTCCGTAGTAAGTTTTTCTGCATCGATAATTACTTCTACTGAGGCTTCAGCGGCAGCTTCAGGGTTATTATTATTAAAATTTGTTTCAATAATACAACGCGAAGAAGAACTAGAAGATCCGACAAGAAAATGTTGTCTTGATCCTCCAAATTCTCAACTGTTTCGCCTTGATTCTGACCCTTCCCATCTGCGCCCTCCTTGTGTACCAATGCGGTACTTGCGTTGGTGTTACTGATACCTAATAACTTATTAATAAATATAACTTATAATAAATATTATTAGTAATAAGTGAAAAAATAGCTACTCGAGTATTCGTCATTATGGATGAAACGCGAAAACGTTCCACGTGCATGTCCTGATTAATACTCAGTAAAAATAAATAAAGTTATTTATGTTATTAGGAGTATAAGCAAAGTTTTATGTGCTGTGGCTGGTTGACTGCCGATCGTAGTGAAGCAGCCAAATCAGTCAATAGTCCATGTCCTGGCTAACTTTTTGGTAATTTTTGGTGGGACTAAACGCGATTGTAATGGCGGTGTATATAGCCTCTTAGTGAACAAGAAAATGCCTGCTGGCCATCCGCCGGTTGGAGCTTTTACAAATGGTGGCCTTTCAAAGATGGCGCCGTCGGCTCCGTCAATAACGCATGAAACTTATTTATTTATGAAGCGATTTTCAATTATTTTTTTTTAGGTAGATAGCCAATAAAATATACTCTCAGGGAGTATAACGTATTTTGCAATTTTATTACAAATACAAAAAAATACGCTAAAACGGATAATCTCATAATGTAGCTTAAATTTCAGTTTTATTTTCTCAAAAAACGACCAACTGGAGTGAAATAGTACTTTGTATAAAAACTGTGCGGTATTTAAAGGGCTTTCATTTGATGGGCGAATGTTTTACGTGCGACTGTTATTAACAGAGATATCTGTCATTCCATTCTACCGGGCGCGGTTGAGCAGTCATAAAGATGCGTAATATATGGTCAACCGCTTCTGCATTTGGAATACTTCTGGTGACTACAGAAGTTCCTAAGCGGGTTTCTGGGTGTCTAATGAATACACAACAGTAAAAGAATACTTTTTGAAAAGAAAACGAATTTATTTTTAAATTAATTATAAAGTAAATTAAACTAAAATTTGACTGATGGAACTGAACTGAAGTATAAACTGTTTAATCATCATATTCAGAATCTGAATCAGATTGAGAATCTTCGGATGACTGATGGTCGTCTTCAAAGTTATCACACGACAAAGATTTACACGCTGTTGTGCATTTCATGTTATTATTTAAACATGTACATTTTGGCAATTTACACAATTTAGGACAAGAGCAACTTATTAGTTCTAGAACGGACTGAGGTGCTGGCCCCCCTGTCATCCAAAGTATTGCGATATTTCCTGTATCGTCTAGTTTCCATCCATGCCCATCTGTTGGATTAGGAGTGTAGGGTCGTTGATCTAAACTTCTTCGCCAAATCGCAGTCTGGTAATTGGCCCTTAAAATGTGTTGCCGAAGACAATCTGCACAAGGCGGTAAACAAGCTGAGTCGGCTTTTCCCTGTTTAATCCTAAACAGTTTATACCTTAATTCGTTGACTTTGGCGCACGAAACTTTCGAATACAAAGAACAGGTGAATTTTTCGGTAATTTGGAAGAGTTCTTCGGAAACGTTCCATTCTTGCCCTATTCCTATAAATAAATCTAGGTATTCTGGTTTGTTTTCTAGTAGTTTAAGAGCTTTTAACTTTCCTTGGCCAGAAAGAGCGCTTACGGTATCACAACCTGAAAATGCATGCATTCCCAATGACGCAGTACAAAACTTTGAGCCGAAGACCTTGGATAATTTCGAGACATCTACAAGCCTCAGTCGATTTTTTTGTCCTCTTCTAATCAACATTTGGAAATTTATGTTATAGGCAAAAGCCAAGCAAAGGACTAACACATCAGTATCATCTGCAACGCAAATAATAACCTTAAAATCATTTGATGCATGTTTTGCATGGAGAATCATCCGAGTATCAGCCTCTTCTTGAGAACATTCAAGTTCTGGCACTGTGGAAGATTCATTTGATGTAATTCTGATGCACTGTTCTCCGTAGGTTGCATAAACAATTTTGTTTTTAAATTGGTTTCTTCTTTTTTCCTCCTTCCAACTTTCCACTAAAAACTTTGTAAATTTATCTTTACTACTTGAATTTTTCCAAAGGCGTCTCCAGTTTTTAACACAATGTCCACCTTTTATATCAGCAAAATGAATACCATCCTCAACTTCGCGAATACTTCTTTCTGCATTCTTTATGGTTTGGTCTCTGTATACATCAAACACAATATCAATCCTTTGACTAGATGCACTTTGGTTCAACATTTGACGTAATACCAGATCTGATAGTTCATTAAATGTTTGATTATCACCATGTAATTTCTGAATAACGGCCATAGCATCAATAATAATACATGCTGTTGAACAATCTGTAGGGTACTCTATACATTCAGTCAAGTTCTCCAAATATTTTCCAAGGACAGCTTTATTCGTCTTCTTCATAGAACCGTCACCATTTGCCAATGACCAAGGAAGTGGTCCAAGCGGATGATTAAACACCTCGAACATGTTTAAACTCCTATTTTCCGCAATCAAAACCATCTGACCAAACAACTTCCTATCTGCTTGGAGCACTATTTCCTTGTTTGATTTAGCATGCTTAACAATTTTCCGATTGGAAAAAGTATTTAGTTTGAGTTTCTTTATGGGAGTATACAAATCTTCTCCCTTGCTTACTCTAAAAAGTTTTTGTAAGCTACTTCACCTTTTTCTGTTGCCGTTGTTAAGTCTTCTTCTACCTATAAACGTATACACTTCAAATTATAACAATGTCCTAAATGATTTATTAAATTTTACCTCTTTAGAAGCTGCAATACCCGTTGAAAGTTTTACAAAATCTGGTTGGTTCCAGTCAAACGGATTTGTCCAATCACGTTCTAGCAATTCAACCAACGATGTTATATCTTGTTCGTCCCTGAATATTCGTGATTGATGAAGATCTGGGTGATCAAATGTTTCAGCAAATGGAGAATTCAAAAGTTGTCGCATTTGTTGTAAAGCAACTGTTCGATATTCCGCAGTTAAATAATACCTGGCAACCGTGGATGACCTTAAACTGAAACCTTTGGTGCCTCCAGCTGTCTGTGTATCTTTATTCACTGTTTCTTCAATGACTTGATCTACGGGTAACTTAGAAAATGAATTTTTGCTACCCAATTACACCGAAAAGCCACCATTTGAAAAGTGATTAAACACTTGTGCATCAATTTCCTGAAGGCGTGTCATTTGTGCATAATGAATGGACAGATAACGTGAATAATTTGTTTTATCGAGAGCGAAACACCATGGAATCATTTTTCGTATAGACGTCAAATATAAATTCCAGTCCCCTTCCCGATTTGATCGTAGAAGTCCTAGAAGCACTTCCACCATATCTAAATATGTAATCCAAAATGCAGACATTGGTCCGTTTGAATGTCTTAAAAGCGAGCAAAATTGGTCGAAGCTGTTTTTAAAAAGGATTGTCGTATCATGATTAAGCACATGTTGATATTGTTCAGAGCAAGTATTTTATGCAAACTTTATAAGCAGTTGCTGAACCTGCTCCCATTTGTGAAACAGATCAGATGAGTGCGTCTCCAACCAGCTCAGATATTTATTCCATATTATTCTCTTTAATGCTTCATAGAGAAGCTTATGTAAACGTATCCCTCTGTTATACAACTTCTGCAAGGGTATTTACTTGGGGATGCTGGATATCCTTGTTTGCCATACCTTCTTACGCCTTTCAGACTTCAGCAACACCAGGTGAAAGACGATATAAGCATGCCCAAATACGAACCAGAAATGTAGTAGAAAAGGCATTTGGTATGCTAAAAAGAAGATTTCCTTGTTTAAGTCGTGGTTTGGCAAACAAGGTTGAGACTACATGTTCCATTATTGTTGCTTGTGCTATGTTACATAACATATGCATTCAAGTGAAAGATGAAGATTTGGAAGATGAGGAATTACATGTCAACAACATACCAGTCGGTGCCCATCATGGTGGTAATGGAGGAATCGGTCCAGCTATTCGAGCAGCAGTAGTACGAAGACATTTTGATCAATTAGGAATACTATCCATATTTAAAAAGGGGATTATAATTTATTATAGGTACTGTGTTTTGTAATAAAATAAACAAATGGTACTATTTAATATTATGTTTTATTGATACTAAATTACATTACTTTTGCTCTTTGCTCAGCAATATTAGGCGAAGCTTTCGTTTGTAGTCCAGTTCCTCTTCTGCAATCTTCCTTCTCAGGATCTGCTCCTGCAGTTTCTCCTCCTCTGCTTGCAGTCGAACTAGGTGCAGTGCCTGTAAGTTCGCCCGCTTTTCGGCAATGAAAGCTAGGCGAGCTTCCATTACTGCATCTAGCTGGCGACTTCTTGCAGGTATAATCTTGGAGCCTCTTCCGTGGGTAGCACCTGAGGGTGTAGCATTACGTGCCTGCTGTACTTCAGGTCCCTTAATAGCTGTCCCTACTGTCGGACTGCTTGGCCCTGGTGTGGTATTGGCAGCCTCAATCGATTCCTCTACTTTAAGAAAAATTTATACGATTAAGTTTATAAATTAGGAAAATACCTAACTAAAATGTATTTACCTATGGTTGGAGAACTTAAAAATATACAATCATTGTCATATGGGGAATCCACCTCATATGACAGATGTGGCACAATCTCATCAATTTCCGGTACAGGCTTAACATTCGGCACTGGAGGCCCTCCTCCCCCGGTGCCCATCAAATTACGCCGTTCTTCAGCTAATTCGGCTTTTCGACTCCTCTTTATCTTGTTCCAGAGCCTTTTCAGCTGAACAACGGGTCTCTACAAAGCAATAGTCATATTATCAGTACCTACACAATTTAACAATTGTTTATTAATTTTCATTGAGTTAACCCTTTTGAACTTACTTTGACGGCGATAATTTCGAATGAGTTGTATTCTTTACATAGTGCCTCCCATGCTTTGGTTTTTTTTTGAATGGAAAAGGCATCTGTTTTTTCTCTTCAATTATCATATATTTTCCTACTAATTGTAGGAAAATAGATTTTTCTTCGGCAGTATAGACAGACATATCACAAAACCAAACACAACACATAGACCCAATCAATACCAGCAATTTTGTTCTGTTCCCAAGTTACAGGGAACTTACATCCAGGAACGTAGAAGGCATACTCGTATTCAAGTTGCATGTCATCCTCATCAACTACTCTATTCGTTTTTCTAACATATTTTCGAGGCATCTGTAACATGTACAAAAAATTATTAAACATATTTAGAAGTCTTGAAAAGTCTTAATTTTTTGAGAAGACTGCCTTTTCGACATTATTTATTTTGGCAATCTTTGTAAGTTTTTCGGATGAAATGTAACATGTCCACCTGTTAAAGTCCGGAATTGTTAAAAGATTCTGGTTCGATGAAATGCAAAACAAATTACAGCAATAAGTTGACTGGTTGAATGTTACCCACGTGCAAGAACAACTTGCAACCGATAAAAAAAATTGAATACATATTTTGAGGTTAGTAATTTCTCAAGCAATATGTGTCTAAACACTGTAAGTAAATAAGCTTACTTCACAATTTCAGATCGTATCAAGTAATCTATAGTGGTTTTATAAAAACAAAGTTCTAAAATCTTACCTTGAAAATATTCCTTTTGCACTTTATTTAGATTTGGTGCCTAGTGTTGACATATTATATCAAGACTAGGCACTTACAATTTTCTACAGAATGATGTCATATAGTTGTACCAGATGGCAGCATCACAAAAACCGCTAAATTAAAATAGTTTGAGATTAAATCGAAAGGCTGAATGTACCCCGTGGTTGAATCATCCCCACTCTCCCCTAGCTACTCGTAAAGTAAGTTGGTGACTATACAAATTCTTTGTAGTTTGCCATTTCAGGCACTGAAAATGCTCCACCTGTGTTCTTTTGTACAGGAGGTTTAATAATATCTTGAATAGCTTTGTATTCATAGAAAAAAACGTATTTTCTTTTTGGCCATTTCCAATGTCGAACACCATTTTTTGCCATAGTAGACACTAAATATCCTTCAGATTTTATTTCAGTTGTTTTACCTGGGTAAAAATCTTCTTCATATTTTACTATGACATACGTAGGGGAAGGACGGCTGAGATGGCATACTTTTTGAAATTGATGATTTAAAAAAAGGATTTTGCTAAATAAAACAAATGTTTCGCATTTCCAACTAAGAAATATAGAAACATTTACGCAGACAGTGTTCACGAATAAAATAGTAAACTTATCGAGAAGCCATCTCACCCGACCGATGCGGATAAGATGGCATACCCTCTTAGGAGTTACTTGCAAATTTCGCAAATTACATATTTTGCAGTTTTTTGAAGTCCCGTACATTCGGCATGGCACCATTTATTGCAAATTTGACGCTGGAGCCACCACTCCCTGGATTTGGACCTGCTCCAAACAGTAAATACATGAAGGATCTTCATCTTCTTCGGATTGTATTTGCTCTTCGTTATCACTCTCGGAAGAAGGTGGAGGCTTTAGTTTTCTTTTTATTGGTCGTGCAGATTTTCGTAAGGTTTCTGCACTTTTCTTGGCAGCATCTGACTTCAATTAAGCTAAATCTGGTGTAGTATTTAAAATGCCAAATTTTCCTTTCTTACGGGTCGATCTCTTGGTTATTTTAGCAAGTGGCAATGGAGAAATATCAGCTATGGTGAGGTCGATCTCCGATTTCTTGGATGTAGATGGGATTACTGGTTCTATGTCTTCTAACGTTCTTGGTCTTGGTGGCTTCACCGATTCGTGGGCTACTGACATCTGAGATGTGGAGTTGGTTTCAATTGCAGGGGTCGAAGTATCTGGTATCGTGGTGGTTTCAGTCGTTGATGATGATGGCTCGATTATTTCCGTCACTTCTGCAGGGGCAAACATCCAATCTGCGAAGACGTTCTCATTGAAGGGGTAGATTCTATTCATAACTTCGGTTTGCATATTTTCCATAGAATTATCTTGAAATCCACGGCACCTATTATATATCGTGTTAGTTATATATGGCAAGAGTACATAACATCTGAATTGCGCGTCTAAACAATTGCTCAAATGTATGCGCATGTACTTGCAGAGATCGGCGCAATCAGAATAACTAAAATTTTCACTCAAATAATCCCATATGATGTGCTTATCTCGATCGTCTGGAATGATATCTCTAAATCTTTTAACCAATGGATGGTCTTGTTGTTGCTGCTGCTGCTCGGCATTTAGATCTAAGTAATGTTTTTAGATGATTATTATCAAAATAGGATTTGCTTTTGGGTTTTCGTTTCCTCCATACTTCAACAGCATTGTTTGCGTCTAGCTCGTAATTTGCAGTTTGTTTTTTCAGTTTTTTGCATAATCTCGATTTCCGCTTTCGAAGAGCTTTAATTATGTCCAACTCAATTACCTTCAAAATTGCTTGTATCCTACAGTGCACCTTCTCTACAAATCGACCGATTTTTAAATTTGTCTGACCCTGAAGCACCTCCTTTTTAATTATTTTGAACCAACACTCGACGTTAGAGTTGCTATATCTGCAAATATTGTTTTTGTCTTTCAACGAATGAACAATGCCAGTCCATAACGGCGTAAAAGGCATATAATTTGTCAGTATATACTTTGCAAAATATGGTGAGCAGTAAATATTCACATTTTGAGTATTGCTGTCCTTCACACTATTACATTCATCCACGATTGCGATATATATTTTACAAGCATATATGTAAAAAGGGGACTCCAAAATTTTTCCTGTAACAGGAAATTGGTCTTCATCATATTCAACGAAAGTTGTTTTTAGAGACAGTAGTTCATCAAGTTGGTTATCTTCATTTAGGGTTTCCAGTGCGTCGTGCAGATAAGTAGAATCATATTTTGACAATAATTTCATTAATGCACGAAACTTTCCTGTTAGTACTTCTGGTGTTCTACACTTTACTAATGCTGCCATGCTGCTCAATATGATTCGCTTTTTCTGTTTTCTAATTCTTGCAGATGAAAGTCTACGCGCAATCATATGCATGAAGTGACAACATGTAAGAATTGTTATCAAAGGTGACAGTGTATCCTCAGCTACTTCGCCAGTAATATATTTGTATATCAGTCTGATATATTGAAATAGCGTTATATCATTTAAACCTTGACTGAAAGCCATTAAAATAGCAATACTCCAGTCGGCAACTGCTACAGAAAAAATAGGCCATTTTCTTTGGCAAACCGTTTGAACAAAATATTTGAATTGCACGAAAAAACTAGTAATATTTGCAGCAGTGTGTGTAGATGTAATCAATTCTGCTATTGGCACTATATTCCCGTTGATGTTTACAACTCCGGCGTAATAATATAATTTTTGTCCAGTTTCGTAATTTGTAGGTCTTACCACAGATCCGGTAGCATCGAAGAAAAATTGTAATTTAGAGCCTCGTTGTATTAATATGCTTATTTGTCTTTTACTAAAGAGAAAAACAAGCATCCGGCCTGATGGGAACTGTATGTATTTTTCGGAATTGTCGGGTTGGTTATATCCGCGTAGTAATAAATCAAAATATGCATCTTTGTGCATGTCAGTACTAGCAACAGCTTCCGATTTTGCTTGTCGATAAACCTCCGAGGATCTCAGATGCTGCCAGTTGCTTTCTCGGATTAAATCAGAATCGATATTTGCAATATCTTGAAATCGAGTATATGCAGGAAGTTGCAACATTAATTTCTTTTTGACTTCTTCTCGTTCTTTGCCACGTAACGGGTAGCTGTATTCTTCTTTACCATGATTTTCTTTTCATATTTAAATTAATTATTACAAAACGAACACATTGAATAAAATTATAAACGTCGAATCTTAATTTTCTATAGTCTGTATGCCTACATACCGCATACTCGACAAAGGTTGGGCCAGTTCTTCGTTTCCGTATATTGCCTCCCTTAAATATTACACTACATGTTATTCCATACTGCGGCAGGACATTTCGGAGATATCGATGTAGTGCTTCTCGATTATTGTATCTGAATACGCTTTTTTCAATTGTAAAGTCGGCTAATATGGAAAGTACCGTAGATTCTTCAAAATTAGAATTTGTAACAGCACTTTCAACGGTTTGATCCGAGTCGAATGAAATTTCCTCTATTTTTTCATTACAAACAAGAGTAGTTCTAAATTCGTCTGTTTCAGACCCTTTGTTATTAGTAGTCATTAATGTGTTACTATTTATTTGAGTATGTGCTAAAACAACTGTGCTGTGAAAATCGGTTTCGTGTCTTTGATTTGCCTTTTCATCCCTATTTGAAGTCACATTTTTTGCGTTTGCTGCGTTAATCTGCATACAGTATGTTTCATTTTTATCATAACGTCCCAATAATGTCATACATGTTGTTTTTAAATATTTTCGATTCTTTGCATTATTTGCAAGCCGTAGGTGAAAGTAAATATTTGAATATATAGAATTAGGGCTTCTGTAACTCTGCTGCAATAGATTGTCTCCCGTTATGCACAATTGATCCATTACCTACGCTCTTTAACTGACGAATGTCAACACGGCGATTTCGCGAGCGGTTTGGATAACTGTGTTGTCCACGTTCCTCTAGAAGAAGACGTTTTCCAAAATACTGTGCAATATCTCCGGTATTACGTTTAAAAATTTGCATTATCCGTTTCCTACACTTGTAATCTTCAGAATTGAAAAAATGCATAGCTGTTTTGTGAAACACTTGGTTGTTAATACCTAAATTAACAATTTCATCAATACACCACTCACACTGGATGTTGCATTGTTCAATTACATAGTTTGCTAAATCCTGAATATTCACCTTGCTTGGCCGCATTTTTAGAAATAATGCTATAGATACGATACCTACTAATGTTAATGCTACACTTTACAAATCTAGACTGAGTTGTGATAACAATTATTTTTTATAATATGCAACGGCTGCTAGTGCACATGTTAGCGAGTTCCTGAAAAGAATTTGCAATCCATCAGGACGATGACATCATTGGCGAGAAATGGTCATAAAATGGATTATTACACGACGATTTTTATGGAAGCATGACGATGTAACTAGTTCAATACGATTGGTCAGAAGTGAGGCAGACGACACTTACTTGAGGTAGGCCTTTATCTCCTGTCTTGTAGCTGCGGCTCTGACAATCCAACTGATTTAAATAAAAGTTTTATTACAATAATTTATTACATTTTATTGAGTACTAATTACTACTAATTTGTTTAAATCAAAATTGCACATAGACCTTTTTCAGAAACAGAATCAATAACTTTAATTCTATTGTTTGACCTCATACCAATTTTCAATTTAATATATGTTTAGATGGTAGTACATCGTCCTCAAAACTTCTACGCCTTCACAGGATGCATTCCTAGTTTATAGTGTAACGTTAGGTTTAGGTACTTATAGTAACTATGTAATTTCTTTTTTTTTTTTCAAGGTTTAGATGGTAGAACAGGAGTAGGTAGGTTTACCTAAACTGAATCTCGCCTTGTGTTTAATGTGTTCCGGTATGAATTTCTTTTTTGTTCAGTATTCCTAGTAATTGTTTTCTTTCTTTTTATGTATGCTGGGCACGTTAATAAAGTTTATTATTATTATTATTATTATTATTATTATTACCTGTGCTCTAACACACGTAGCACCAACGGCGTAGCCAGAAAAGAAAACGAGACGGGACACACACTTATTTTAGTAAAAAGAAGTACTAAACACATGATTAATGCTATATCACGCTAACAAAATAAATAACATTATTAGGTATTTAGTAATAGGAATGTAAAGGGTAGATTTTGCATGACCCCGAAACGTTTCGGATACTTGCAAAAATAGAATAAATGTTATACAGAGCTCCTTTTAAAATTTTAAACTACCAGAATACACTAACCCACGGCGAAAAATATTACAACCAAGTCAAATTAAAGCTACGTTGTTGAACACCCTCTTTTTACTTTCCCATACCACCACTGTTATAGCTATAGGGGAAGTATTGATATCATGAAAATTTTCGAAATTGAGATTTTCACGGAAATGGGTGTTTTGGACCCCCAGGAGCCTATAAAAGTGGTCTAGAAAAAATGCCTGTCTGTGGGTGGGTGGGTGTGGGTGTGTGTGTATTTATGTAACGCCTCTAACGCAAAAACTAGTGCACCGATTTTGATGAAATTTTAAATGAAGGGGTATATCGAAAATTCATCGACAAAATAAGCTTTTCAAAAAAATCCGAAACCGGAAGCGGAAGTTAGACATGTTTTTTGGTAGCATTTTTTTCAGAAGCGGAATTTTGAAAATATGGGTAGGGGACATGAAAGTTTGAAAGAAGATCATAATTCAAGGGAAACAGTTTTTTGGCGGACTCTCTAACTTCAAAATGGCGGCCGCTATGAATTTTTCAAAATTTCGACTTTAACGCCCCATAACTCAAAAACCAGTTATCTGATCAGGTTCCGCAACGACTTGTTTGAAAGCCCTTTGGGGGTACTACACCATAAAAAAAGATATTTAGTAAATCCAAAAACGGTCGCAACAACGCTCTTCCAAAAATTTTGAAATTTTTGAAAAATTATTACAAAAAACTGCTCTAACGATTTTGTTTAAATTTTCTATACTTATGCAGCTTGGTATTAGCTACATTTTTGTTTTTTGATGAACGCCAGAATTCCACTGTGGCGCCCTCTACGAGGTTTTCAAAATCGAAACGTGATGCTCCTATAGCGCCTTTATTAGTCAAAATATGAAAAAAGTTTAAATATAAAAGATATTCAGTACATTATTCTGCATTCTTCTAAATGTATATCACGTATACAGGGCGTTTGCTTTCCACAGTACGATAAGCAACTTTGTTATTTTAAATAAAACACCCTATATATTATTATATAATTGAATGAAAAATTTAATTGTCTATCACATAGTGTAAGGTGTTCATATTGCTAAAATGTACGGTTGATGAGAAATTCGTGAATTTTGAATATTATGTTGAATTCTGACGGAAACGGATCGTCGCTCGGTCGGTAGCGATCGTCCGGCTTCGCCAGCTGTAATTTCTAGCCGCTACCTACTGATCCGTGCTACAGATTGATAGGTGCATAGGATGGGTGTCTTTCTTCTGTTCATATCGAATCCGTATAGTCTCGTTTTTCTCGCAAGGCAAATGCTTATCTGGGCCTGCCTCGCGAACTGTTGAATACCAAAAACGAAACGTTTATTTTTAGTATGGGAAAGTCCAGGGGAGGTTTGCACATCCACTTTTTTTAAATTAAAGTTGCAGAAACGCTTTGCTGTGCAAGAATTTGCTAATGCAGCGTGTTTTTGACTGTTGGCCTTTGGTTCCCTAGAAGTATTAGGCTAACATCAATAGATCCTGTACTATCGGATGTAGATACTCTTCAAGGATACTCTTAACGGATTGCAGTTAACAATATTATCTAAGTGATATTCAACAGCAAGTACTGACTTATCTGCGAGATTGACTGAGAAATAGTCACTGATCGTAATCTGGAGATTACAGGTCAGGTACAACTGACGAGCAATAATGATGTATTGTTTGCCAACTGGAAAAAACTTACCCACACTAAAAATTCTTAGGCTTGCAAGTGTAAAATAGCAATACAAAATATATTAAAAACAAGCTGGTGGTACGCGCCCCCTGGGCCCTGTGGCTACGCCACTGCGCCTAGCACGTATTTATTATGAATACATTACAGAATGAACGATTATTCACAACACCAAAATATCACCTTCTAGTTTATGCATAAGGAACGTAATAAATAAATATATCGCATTTCGCTCTACTACATATAAACAAACAGTTTATTCCATTTCATTTTGAGTTGACAATAAACTGACTTCACAATATTTGTAAAAAGTCAAATTTTGACGACTGGTTCACTCCCAATCGGCGGATCATTGAATTTTGAAAGGTGCAAGTGGTAGGGAAATCCCTTGGGAACACTCTCCCGAAATACCGCGGCGGCAGGGTTATTTTCCTAACAGTTAGAAATTTTATTTGATTGGCTTCACAATTGTAAAAAGTCAAATTTTGACGACTGGTTCACTCCCAATCGGCGGATCATTGAATTTTGAAAGGTGCAAGTGGTAGGGAGATCCCTTGGGAACACTCTCCCAAAATACCGCGGCGGCAGGGTTATTTCCCTAAAAGTTAGAAATTTTATTTGATTGACTTCACAATTGTAAAAAGTCAAATTTTGACGACTGGTTCACTCCCAATCGGCGGATTATTGAATTTTGAAAGGTGCAAGTGGTAGGGAAATCCCTTGGGAACACTCTCCTAGAATACCGCGGCGGCAGGGTTATTTTCCTAAAAGTTATAAAAAAAATTCGATTAACTTCAAAATCTCCTCCAGCACGTCGTCTGACAATACTGGAGGAGAATTAGGGGCACTAGCCTCCGGTAGTGGCGAAAACGGTGGAGAATTTGGGGCACTTATCTAATGATGAATAAATGAATTTTTTATTAATAGTGTTCCTAAAATTGACAATACGACTACTGTACCTGGACCACTGCGCTTTAATGTAAGTGAAACAGATAACTTTGTAAATTTTAATTTTAGCACTGTTGACTCTGACAGCATTGGTAATGCAATCAATAGTATCGAGTCTAATACAGTTGGTTGTGATGGCATTAATATTGTAATGCTTAAGTTGTGTTGTCCTCAAATAATTCCAATAATCACGCATTTGATCAATGTTTGTATAACTGAAGGAGTATTTCCCCAATGTTGGAAGCATGCTCTACCCAAAACTAAAAAGCCAAATGATTTTAAAGCTTCGGCCATTAGTCTGCTGCCAACACTTTCCAAAATATTTGAAAAAGTCATTTTTTCGCAACTAACAGATTATTTAGTTCTAAATAATCTCTTACCTCCTGTTCAATCTGGTTTCCGTGCTGGTTACAGTTGTACCACCGCACTGCTAAAAGTATCGGACGACATATTAGCAGCCTCTGATCGAGGTGATATGACCATTTTGGTGTTACTTGATTACAGCAAGGCTTTCGACACGGTGAATCACAAAATCTTAATTAAAATATTAAAATCTATCGGGCTGGGCCACACTGCATTGAACTTGGTCAGTGACTACCTTACAAATCGAACTCAAAGTGTGAAATTGGAGTCCGAGGTATCTGAGCCGCTTTCAGTAATTCAGGGAGTTCCTCAGGGATCTATTTTAGGTCCTCTATTCTACACTATCTACACATCTAAGCTTATTAATGACATTAATGGCTGCAAAATACATGTCTATGCTGACGATACGCAACTATACCACTCGTTCAAACCTTTCGATGTGCAAAATGCAGTCAAGTTAATAAATTCCGAATTAGAATTTATTTTTACCGCCTCAACTCAGCTTTCCTTAAGAATCAACCCAAACAAATCTGCACTATTATTATTTGGAAATAAAAATAATTGTTTAAAACTAATAAATTCTCTAGATATCAAGATTGATGGTATACCGATTCCAGTAGTTAATAAAGCAAAACATTTAGGATTGACAATTGATAATACTTTCAGATATAGGAATCATGTTAATAAATGTATATGTTTGGCATATCAACGTCTTAGAAAAATATTTGTTCATCGTGGCTATCTTAATATAGAAAGGAAAAAAAAGGATTTGTGATGCTTTAGTCCTTTCTCAATTAAATTATGGCGTTCCAATTTATCATGCAGCTATTGATAGTACAACTTTTTCACGAATTCAAAAAGTTCAAAACTCATGCATACGATACATTTATGGAATACGTAAATACGATCATATATCGGTTAAATTTGTGGACCGTGGGTGGTTGTCCATGATGAACAGGCGAATTCTACAGTGTTTGTGTTTGTACCACAAGATTTTAACCAACAAACATCCTCCATACTTGTATAATAAAATAACTTTTAGAACTGACATTCATAACATTTCAACTAGATTTCGAGGTCTTATCTCTCCCCCACATCACAACACTGCGCTCTTTGAGAGATCGTTTTCATATCAAATATATAATTTATATAATAATATTTCGACTTCATGCAAAACTTTTGGCATCAAGAAATTTAAGTCGTTTTTTCGTTCCGAATTGTTAGCAAACCAGAATAAGTAGTGACAACAACATGATAAAATGAAATAAGTCTCTTTTAGTACACAAGATATGGAACCTCATCTGGTACCATTCATTTTTTTCCCAGTTCACTAACCATTAATTTTTTAATTTTTTTTTTTCTTTAATATTATTATTATTATTATACATGTTATTATGATAAAAATATATGTTTTATTTTTTTTTTATTGCTCTGCATTACGTGCACATTGCAGTATTATATTATAGGTGTTTAGTTTTTAGGCGTTGCTTTATTATTGTGTTTAGAGTTTTTATGTCAAGGTTTGGATGGAAGAGCAGAGAAGGACAACCCAATCTGAATCCCGCCTTGTGGTTGGCTACATTATTTTTATTGTATTACTTTTATTTTTATTTGTTAATTATTGTTTTCTTTTTGTGTGCCAATAAAGCCCCTATTATTATTATTATTATTATTATTATCTCAAGCGGTGGTGGCGAAAGGTGAGGATGGGCGTTCTGGTCAGGGGGATCTAAGTCGCCGGATGGTGTACCGGCATCGGGGTAAGGGTAAAACAGGTCTAGCCTAGTAAACCTTGCCCCCATGTCATATACCATCACGGTAACAAAATCGGTCGGCACGTTCAACCCATATATTTCGTAGGTGTTATGCCGACCGATAATGTAGATCCTCCCCTGACCTAGCTCCGATTCCACCTGCGAAGTAATTATGGTCAGGGGGTATCCCTCCCTCACCACAACATCCCTCAAACAGTTCTGAAAAAAAGGACTGTGTTATTTTCTCTGTTCAGTCAGATTCTACTTAAAAACAATAAATCTATTCAATTAATTATAACAGGCAGCACAATATTGAAAAAAAAGAGAGAAAGAAAAATCTCAACAAAACCAAATAAAAATTTTCAAAAACTTACGGACTCCTGGGAGGAGGCTGGGGTCGAGGGGGATGCTGTATGGGTAAGAACTTGTACCGCCTCAAAGTTCATGATTTGCTAAATTATTATAAACAATTGACAACAAATGACTTCTCCAGGGAAAATCAAATGGTTTTATACAAAAAAATTTGCAAGTTCAGCAAAAGATAAGTTTCTGCAGCATGAGAAATTTGCAGTATTTTTTCTAATTATTTCATTTATAAAGAAAGGAGAAAGGGGAAAAGAGACAAATCTTTTACCTCAGTTGGTAGTAAGGTGAACGTTTAAATTTTGGAAAATTGTAATCAATTTCAAAATAATTTCAAAAAGAAAAAAATAATAAATATTCATGATGATTACTATGCCACCTATATAACACTTATTGAACTTAGGTAGTAGCATATAGAGATAACTACAAATTGTTAACAGTATATTACACTTACTTACGGTTGCGACCACTGAGGTCATTTGTTGAGTTATCCATATCTTATCACTATCACAGTGGAATATACCGAGTCAAATAATTATATACATGGTGACCGATAGTCGTAATGTACAGTATGTGTATACAATATACGAGTAACATTGTAACTTAGAAAACTTTGTACTAGAACTTTATAATTATTATAAAGCACTTTTTGTAACCAATGCTTTTTGCTATATTTGTATTATCATTACTATTGTGTTTTGTGAATCAATGTTGACGTATCTACATATATATTATGTAGATATTTATATATTAACCTAATACTACTATAATAACCTATGAAATTTATTGTATTCTAATTAATATCCATTAATGGTGAGTGTTACGAATGCCTTACAATCACTTCGTGACGTAAAATCTTTTCTTACGCGATCATTGCTTCTCGCTTGATTAAGAGGGGGAGAAATGTCACGAAGTGTTTGAAATAATTATTAAGGCAAAAAGAATGATATTATAATAAATCAAGTTAAAACCATGTTTGTTCAACATATTTGTATCACATCTCAGAATAACATTATTCTTGGAAACAATTGTGCAATACTGTTGTTGCAATATATCAAGGTTTCATGAGGAATCTAGTGCTCCACGTGCATTCGAGGACATATCCATTTTTAGAGTCATAAATTAGTATAAAAGCACAATGTTTCTCCATTCGATTCAGCGTGCTCCAGCTAGAAGACAAGAACACTCTCCGTCAACAAGTATTCCAAGCCAGGCCTGGCTAGGGTTCAAGCCTTACCCAGAAGACTGAAGAACAAGACTTCGACCAACCATGGTTCATTCGGCTCTTCTAGCTGTACTTATGTAAGCTCACCTTGATGGTGCAAATTATACATCTTTGTAAACCTTAATTTAAATATAGTTATGTTAAATGAATGATGTGTTTAAATCTAGACTAGTCACAATTTATAACGTGACAATAATATACTGTAACTTGGTATATCTTAAGGAGCACTCTTGTAAATATCCAAAAAACGGTGATACCCATAACTATTGTACCCGTTACGGAGACGATATACAGATACCTCAACAAAGATTAGAAAGAACAAGGAGAAAAAATCTACGAATAAAACTATTCAACTCTCTTCCGCTTGAAATAATAATAAAAAACACACCCCTCAAAACTTTCAAACTACTATTAAGAAGACACCTCTCTAGCCACGCTTATTATAAAATACATGATTTTACGCCAACAACTATCCAATAGGACATTTGTGTCACTTTGTCACTTATGTTCCATTAAATGTGTCATGCATAGATTTGTTGGTTTATACAGTATATATATTATCTTACATATTTTATATTTTTATATTTTAATGTCTTTTATTGTGTATATGTATTATTATATCGTGTCGACTTGTCAAACCACTACGGTGTACTTTTTGACTAATATTGATTGATCGATTGATCATACATTCGTTACTAAGCATCACCGGAAACGTCAGCCAATAGGATTTCGTATTTCGCAAAAAAAACCGCTTGGTGATGAAAATCCCGCTTCCCGATTCTTTTTAATAATTAAAATTAATGGCAAGTAATAGTAATATTTTCATTTCTAGAATTTATCCAATCAAAAAGCACTCGACTTACATTTTTCTCTTTGGTAAAATTTGGTCCTGCGAAAAAACCCGTCGTCAAGGCTTTTTATGTGTGGTTGTTATGGTGTTGTTTACTTGTTACTAGGGTATTGTTAACAGTTTCATTATTTATTATTGTTACGTTATTTGAGCACTTGTCTTGTTTAATACAACAAAGTCGCCAAATTGAAGAATGTTAAAGTTACCTATAATCCTTGATGTAAATTGCACTGGGAGCCCTGTCAGGTATTTTGTAAACAACTATAGATAAATTTAAGATACTACTTTGTAGCAAGAAACTCATATTGAATTCCCAGTCCAGCAGTCATGCCGGGCGGTAGTGTGTGCTCATGGTGCAATTTAAAAGCCGTGAGTGGACCTAAGTGTGTAAAGTGCGACCTTTTGTTTCATCCAAGATGTATTACCAAACTAAAAAAAGAGAGAAATTTGGTTATTATTGATGATGACCGCGTCTTCTGTTGCGAAGACAAAGAACACGACAATATTGAGGGAAATGGGTCTGAGGATAAGGATACCACGGACATAGATAAAGAAACTATTATCAAGGAATTCTTGAAAAGTAAGGAATTTATAGATTCAATTCAAATAGCTGTTGAAGCTGCTTCAGTTCCGCTTAAGAAGGAAATCGAGAAGCTCAGAAGTGAAGTGGATATAATTAAAAACTCCAATATTGATTTAGTTAAGCTATTATCTAATAATAATAATAATAAGACCTCCAACAAGAAAACTGGAATGTCTAAGAATGTATTGGGCGGATGTAATTTGCGCGGAAAGTAATCCATACTAATCGGTATCTTTATTTTGCATGTTAATCTTACCTGTAATTTGCGTGTAGTAACTTATCCAGTAACTTATTGCACTACCCTAGGCGATATGTTAATGAATTACTTTTAATGAGAAAAATTCCTTATTTCAAATCAGCACTATTATTGGATGTTTTGAAAAGTGAAAATGTTTACATTTGTTTATGCACCCAAAAGGTCTCTCATTGTGAATTATTCTACACAACAAGTCACTTCAGTAATCAAGGCTTCTGTCGAAATAATCAAAAGCAACAGAAATTCTGATTTACTTATTATTCAGTCATACAAATATAGGAAATGTGGGGTGTTAAAAAACGGGGAAGTGTATTGGCGTTGTACCATGAAGCAGTGTCCCGGAACAGTATATACCTTGGGAGAAGATTGCATTGTTAGTCGAAGTCGAGAACATACGCACCTAAGTGATGTGAGGAAATTAAATAAACAGGTAATTATTTATATCAACCGGTATTATTTGCTACTAGTGCCTTCTCGGAAATTTTTATTGTATGTTTTTCATTTTCAGATCATCTGCAGTAGCGTAAAAAGAAAAGCAACTGAAGACTTAACAGAAAGACACAGAATATGTAATAAGCATGTAATAATAAATTATGTATTAGTATGTAATGTATTTAAATTTGTTTTGTAATAAAGCATCATCTTATAAAAATTGTTTTTGTTTCCCATTATAAAAGTAAAATGCTCCCAAATGCTCGTTAACGCAGCTCATTAGTAAGATAAGATACTTCGCGCAAATTACAGTTTGGATTTGCGGACCATTCTATGTAGCCCGCGCATTTTACATGTCCAATTTTGGAATCCAGGTATAATTACGCGCAAATTACACTGGCCGAATGTATTATCGAAAAATTTCAGCCTTGGCCAAAGTTCCGAAGTTGCAGATAAAGTGGAATATAAAAATAATTCTACTTTAATGTACAAAATGTGTCTACTTTATTGATCATACCGTGCTTTCTAGGGTAGAACAAATGAAAGATCTAGGTGTTATGTTTACTTATAACTTTAGTTTTAAAGAGCACATAACATTGTTCATGGTAACATTAATGATTGCTACTTACTATACCTCGTAAGTTTTCGAGTACCGGACATTAGATTAAGAAATAGAAGTCCTATTTTTTATGTGCGCAATGATGCTTTAACAATGGACAGAATTCTAAGAGTAGTAAATGGGATCCTAATTGTGACGGAGTCTGATTTTTTTAATTCCGGGATTGTCACTATTAGGAGTGATTTTGTGGAAAGGAATGAAATTGTGCCGAATCATTAATTCTGTATTAATTGTTACTTTGTATTAATGTGGTAATTTACGAATTTGCTGTGTGGACACATGTAATTGGTGTTTATCGTTTGTGTCTAAATAAATTATTATTATTTTGAAGTAGGTAAGATTCATTTGCAAATTTTATTTATTTTTATTAATTACAATACATTAATTGGTAGGTATATAATAATGTGACACACTTTTTACAAATTGTAATCGCTTAATTTCTCCTATTGACAATAAATTTAACAAACATTTAATTGCATTCTGGCGTTTGCCTGTTTCAGAATTTTGATACTTGTATTTTATGGACACTTTGAATATTGATGTAATTTTCAGACTGATATTTTATTAACATGTCAACAAAAATCAAAAGAGAAGGGCGAGAAGTACAGAAAAATAAGTTGAACTGATTATGAAAAGATTCGCAAGCATTAGTTGTGCGAGCCACAAATCACCAACTTTTATAGATGTTTAAGGTAAATGGGAAGCCTCGGTTGTGGTTAGTGTCTATGCTATAGATTTCTCTTACAAACCACAGATGTCTCTAGTATCGCATTTTTGTACCCCCACCGCTCGTGTGTTGTTATTTTCTAGTAACTTTAGTTTCAATCTAGTAACTTTATTCTCAAGTTTTCGCATGGTCAGAGTTCTGTCAAAATTTAAATATATATTCAAATTGAAATATCTATTAACAATATTCAACACTGATAATTAAGTTTTATTTATTACGATTTGTGTGTTACTTTTCTGTGTTCTCTTTTGTGATAGTGAAGTTCATTGCTCGGTAAGTTGTTTTTTACGTATCTGTTTCTAGTTACTTAATTAAATGAAATATATTACTTTATAGGCTAGCTAATAACAAGGATTGGAGCAATTAACCATTCAAATCTAGGACAATTAGGCCAATGTTATTATAAAGCATAACATTCCAATTGCGATTTGAATAACAATTATAATTATCAAACACAAAATAATTTTGCAATGACCCAAATGTAAAAATTATAATTTAACAAATATGAAATAATTTTGTAATGACCCTAATGTAACAATATTAACAATTATATTTTAATAAAATGTTTATTTAGGTATATATTTTTGTTTTTAATAATTTCTTGCAGTTTTGATAATCAACATTTGTTGGTGACTTTAAGTATAGCAGTATGAGTGCTGGATTCATCTAGTTCATACATTCAAAATTCCCGCCGGCATGGTTTACTTTTTCTTACAAACACGAGAGGCGCTGTAAATCGCGACAAGCAGTTAACATGGGGGTTGAGTATCTATAAAAGTTGGTGATTTGTGGTGCGAGCCATGCTATCCGATGCAGCAGCCCAAATATGCGGAGGGAAGGATGATGTCGCATCTATGTAATGTTCAACTAAATAATCAGAATACTGAATCACCCGCGAATCTGTTGGTTGAAATGCTACTACATCTTCCGAAAAGCAGTCACCTACTTCATTCGGTGCAAGGAACGGTAACCCAACCTAACCCTAACTATTTTCCAATTTCACTGGTTTTGTCCTTGTATTCGCCGGTCAAACCAACTTCTTGGATTTTTCGATACCATGACTGAAGCAAATGGAATCGACACCCAATAACCTCACTTGATGGCCACACAATATTTACGGCTACGTGTATTGATTTTTCGAAATCTATCAGTACACTTTTTGGAGAAAATGATAGCGATTGTTTAACGCAAATATCTTTTATAACATTGAATGTTTTCTCATAGTCAGCAGCAGACCTATTTAATAATATGCAAAACACTGACGGTATGTAATGTCCATTAACATGCGCATGTATAGTAAACAACTGTTATAAATATTTTGTGCAGTATTGAAAAGTACCGCCCATATAACTTTGTTCAACACTACATAAAACTTGCAAATTTTTAGCACAGGAGAACACCACAATATTGTCAATGTTATGCAGCAAAAAAGTTTCACCACGATTAGTGAAAATATTCATTTTATCGAGAGCTTCATGGACCTGTAACAATGAAAAATTCATTAACATTCAATTAATAAAATAAAAGAGTTTACAGAATTAATGGAATGTGACAAAAATTAGGTAAACAAATATGTATTCTGCAACCAATATAATCGATATCTATAACATGAACATTTTTGACTCATCCTAACCCAATTTATATGAAGTTTCTTACCTGTTCATGACATTTTGGTAATCTTGAAGGAAAAATCTTCCTTCTCGAGTTGTAAATATTTCTTTTTACACATCGTTGGTCGCTGGTTTGAGGTTCTTCCGCTCTTCCGTTGGAATAGGAGATCTCCAATCACAAAGAGTATTTGCAATTGCACCGTAACGACCTACTAACTTAAGATACCTGCATTACTCTTACGCACCCCTTAACGACATTATCATTAACTTAAGATACCAGTGCAGTTTACAAACAGATTATAAAACATTTCCAGAGGACCGGTGCAATTTACATATGCAGATTATCATTAAAAGGAATTATCAGTGCAGTTTACAATCGCCCTGCCAATTCATGAGGGTTACGTTTACACGACACGAGTTGTGGGCAAGTTTCGTAAATAACCGGAATGAATACTAGCCATAACATGCGAGTTAAATGCCTTATTTTGTCCACGACTGTTACTTAATAATAATAATTTTTATAACATTTATTCGACGACGTACCTATTCAGAAATATTTTTTAAATAAAAAATTAATCAAATAAGCCATGGCATTTAATATCAAAACAAGACATTGCTTTTTGGTATGAAACGTCAAATTTTTGCCAAGTTTATATTACTGTCAACATAAATAAATAATGCCCGTTTTACATTGAGCAATTGCAACCTGCAACTGCAACTCGCAAGTATTGCTTGTAACTGCAATATAATACGTACCAACTTCATATGATACAAACTAACCTAACAACAGTAATTAAACAAAAGTAATTTGAAAACGTCAATAAAAGTAATTAAATTAAAATTAATATTTTGTGTGATTCTTAATATCATGGGGTAATACGGTTTCTAATATTAAATTAATCAACTTCACAACAAATTTTAAGCTGGTAATATAATGATAGTTAAAGTTAAAATTACTGAAAGTAATTGAAAAGTTGCACAAATTAGGGCAGGTTCTAATTCATGCAAGGGGTTGCTGCAAGATTGCAACAATATTGTTGCACGTACATTTCTGTTTTACACTCGTGCTATATTGCCGTAATTCGTTGCAAATTGCGCTTGCACGTGCAATCTGGCTTAATGTAAAACGGGCATAAGATTATACGTCCTACGATACTTATTTCAGATATAATCAGATGCAAAGTTAGGTCATGTCGTTATCTTTGTATTCATTTTGACGTCAGCGTGAATAATTAATTATTCACTACATTATTCACGGCAATGTATTATGGGTAGCATTATTATTGACCAAACACATAAATAATTGATACATTATTTACTAGTCGTGGATAAAAATACTTAATTGGCAGTAGTGAAAGTAGCATCCCGTCTTGAGGGCGTTGGGAAATTCCTGATTCAAAGAAGAAATCAATGCAGTTTCGTAATCCGCCATGATAAGGCTGGGATTAAATGATGATGATGATTAAATTTTTTTAAGCTCAGTAAAGATTGCATTATATGCAGGCGTTTTCCGGTTTGATAGAAATGTATTAATCATATTTCCTAATATTATTGCCGGAGTTTGATCAATCTGAGTAAAATTATTCGTTACGTAGTCCAATGGTTTGCTTCTTACAAAAAGAACATCGGTAGTACTTACGTAATCATGTTTTACGACGAGTATAGTTAGAAGTTGACTACTTCGTGGATATTTAGGTCTCGTCTTGAACGTCCCGTCTATATGTATTTGCCTCGCGTCAGATAACAGTTGCACTAAATCTTCAGCCGGAAACATTACAGACGTATTACTTTCTGTGCCTACAACCCCACGACAAAAAGGCTTGTTGCGGACTGTGCCAAATCTTGAATTAATATGAGTTATGTTTCCCAACTCTTCCAGTTGGTTTGCGACAATTGCGCGAAAGCGAGTTTTGAAGAAGCTTCTGTTTCCACTCTGAAATTATTTCACAAAAAATATTACCAAAATCCCTAATTTCTAAGAAAATAGTATAATTATTAATTAAATACAATCGTAGATTACTTATGTAGCACCTTTTTCTATAAAAATCGATTTGATTGGTTCGCTTGTGGCAACGGCTTGCACCACCATCTGACGCTTAAGCAATAAGGCATCCTTTTTTGCTATGTCGGGGAGATGACTGTGTTCGTCGTCAGCGGCAACCGCTAAAAAGATTTCTTCATTGCATTTGGCTTTAGCCATACAATTTTTTTCAACACAAACTAAATAGATGGTTCCATTTTTTCCGTATACTCTGCGACGAAAAAAAAAGCCTTGGCTAGCGACAAAAGTGTAATAGGTAGAGCCGGTTCTGTTGCCTGGAATCTTTTGCACTTCCATTTTTGGTCGAACTTTTATAACACCGAACACAACAAGTTTCCGCACTAAAATTGCTACAGAAAGTATTGTGCCAAAAAAACTGAACTCTCTAATTACACCTCTGTTCTCCCTCTCCCCAGAATGTTGTTTTTATTCAAATATCTACCATTGTTAAGATATATTTACATTCTTACAATTTACAATATTTAATGAACATGTTCAGTGTACCTTTTTACTTTTCACCCGTTGCACCACTGGCTGAACTTGTCCTACTGTTGATCATACAATTTTCCCTATTTCCCGGAAGTAATTTTTGTTTAGCTTGTTCTGCAGCTTCTGCAATCTCGGGAGGAACAAGATCTTCCATGAAAGTTTCAAAATCGTCCATACTTCAAATTACAAAATCAAAAACCGGCAAAATCGTGACAAATCGACTTTTTTATTTCTTGTCTGTTACAACGTTACTCATCTACATTTTCAAAGCCATCCATTTTTCTGAATCAAACGTATAAATTTCAAAACCAGCAAAATCAGATGTATTTCATGATTTAAACCCCGGAAGTGCAAAAAATAGCGAATAGACCTGGGGACCAAAGTGCCTTTGATTCCTTGGTATATAACATACTATTAGCCCCCTGATCCAAATCCCGAAGGCATGGGCGTCAATTTTGAGACACCTTGCATAAGTTTAAAAATGTAAAAGAGTGTAAAATATACTAATAAATGATCTAATTAATATAATACTAATTATTATCTAAACCTAATAGTTATCTAACCTAGTGCCCTAACAAAATGTTCTAAAAATTTGTCACCGGTTGTACTGTGGGTTCAAAAAGTAAGTACATAACGGTTGGCCGTAGAAAGTAAAATGCATGTCGTTTATTAAGTAAAATAATTGTAATTATTTGACAGAATGTAACCCAAATATGACTTAAGTAAAGACACTAATTATATTCCATGCCAACCGTCATGTAATTACTTTTTGAACTCACGGTATATTGCTCGCACTACACACGTTTTTGCAGAGCAGTAATGTTTTCTGTGCGATACAACACCAAGATTCTGCTAAGCTAATTGTTTCTCATCAGCCGTTATTTTTGTATAAAATTGATTATTTTACACGAGTATCTTTGTCTTAATGACCCCAGTAAAGTAATGGAAAGTAGGTAACCAAATTAGAAGCTTAGATTTTCAAAAGCTTTAAGAATTCTGAAGTCGTGACTTCATATGGGTAGATATGGAAGAATAGAAAGTTACTTAACATGAAGTCTGTAGAATGCGGGGTAAATGATATATTAATGTGTTTAAAGTGTTTTTGTGTTTATTGAAAATAATATAAAAAATAAGAGGGATAATTCTTAATATTTGGATTCTTTTTTCCGTGGACGTTCTTTTGTGGACATGTATGTATATTTTCGCGTTATTTTAATTACTGTTGTTAGGTTAGTTTGTAGCATATGAAGTTGGCACTGCAATTAGCATGAACATAGAAAATTACGTATTATATTACACTTGTATGTTAATAAGTGTAAAACCAAAACAATTGCGCCTGCAATCCAAAACTAAATTTTGTTTTTTTTTGCAACCGCCTACGAGGGGAATTTAACTGAATCTAGGAAAAAAGTGCCACGGAAAAAAGTGCCTGGAAAAAAGTGCCGACGGAATAAAGTGCCGCGGAAAAAACTGTCGCGGAAAAAAGTGCCGATGGAAAACCTAACCTAACCTAACCGGGGCGTTTAAAGAAATTATTTTTGGGACTGTTTAAATCGGACTTTCCTTGAGACGGACTTGCGTACCGCTAACTGCCTTGACAAAATGTGCACAAATGCAATTAATGGCGTCGGCCCGTAAGCTCGTTGCTGAAATTTACAGGGGCCGGGAGAATCAGTGAACAGTGATGTGTTTATAACTTGAAAGTGATTTCAATTAAGAGGGGTAAGTGTTTTCAACTATTGATTTAAACGGAACAGAGTTCCAGGAGTGAGCAAAGAATACCTGTATGCAATTAATCTAAACACGGAGGGTTTCTTACAGAGTGCAGATTGCAAACCAAAATTCAATTGATTGTCTAATTAATCAAGTTCATGGAACTAGTCAGATTGCAACAGTAGGTCATGTATTTCACGTGATCAAATTACTGTGCCGCCCAAAAAGAACACAAGCCTGCTTATGTACGGGGTTAATTAGGTGCACCGTTTATCACAAGTGCAGCACTAATTAATGAACAGAGTAGTTTAGAGTGCACGTTGTAATCGTGATGATCGCACACACGCACTTCTAAATACTCTCGGCGATTAAAGGGGGTTATTAGACAATCAATTTAAACTAGAGTGAACTAAATAAAAATTAAATTGAATCAGGTATTTCGTTGTCCACTACGGAACACTTGGTTGCTTTAAGAGCAAATACAAAATAAATTTAGAAAACGGAATTATTCAAAATTGAATTTGTAAACGGTTCGGACTCTCAAATTATCGGAAAGTTTCCTGGGAATCTTTCAAATAATTCTCCTCGAGAATCGGCTCCGCGCCGGTTTTATGGGGCGCGGGCCTCTCCCCCACTCGGAGTGAATGCGCGGACTTGCAACTTTAATCAGGGATGGAGCATCGGGGAAAATCGGAGCTGAACGAGGACGACTGACCTCAGCAAAGACAGAAGTCACTTATCTGCTTCTTTAATCTTTGCTACTGGCCAGACGCCTCGTTACAGCAGATCCAAGTTTTGAAAAAAAAAACAATAATAACAATAATAATAAATAACAATAATTACGACTAAGACTACACAAAAAATATTATAAGCACAGCAGAGAATTTTTGATGCAATAATATTTTTAATATTTTTTATGATTCAGCTACTAAGAAACAATAAGTTCATGTTTTTGTATACTTTAAATACATTTTTTTGTGCATGCATGAGGCTCCAACCATGCAAACTCCCTCATCTTTCGAATGACCCTTTCGATGTGGATCCGTAAGCTGGCAATGCGTTTTGTTTCAAGCACTTCTGATTTACTACTTTTGTTATCTGATGAAACGCTAGGTGGTCTAATTAAGACACATTGTTTTGCAATTAAAAGATGCTCTATATGCTTAAATCCTCTGTCTGCCATCACTGCTATTTCTGGGAGTAAAATATTCAGGAAGCCACTTTCTTTGACAATAATTGCATCAGATGTTCGACCACCAAAAGCATTGGAGATAAAAATTAATTACACCGTCTGGTGTAGCAGAAACTATGTATTTTAAAGTATTACATTTTTTATATTCGGTCCAAGTTAATGCCTGTTTTAGTGGATCCGATGATTTTCAATTTGAATTTCTAAACAGTCGATTATGCAGACAACGTTACTGTAACGTGCCCGAAAACCTAATGGTAAAATTGGGTTTAAAGTTGTTTTCTGTGAAAATATACATTTCCGTAGATACTTTGAAATTACTGGTAACGATTTAGAAAATATTCTGGGGGAGTTAGTTGCTCTCGCTCATACCACAATCATCTCCCAACTCTGTAAACGTATGTCATTCGAATTTTTTTAACGTTAGTAATATATGAACATTATCCAATTTACAGTATTTTTGTAATAAATTCACTACATGAAAACAATCATCGGATAGTCCAATGTAGATTCTCGGTTTCCATGATACTATTTGAGTAGTCCGGTTTAAAGACAACTTTTTTTAATGCAGCTGCCATTTCCTCTTCATCTTCAGAACATTAAGCTGAAGATTCAGAAGATGGCAGATAATCATCTCCGCTGCTTTACTTCCTCATCAGTTGCAAAAGTGCTTCGATTGTGATTGCTCGCCGTTTTATTCCATGTAGCATTAGTAGATGATGGTTTTGTGGGTGAAGTTGCTGTATTGTGGGCAACTTGATGGGCGATAAGCTTACTGTAACACCAAAGTACATCTGGCACTGTACACCTTTACTACGCACGGTTGGGCGTGCAGTAATTGCAAAATCTTTTTGATTATGTGTAGTATGCACTGCAGGAGTTTCGATAATACCCAGCCAGACACTAGGTGGTACCAATTCACATACATCTTCGTCTGTTGCTATTGTTGGGCCTATTTCTGGAGTAAAAGCGACTGCTAATGTCGGTAAGTCTGTTGATGCAGAAGCTGTTGCTCCATCGATGAGTCTACGTTTTGCTCTTTTCAGAGCTACTGGCCGAGGTTGTTGAGCAAAGGCTCTTTTCCTGTTTGTCTGGCAGTCAAAAATATGAGGCTTTCTTGTGCGTAAACTTAATTGCTTGTTCTACATTAGGACTGATGACTGATGAGTATTACGTTTGCTACTATAAAACAATACTGTAATGAAGTTCTTTCATAAGCATTCTAAAACTTAGACCGATTAAACAATCAAAATCAATGAAATAAAAGAATGTCCATATATTTTGAACAATAAGTAATAAATAGTTGGATCTCACATTGCGGAAAAACTAGCATATTAACTAAACTAACAGTTGCATTCCAGACACTACTGAGAAAATAATGTTGTAATAATAATGTAATAATTTATGTTTTTGTTTTTGTTTAACATAATTTTTTACCTTAAAATGACTTCGCAAACATGAATAGCAGTGTTATTTATACCTAAATCATTAACATTTCTTCGACAAGCTTTTAGCCACTGTTCTCGTCGGTTTCGATTTTCTGGTACTCTAATATGTATTGTGAACATGCCTTGTGGACAATTAGGCATGGTAAACGGCGCTTTAGTTTTTAGTTAGCTTAAGCGACTCAAGTTAGTTAGAGATACTTCTGGTTGTAACGAGATTAAAAGTTTAATAATAAACTTCTACAAAGATAATATCTTTACGTTATTAAACGAAGATAAAATATGGTGTCAGGTGTGTTCCGAAAATTGTGAGAAATCTTGTTTTGTTCCCGGTGTTCGATGATTTTGTGTAGTGGACTCTCGTGCTTACCTACCTACACAAACTGGCATCGCACATGTACATGTGAGGTTATCATGATAATTATTAGCAGTTGAAGGATTTTTAATCAACACAATATTAGATCTACTTTTAATAAAATTCTAATTAACATTCAATACGTCTGGAAGCAACGAGCTTGCTTACAAGAATGAATTCACAGTCATGCGTGGTCAACAAACTACCACACTATTTTTAAAAATAATTGTACGACATAATAATGTTCATATTATTGAAACATGAAACGACTTATAGTATTTCGGTGAATAGCTTTAGTCATCGGGCGTCTGAATCGCAGCGTTTGCAAAGCTGCTGTTTGGGGGATGACATCACTTCTCACATACAGGTTACCAGAATCAATAGAAAATTTCACTGATGTTAACTGGAAGCAGTGCAAAAGTTGCCATATTTACTCTGTTACGTTTGTTGCATACTTTACCAAACGTTGCACACTGGCGTGGGTGGTGAATATATCCACATCTGCTGCAATGTTGCTGGCCTCTCTGTGTGGGACCTGAGAATTTCGTACCATTGTTAAAAACTGGTACCGGTTGTCTTACTTGCCAACTGTTGACTCCATGGTTCCATTATTGGTTCACAGGTGGTGGAAAGGTATTTTGTTGACTGGTTTTCCGTACTGCTCCTGTCCTGTAGTTTGTTGCTTGGATTGCCGCTACTTTTTGATTGTTCGATTCCTGTAGTTGCTTTATGTGTACTTCGCTTTGTTCCTCTGCTCTACATATTTCAACTGCTTTTGTTAATTGCAGGTCTGCTTCCCACAGCAGCCTTTTCTTCATCTGCACATTTTTTATTCCGCACACAATTCGGTCACATATTAATTTTAATAATAATAATAATAATAATAATAATTTTATTCTCCAATAAAAAAACATATGTACAAAAAAAAACTTGTACACAAAATACCCTCTTAAGTTTGCCGCAATTTGTCCCAATTCAGTTAGGTAGGTATCAAAATTTACGGGATGGGACGTTTCATCGTGGCCGTTTCATCGTCGCCGTTTCATCGTAGCCGTTTCATCGCCAGGCCGGTTCATCGTCGGCCGATTCATCGCCGGCCGATTCATCGTCAAAATCAGTTGTTTTCAAAATACAATTAAAAGGGGAGCCTAGTTAAATAACAAAGAGTTTTAGAAATCGTTTTTTATTAACGCATATAAGACAAACATGCTTAGTACATACGTAGCACATAATTATCAATTTTAAATAACAAAAATGTAAAATGTAAATGTAATGTATGTGTATATGTATGTAATAAACGATTTCTAAAAGTATTTGTTATTTAACTGTTAACTTAAGAGTTGGTATACTCGATAAATGATTTTATTTATGATTAGATAATTTGAAAATAAATGCTTTCTAAAACTCTTCTATTTAACTATTAACTTAAGAACTATGTTATTTAACTGTAAACTTAAGAATTGGTATATTTGAAAAATGATTTTAAATGTACTACGTAATATGTACTAAGCATGTTTGTCTTATATGCGTTAAAAAAAACGATTTCTGAAACTCTTGGTTATTTAACTAAGCTCCGCTTTAAATTGTATTTTGAACACAAATACTTTTGACGATGAATCGGCCGACGATGAATCGGCCGGCGATGAACCGGCCGGCGATGAAACGGCCACGATGAAGCGGCCACGATGAAACGGCGACGATGAAACGTCATAGACCGCAAAATTTATACCTGGTTTTTGAACACGTGTTAAATTTGTGTCTCTCCACGCTTGGATTCATTTTTAGAAGAAAGTATTCATACAATCTCCTTTCAATTACTGCGGTATCTTCTTTGTCTGTCTCTGTAAGTTCCAACGTGTCCGCCACTTCTCTCGCTTCCTCACCTAGACAATGTAAAAGTACAGCAGCTTGAACACTGCTTTTAAAGTACACCCTGACGCTATTGCATATATCTTGAAATTTTCTTTGAATTTTTTCCAATTCACTCCCAAATCCCCATCCATACTCATTGCATTTGGTTGCTTGACGAACTCCATTTCCAATTTGTTTCTATTTTTTTATTTCTGCACGTGGTTTCCTAACTTTCCTAACCTGTACCAACCTAGTGGTACTCTGCTTGGTACCTTTCGCCCTTTTTCTTTTTTTCTTTTTGTTTTCTTTTACTTTTAATGGTTGATTCGTTGCACCGACTGCGCCATGTTATAAACTTATCTTTATTGTCATTTATTATACATACACAATTAATATTACTTGAGGTCTGCTCTAAACATGTCAACCTCTTGTTGGACCGCATGCACAAGATCCCTGTCTTACCTGCTAAGGTACATTCACAAAGTCTATGTCTTAAGGTGTGTTCACTACACAACAATATAGAATTTAATCTTTTACAGAAATCATGCAGTATCACCAGCTTCTATGGTATTAATAACTCTGAGATTCTTCGCAACTGGGTCATTTTTAATTGTACTGGGAGATTTTGGTGGTGTTCATAAAAGCACAGCCAGTTCCATAATACACAAAGTCTCTCAGGCAATAGCAGCTCTTCACCGACAGTACATAAGAATGCCTGAAACCGATGAAGAAGTGGCAAGCGTTCGTCAAGGGTTTTTTTAATAAAGCAAGATTTCCATGGTGCATTGGAGCAATCGACTGTACCCATGTGAAAATAATATCTCCTGGAGGAGATACTGCCGAAACATTCAGGAACAGAAAAGGTTTCTTTTCGATGAATGTGCAGACCATCTCTGGACCTGATATAAAAATTTTAGATATTGTTGCTCGATGGCCCGGATCAGCCCATGACTCCACCATATTTAATAATCCTCGTATACGCGGAAGATTCGAGAGGGGAGAAATGAGGGATGGTGTAATTGTTGGCGATAGTGGATATGCCATTAAAAAATATTTAATAACACCTTTAGGTAACCCAATCACCCCTGCCGAACAACTATTTAACGAGTCTCAAATTTGAACGAGAAATCCGGTAGAACGAAGTTACGGGGTTTGGAAAAGGCGGTTTCCCATATTAGCTCTTGGTATTCGTTTAAAATTAGAACGTGTCGAGGCTATTGTCGTAGCAACTGCTGTATTACATAATATAGCTTGCGATATGAGAGAAAGGAATCCTCCCGAAGATGGAGACATTGAGACAGCTGTGGTATTAGTGAACGATGTTGGCAATAATAATGTTGCACGTAACAATGTTGGAGGTTTAAATAACCTCGCTAGGTATAATTTGATAAATAATTATTTTCAAAGATTACTTTAATAAATTAATGATACATAAATAAACAAATCTATTTATTTATAAAACCTTATGTCCAATAAGAAAAAAGTAAAAAATTGTTAGGTGGCAGTTACACTGGATAAGAATTCTAACAGAAACTCAAATTCTTATCCTATTATCAAATTGAAGCGATATGGGAGGAACATCATGTTGAAATGGAAATATTACAACTAGGCTCAACAAACCTATATATTATTGCTTTAATAAGTAAAAATGTACCTAATCTTGTGGATTTAAAATATGTTCAGTTGCAATAATATAAATATGTTTTATTAGCAAAGTAATATATTTTAATATTTACATAAAGAGTAATTAAATAAAGAATGAAATGTATTAACTACTTTAACTACTACCTACTAATATAACAAAACTATGTAGTACATTCATTACATCTATATTGATTAGAAATGGTATAAGCTTAATCAGGCAGCTGATTTTCTTTCAGAGCAATCTCAATTTCGAGTAATTTTATTTTCAGCCTTCTTTCCACCTCTTCAAATTTCCTTTTTGATGCATGGTCCTCTTCTTCTCTCTTTCTCTGCACCAACAAGTTCACTTTTTGAATTTCTATAAGTTCCAAGTTGGCCTGTCCTACTTCTAACCACATCGCATCGGAAGTTTTCTTAACTTTGATAACTGTAATGAAAAATTATTCTAATAAAGATTTTCCTCATATAACGAGGGAAATAATAATGAAATATGTTACATACTAGGGCTTTTAAATGGTGCATTCCCCATTTGTTGGCTGGATGTTGCTTGCACTACAGAATTATCTTGATGGTGTGTTGCTATAATTAAAATTGTGTCAGCGGGGTTGTTTCTCAAAGGAATTTTACACTTACTTTTTCTGGAAGTTGTCATTAATTCTGACGATTTTGGCTGCCGCAACATGGCAGGATAGTAGCTTACCCAATCGGCCTTATCTTTCGCCGGAGGCAATTGAACTACAACAAAAACGAACTTGTGAAATTAATAATAATTATTTATAAACATACGTACTATTATCTTCGTCGTCGCTCGCCTTACACGTAATAGGCATTTCATCTGGAGTTACTACAAAACAAATAAACCATTACTACTAATTTTACTAATACAATACTGCAAAATTTTACCTTCTAAAATAAACAATCCATCACCACCAAATTCTGATGGCAGTCCAGTCATTTGGCTGTCCAACATTTCCATGATTTGGCCATCTACTGCAGTCATAGTAATAGGTGGAGAGGGTCCACCATCTGTCCTTATTCGCAACACCTTCTCGTCCGCAAAAGTTTTTTCGGAACGCTTTTTTATATTTTCGTATTTTCGACCTAAAGTCAATTCATCCCTATATGTGTTGCTATTGGCATTAAATTCGCCGGCAAGTTCCTTCCAGGCCTGCAATTTATCCCTAGCCGAATTGACATCCGTTCGTTTGCACTCAAGGATATCTTTCCTTCGTTTTTAGGAAACTTAAAGTATGTTATGCTTGTGCCTTTCGTCTTTTGGTTATAGTTTTTGCACCTAGCAACCGCACAACTTGGCATTTTTACTAATGTATTGCTACGTTATCTGGGTAATAACGACAACAAAATTATACGAATATAAAAGAAAACCTGAAACACCTCGTACTTGTACGGCCTCCAAGCTTCCTTCTATTTATGCTCCGGCTAGCTATTAAATTAAACATAAAAACACACTCTTATCTCCGGGTCTCTGGGTCGCTGCTGATCTGTACTAATAAAAAAAATGCAAAATTAAAAAAAATACCGTTTATCTTGAACTATGAACGTATTTATTTACACCAACAAAAAAAAAACTGCTTGGTTTTCGTAGAAAATATTATCAACCCTTACATAAAATACCATTATCAATGATGAAATCCTATCCTCCCTACTCTTATTAGTACCTCTACCTTAATTATGCCGTATCCTATATATTCCTAGCTCTCTACACTGTACTCCTTGAATGTCGCTACTCCATCTTGACTTAACTTTTCTTAAGATCACACCTTATCACATCTTCAACTTTTGTTTAACACCATCCAAAGACAAACTGCATCCAAAAATTCACTTCACTTCTCCAACGTTAATCCTTCCTTGACTTCTTTTCGGTAAGTTAAAATTTGTTTATTTTATTTAAGTTTACATCCCCAAAATTATTTATTAGATTACGATGATTACTGTTAACTTTGTTGAAATTTGTTTGTTTGAAAGATTTTATTTTGACGTTCTCATTTTAATATAGGTTAGAACATTTGATAATAAAACGATTTTTTTCAAACCACACGACGTGGTTTCTTCTGGATCAAATATTCTAACTCTCTTGAAAATGCTCTGCACTCGTATATATAACTTTTCCCTTTCTTCAGATAATTTCTACCCTTCTCCTGGGATTTTTCAAAATGGCCTCAAAAGTAACTTTTGGCTAATTCTTTAATTTTTCTGATAACGTCCTTAATTTTCATTTGATTTCAAAATTATCACCAAATTTAGACTCCTTGCGTCTTTCTTCATCTTTTGATATCCAACTTGACTTAGTTTGAAAATTTTACATCTTTTCTTTTCTAACCTCGAAATTGAATTTTCCAAATTCTCTATTTTCCAAAATTGTCTCGACCTTTCTTGACTTATAACTTCTTCTTCTTTATGTAAGCTTTATTTTAAACTCCAACTTAGGACACAATCTTAAGTTTTTATCAAAAATTGACTAACTTAACCTTACATCTGAACACATGTTTAAAATTTATTTTATTATTTTACAGAATCGAATGTAGCTGAAGGCTAGATAAGATTGTTAACAGCTCTAGCTAAGACATCTTATAAATATAAAAATTACATTACAATAATACCTGATTGAAGATCTGAAGACATTTTAATAACCTCGGATGAATCCTCGGAAAACAACATTACATGAAATATTGGACAATACAAAACAAGAACTTATTATTAATGCAACTCTAGCTATTAAACCTTTTTATAATATCCTTTTTAAATACTGGTATTGATAATATTTAATCGTTTACTAACCAAACTCTATTATGTGCTTCCGTACATGTAAAATATTATAGAAATTTCAATTATTTAAACTTCAATTAGATTTAAACAAACATTTATATGATGATACCAACTCTGTATCACCTAACAAACTTACATCTTTATAAAAATGAACCCAGATCAACCTATATAAGAGTTTTATCTAGAAAACAAATTTTTAATAATCTTTACGATAGTTAAATTTTTAATATTGAATCATAATAAAATAATAATAAAACTTAACTCAAGCCGACCTCATATAACATAGCAGTATATTATATATTGCTGTATTATAACACATCAAATGGTTATTTAATTAAAGCTTAGTAAAGATACTGGTATTTACTTGGTACTATTTTGGTTTAGCACAAGTTAGCTGAACAAATTCATGATAAAATTTAATTTCGTTTGTACTACAAATAAGACTCTCATATGGGTATTTCGGTTGAATTGTTATAGTAAGATTGGTATAAAATTGTTTGAGTTTGATATTTCATACTAGAGTCAATTATTAATATTTGAATTCAAAGATAAACTACAAATTCTATGTGAATATGTTAGTTATAAGCTTCGGAAGCTGAATTTCATTTGTAAATGGTTAGTAAACAATTTATTAAGTAGGTAAAAAGTTATAATATCATAAAAAGGATATGGTTATAATAAGGTTATAAGTTACAGGGTAAAGTTAGATAGTAAAAGAAAGCTTAGGGCCTAAAGAAGATAATTGATACTAGAAAAAGTGAGTGTGAAGAAAAGAAATTTAAAAAAATTGAAATTTAAAAGTTAACAGCAGCATGAAGAGTAAAAGTTAGAATACACGATATAGCAAAATGACATATCAAATTAAAGAGAAAATCATGAGGAATTTGAATATGATAAAAGTTTTTAGAACAATTAACGCGCCATGAAGTAATTAGTGTTTGAAAAACAATTATAAAAATAATTAATTTCGATGCGATTTTGTCTTGATGAATTTAAAAAGAAAGGGAAAATTTTTGACAGTTTTCATAGCAACGGGACCGAGGTTATATAAGGTTCAACTGAAATTCGCGGAAAGAGTGTTAAAAATGACCCAGTAAAGAAACGTATCATGTTTTGAGCACGCTATAAGAAATTTTTTAACCTCAAATTAAGTGATATCAAAAATATAACCTCAACATTGGTTAAACGTCAAAAAGTGATGTAAATAAAAAGTGAATTATAAAGGCTGGTTTATACAGCTTTTTTAACATTAGCCGTAGCATTAACCTTAGTCGTAATTTAACCTTAGCCTTAAGAATAAAAATTGGTGTTTATACAGGTACGAACAAGGTTAGGGAATTTTAGAGTGCTCATGCGCAAATTTCATTTAAAATTGCGCGTTTTAGTTAACCTACAAAAATCATTTCGTTTCTTGTGTTTTGTGTTATTATTTATTTATTAAAATGGGCCACATTTCTTCTTTAAAAAAACGACAACTTTTAATATCGATGTACACGATGATAGCTGCAGCAGGCGCACTGTGTTTACTAAAAATTAAACGTAAAAATCGTTCGGTTAGAATATATAAAGTACGGCCCATTAATAAAAATCGAAGAACAGAAGGGCAGTTTGCTACATTGGTGACTGATATGCGGAACTTGGATGAGGAGCAATATTTTAAATATTGTCGAATGACTACCAACATGTTCGACTGCTTATTGTCTCTGGTCAGCCCTTTTTTACAAAAGGACCCAACGAAGAATCCTTTGTCACCTGCGCATCGACTTATGATGACGTTGAAGTAAGTCCCTATTGTATACAATTTGAAGATATGCTTAAAACAAATATTATTTTTTCTTTATTAGTTACCTATCACAAGGTTGCTCGATGCAACAAACTGCATGGTGCTATCGTGTAGGTAAAACTACAGTACATGCCGTGGTGAAAGAAACATGCGACGTGTTATGGAATGTTTTGTCACCCATCGAACTGGCACCACCAACTACCCAAGAGTGGAGAGATATTGCGGAAGGTTTTTACCAGCGTTAGAATGTACCAAACTGTCTCGGCTCGATTGATGGTAAGCACGTAACCATTCAGGCACCTGCGAACTCTGGTTCTACTTACTTCAGTTACAAGAAGAGTCACAGTTTGGTACTGATGGCAGCTTGCGATGCTTTTTATCGTTTCACCCTTGTGGACATAGGAGGTGCTGGTTCGAATCATGACAGCGCAATATTTAATAACAGTGAGTTTGGGAAAGCTTTACTTACTAATGAGCTAAATTTGCCAGCGTCACAGTGTCTGCCAGGCAGTGCTCCTGAAATTGATTATTTTATGGCAGCAGATGCTGCTTTTCCTCTGCATAGACGTATAATGAGGCCATATGCAGGGAAATATTTGGACAAAAAGAAAAATATATTTAATTATCGCTTGAGTCGCGCAAGAAGGGTAATAGAAAATACCTTTGGTATTTTGGCCCAAAGATGGCGAATTCGTCTGAAACCAATCATTGTCAGTATAGAAATGTGTGAAAGAATTGTGAAAGCCACATTGCGAAGAATGATATCTTGGTTGAATTAAACAATATAGACATTCAAGAACTCGAAAGGGACACTGTAGGCCAAAGTGAAAATATAAAATGGTACCAGGCGCGAAGGAATCGTCTAACGGCTAGTTCTTTTGGAAAGATTTGTTTGAGAAGAGATAGGACTCCGTGTCATAATCTTGTTAAAGAATTATTGTATAGAAATAGCGAGGTAAAAGCCAAAGCAATTAGGTATGGAATTGAGAACGAAAAATTGGCACTAAAAAAATTTGAAAATTTATTAAACATTAGAGTAAATAATTGTGGTTTCCGTGTTTGCAAAACGTATCGTTTCTTAGGGGCCAGTCCCGATGGAATAATAAATTCTAAAGAAAATAAAATGCCTTTATTCCATCAAAGACTTAAACATTAAAGCAGTTCTTGAATCCGGAAATAAAAAGTTATGTGTTAAATTAGATGCAAATTCCGAGCTAACTTTAAAAGAAAATCACCATTACTATTTTCAGATACAGGGACAATTAAATATTTGGGAAAAGGACTATTGTTATTTAATTTTATACACCGACGTAGATATAGAATATGTGAAAGTGAAAAGAGACGAAGAATTTTGGCTAAATAAAATGCTACCAAAATTAATTGCATTTTGGGAAAAATGTGTTTTGCCAGAATTAGCGGATCCACGAATCCCCCGAGGACTGAAAGCACGGGACTCATCCTAAATGTAACAGTTTTTGTACAGGATTTGTGTATTTACAATTTATTTATTATTTATTTATTATTTTATTATTATTTATTATTTATTTATATTATTAAGTTATTTATTATATATTATTATACAGGGCGTTCCGATTTTTTTCGTGCATACATTTGTTTAGATAGGAAATTTCATTCTATAAGCATTAAATTGAAAACTACCTAAACTCTGGTTTAATAATTTTAGTTACTAATTGTTTTGTTTACTATTTTACATATTACCAGTTTCATTAAATATATGTTTGTGGAACTGTAAAGAAAAGGCCTTTTATTTTCTGAGTCACAATTATTTTCATGAACATAAATGCATAAACTGGCAATATTCGGTGAAGAAGATTAGGGACCCAACTACTGAACAATGGGGCTTGGAAATATACCTGCTGGTTGGCAAAGATACCCTTAGGCGACAGTTGTCAAATTATGCATTCGTTTGCCTTTAATCATTTATACATTTTCATTGATTTTTAGGAGTTTGGTACAGTATTTTAATTAAAGCTATACATCAAATGATAGCAAATTTTAAACTACAGGAGATGACAAAATTTGAGTAATTTTGGACAATGCTTTCTTTAGATATTTGTCGAAAAGTTACATTTCTTTATCAGATCACTTGGTATTTTATTAATAAAAATTGTATTATACCAAAGAAAAACATGAAATTGGTTCACCTCCTGGATACACAGTAAAGGAAGCAGTGTACCAAATCGGAAGGCTCTATGTTTATTCTGTGAGGAGAAAATCAATTTTTTGCTAACTTTGCCCCAGTTTAAAATTTCAAGTTTTTGTTTCTACACATATGTAGAACTAAGTAATTCAAAAAAAGTAGCGAAGAGAGAATTTATTACATTTTAAGTGTTTTGATTTTATGCGAATTTTAGTGAAGCGTATTATTGGTGGCTACCGTCCCCTTAAAGAAGGGTTGCTTTATAGGAATGGTTTAATCTGGATTTTCCAAGAACACTTGCATTCATAAGAATATTTTAAGCTTACCTTTCAATAATCCACACCACTCATTGCGTCACTACAGAATTTACACAATTATTGTTGCCGCCAAATTGACAACCAGAAGTTGATGGCGCATGCGCATTTACTGTGATTTAGCCGTAAGAAATCCTTAAGTTAAAAGTTGGGCATCTTTCAAGGTCGGGTCTTGTGGTTAATGCTAAGTTAAAGCTGTATAAACGCATCGCTGACAACTGTATAATTTATCTTTACTAGGGCTAATGCTAATACTAAAGTTAAGGCTAAGGAAGCTGTATAAACCATACTTAAGAAGACTACTTACTTGTGTTAACTAAATTGAATTGAACTGTAAATGGTGATAAATTGAAGAAAAATAATAATAATAATAATAATCTACTCTACCCATGTCCTGTTGCCAGGCCCCGAAAGCAGTGCTTGTGTGGGGTGGGAGGAAGGGGCTATTATTATTAAGCGGGCCCGCTTGCGTCTGCAGCCGACTTAGAGATGGAATAGCACAACTCTCATATTCATGTTACAGCCAAGGAAAACTGCAGAAAACCTTGGCCAGAAGTTGCCGGCACCGGGAATTGAAACCCGGCCCGCTGAGTAGGAGCCTAGCATGCTAGACGCTACACTACCGGGGCTATAATCGATGGGATAATCTAATATCAGACAAAGAGAAGCCATCTTTAAAAAATCATCTAGAAAATTTTATGCAGTGTGAAGTTGGCAAGCAGGATACAATTAATTATCAGAAGGAATAAAGGTAGACGAGTAAATTTAAGATTCAGATAGGGACAGTAGGATTTCAGTCAACAATTTGTAAAAATATTTGTATAAAAGTTAATGTTTGAATTTAAAGTAAAAACGTTTGGTAAATTTGAAAAGATTTATTTTTTTTAAAAAAGACAAGAAAGTATTTTTTACAATTTCAATAGAGCGACCCAGAGACCCTGATGATAGAATTTGTTGGAAAAGTTTGCATTGTGTGTGTTGTTTTAAATATGTTTCAGCTAGCCGGTGTAAAAGCTCAGGATGTGGTAGGTAAATACCAGGTATATTGTAATAAATGCTGATTTCCAAATTTAATTAGTAGGGGTATAACAGCAATATATTTTAGGCAAATAAAATCAACTCACAAATACGCTAGCTACCCTTACTCATAAATAAATTTAAAGGGCAAAGCCGTGCGCAAAGTTAAATACTTAGCCGACTGTGTACCTAACTGACTCAAGTCCCTCGTAGTGACGTCATGCGCGTCGGTGTACGTATTTAAGGTAACAAATCAGCATACCGTTGTAAGTGTATCGTGCACCGATGTACCGAACTCGTCTACAGGGTACATGAATTATAAACCGAGGGATTGGCCGCATTCAGCAGGCTAACCGCTGTTGTATCGGTGCTGTGGACCGGTAGATTTTTGCTGAATTAGAAAAATTTGTTACCGGTTGAAATATTTAAATCTACATGTCAAACAGGATGACCTAACCTATGTTATTAGCTGCTTTCGAATTAAAGAACTACTTACCCTGGGCGTTTCACGCCGGCGTATATTACTCTAAATGCGAGTTGCGCACTATTCGAACAACATTCGAACTTTTTACGCGCTTGCACACCAAACTAATTTGTTTAAGTCAGAGGACAGAAATCTCTGGTTTTTGTGTGGAAACTTCAAAATGGATGTAAAAAACTGTGTTTGTAAGTAGTAGTACTTAAAATTTTATCAATGGCAGTATGATACAATTAACATGAGTTTAGAGATTTATTTTCTGATAATTACAGTACATTTAACTGATACTGTGGATAGCTGGAGTACTTCTGATTCTTCAAACTCAGACTCGTCGAATGACGAAGGTCCGAGAATGAAAATAAAGAAAATTCAGGAATTTGTCGAACAGATCGTACCACTTTATGACGACAAAACATTTCAGTCACATTTTAGAATAAGCAGAAAGACTGTGGATATGCTAATAGGTAGGTACACTAACAGTAAATTAAGTGCAAAGTTAGAATAATTAGCCTATTTATTTTTTAGGTCGTCTTTATTCAAGTAATGTACTTCCAACACATGATTTTGGAATGGAAAAAATTTCATGTAAAAAGTCAATGTTGATAACATTATGGTATTTGAGTAATAGTGAAACATTCCGGCAAATATCTGATCGATTTAACGTAAGCCTTAGTTCTGCTCATTGTGTTTTAATGAGAGTCCTAAATTTTCTAGTAACGCTAAAGTCAGAGTTCATCGTTTGGTCAACTACTGATGAAATGAAGGAGACATGTACAGCAAAATTTCAAAAGAAAGGCAAATTCGAAAATGTAATTGGAGCCATAGATGGCTGCCATATAAGAATAAGGAAACCAGCTGAACAAGGTGATAATTATGTGAACAGAAAAGGTTTTTCGAGTATTATTGTACAAGCTGTTTGTAATGCAGACAAGGTTTTTACAGACATTTTTTGTGGTGAGCCGGGATCATTACATGATGCTCGTGTATTACGAAGATCAAATTTGTATGCTATGGGCGAAAATCCAAATTATTTTGGAAACAACCGTCTTCTGGGTGATTCAGCATATCCTATATTACCTTGGTTGGTAACACCACATAAAGATACTGATGCATTAACTCGAGAAGAAAGACAGTTCAATTTTGATCATTCGTCGATGAGAATAGTTATTGAACATTCATTTGGCTTTTTGAAGTCAAGATTTCGAAGGTTATTTTACATCAATAACTACAACATTAAAAGTTGTGTAAAAATTGTGATGGCAAGTTGTATTCCACATAATATTTGTATTAAAAATAGGGACAATACCTAATTGGGAGCGGGCGTGGTGCAGAGCTAGAGTCAGCAGACTTTTGAACTGCTACCACAAACGCCGGCGGTTCGAATCCTGCCGCGGAACGGGTGAAATCCGTTCCGTCCATGGATGTTTGGCCACGTCTTAGATTAAGTGTTAGATGGGGGTTCATATGACCTTAGCAGTTGGCGCCCCCCGTAGTGCATGTTAAAAAAAAAAAAATACCATAATTGAAATATTATCAATTCAAGAAGATTTGGTTTAAAATTAAAAATATTTTGTAAATACGAGGGAAGTTTTTTATGTTATCTATGTTGAAAAATAAAATTTTGTTAAATCCTCCTATCTCCTTGTTTTCATACCTAGGTAGATAACATAAAAAACTCCCCTCGTAACTAGTTTGTTACTCAAAATAAAAATTACACATAGCAAACTCGTCTATTTATTCTTATTCTTGTAATGAATATGAAAAGCACAACAGAAACATAAATTCAAAATAAAAACTTGTATTGCTACATGTGTGCTACACCAGTAGTAGTAAAAGGCACTATGGCACCTATGACAACAAATTCAATTCATTTTATCCAACAGTTTTTGTAAAATTCGAACTTTTTCTTTCTCAACTTCTAATTTTTCCTTTTCTATGCTCATTCTATCATCATGCCTTGTCTGTTTCTGTTTCTCTTTTTCTGATTTGCGTTCTATTCCCCTGTTTCCAGTTTGATCTGGATTCGGACTTAAAAGTGGTGGTGTTTCAGGTGGCGTAGGATCTATTTCGATATCTAATTTAATTGGGGATAATATAGAAGATTCCAACGTGTGATCATTTTTATTAGCTGGTTTGTTCCCCAAAAGCTCTTCCATTTTATCATAGAAGTAGAACCTACTCGCTCCTCTTCCTGTTTTTAAATTTTTATCTTCGTTGGATTTATATGTCCTTTCTAGACTTTTAAATTTGTTTTTACAGGACTGTTCAGTAAAAACAAATTCTTGGCTCAATAAGTCATTGCTGACGTTATTAAAAATCTGCTTCCTTTTCTTTGGATGTCCAAAATCTTCCATATAATTATGCATACCTGCAATTAACGCGTTTATAGATTCATAGGTCCATTTTGAGATAGTATCGTTGATTGTACTATCTTCAGGAGATTCGGGTTGAATACCCAGTGCCAATATTTTGTGATTCTGGTTCTTTTTCTGCAACTCCAGCTCGTTGTAATATTTTTGCATGCTGTAGCAGCGACGCAGCGTATTGATAATCTATATTAATGCAATTACATTATTACAAACCTTCTATCGCTCTATTGTAATCTTGTTTATTTAAATTTACAGTATACGACTGGTTGGCTTCAGGATCGGTTAATATTAAAGTACACGATTGTCCGGGGGCTGATAACTCTTCCATGTTTTCTATTTTTTCCACAGAACATAAATTTGATCTCAAAATAATTAACTACCACAAATCACACAACAACAAACGAAATTTATAACCTCACTATTAACGAAACACCCCAGCGCATGTCCGGTGCTTCTTACACCAAATATTTTCTTGGAGCGTCAGAGGGGAGGGGGAGGAAGACAAGCGTTTCTTACTCCAAAAATTATATTGTAATTCAAACGCTTTAAGTCTGGGGTACTCCAGAGCACTTCATAGTGTAATGTGAAAGCAGCTATTGTATAGCAAATTGTAATACTCCATTATTTCTCCTATACAACCGTTATTCGAGTTAGCTGTTAGCTGTTAATAAATTATCAATGGAGAAGTTGATAGTATTAGAGGAAGATAATTTAAATCTTATATGTATGTAACATAGCTGAACATTTAGTTCAAGGTACAAATGTTCTTGCAATACCTGAAAAAAACGTAGAAATACAAAGAAACGAGGACTATTTTGAAAATACAGTCAGTAGGTACTCTGAAGATCAATTTAAACATTTTAGAATGAGTCGAGCAACGTTTGAGGTAAATAGTCTCTAATAGTAAGCTGCAAATTATGAAAGTACTAATTCCTGTGTTTTAGCATTTATGTGAAGTTATTAACAGCAAAATGATCCAGAGAAAAAATACAAAATTGCACTAGAAAAAAAAGTATTACTCAGCATTTATCTCCTGAGTAAAAACATTAGTTTTTTGGATGCAGGGGATAAATTTGATGTTTCTAGTGGAACAGCGCATTATGTTTTTCGAGAAATTATACAAATTATAGCCAGTCTAGTTGATGAATATGTTAAATGGCCAGTGGTTCAGGATGTTGATGAAATTATTGAATGTTTTCAAGGTCGATCTAGGGGTTTTCCTGGAGTTGTAGGAATTATTGATGGTTGTCACATACCAGTTAAACAACCTTCTGGAAATGCTCATGATTTTTACAACAGACATGAAAGTCATTCGATAATTCTACAAGGTATTTGTGATCAAATTAAATTTCACAAACATATTTATTGGCTTGCCTGGACGAATGCATGATGCTCGTGTTTATAGAAATAGTCCGATCTTTGAAAATTTAAATAATAATTTACTAACAGAAACATGTCACCTACTTGGTGATAGTGCATATCCAATATCCCAATATCTGTTAACACCATATAGAGATAATGTCAACAATAGAACGTGCATTTGGCTTACTGAAAGGAAAATTTTGTCGTTTAAAGTATTTAGATATTGAAGATTTAGAACTTGCCAACAACACTATTGCAGCATCATGTGTCTTGCATAAATTTCTTATCCAACATAATGACATTGATTTACATTTACAAATAATTGAAGATGAAGATAATGGAATGCATCCTGTAAGAGCTGATCCAGTACTTGCTGTTGGCAGAGAAGAAGGAACAAGGAAACGGGATGATATAGCAGCACAAATAATGAATGTAAATATGTAGTATCATATTTATTTCTTAATAATACGAGCCCCGTCCGACTTCAGTTGGCCCACCAATTAAAATTTCAATTCTTTGGAAATTATTCAAAAGTAACTGTTACTTTATAAGCTGAATATTGAGATTACAGCCTTTTTTGATTACATATAGTAAAATATACTCTATAATTTTTATTTTTTTATCATGAAAATTAAATATGTGAAAATAACGTGTTTTATGCGTTCACATAATATTTCTAGCACTATTTATGAAAATCGAGGTGCCTATGTAACGGCGCAACAAAACAATTCTTGTTTATTGACAGTAGCTGGTCAAAAATGTTTTAGTTTTTAAAAATGGGTAGAGGAAAAGATTTCATTTTCATGTTAAAAAAAAAAATAAAAGTTATACAGCATATTTTACTATATGTAATCAACAAAGGTTGTAATTTCAATATTCAGCTTGAAAACATATAAAGTACCAGTTAGTTTTGAATAATTTTGAAGGAATAATTGAAATTTTAGTTGGTGGGCCAACTGAAGCCGGACGGGGTCCTATACTCAACTTCTCAAATGAAAAACATGGTAACGTGTAAACATGCTAACTAAAAATAAATGCATATTACTTATTATTTTGTAATAGTACTTTCTCTATTAAAGAATTTCTATTTTCTTGTAATTCATTGTTTCTATTCACAGCAGCTTTTAATTCTTGCAACTCCTTAAGTTTTTGTTCTTCTACTTCTACAATTTTTTTTCTGAGTTGGTATATCTTTGTTCCTTGCCGTGCCTTCATTGTTTTTGGTTTACCAGCAGTAGTACCACGTCCGAGGAGGGTGTTCTCAAAGGACTACGAGCTCCACGACATCCAAATCTGGTATGGGTGTTCTTGTTCTTCGAGAACTACAAGATCTCCCTGATTGTATAGATCCACCGGCACTTGTAGATGCTTGGATAATAAGAATTACATACTAAATATGGTTAAACTACCACAACATTAAACAATTTTCTTACCTTGAATAACGCTAGAAGAAGAAGAAGAAGTTCTTGTAACCGTTCTTTTCAAATACTTTTTGAATATCAACCCAAAGTGGCCGTTTTTTGCACTTTGGGTCACGAAATGAATTTTTTCGTTCAGCATATTCATGTATCAGTAATTATCTAGCAGCAGTGTCCCATTTGATATTCTCAGTGCATTCTAACAAATAGTATTAAGGTAGATTAGTGTTCATATTTCCTACTAACTATGTATTTTTTTTAACTAACCTTCGATATTTTCCTTGGGGTTTTCCATTTCGCTTTCGTCAGTGCATACGATTTCCAGACTATCTTTATTTTTATTAAAATAATCTATAGCAAATTCATCTATAAAAGTATTTTGTTAGTTACATCATTAATGTGTTCCTATACCTTATAATAATTATAAGGTATATCTTACCACTACTACTAATGAATTCATGTAAATTTCGTGATTAAATAACTTTATATACTAATCCATTAAAAGAATACATCCTTTCCTCTTCCATGTTGATACACAGTTGAAATAAATAAAACGGTTCTTAAAAATCAAGATCACCAACACAACCTCACTAGTTTCAAGGTGGTTTCAACCGGGAACAGGTTGTAAACAAACCGCATTTGAAATGCGGTAGGTAAAATAACTACCGGTATGTAGACCGGTTACCTACCGTTTTCATGCAGTGAACGTTTTTCCACCGGTTATATGATCGGTAAGTCTGCTGAATGCGGCCATTACGTCGGTTGATCGTGATACATGTCAAACGCGTTTTCAACCGTGTCCAACACAGCCTAAAAAATACAAATTGTTTACAATTGATCGCTGTCGTTCTTTGTAATATTACAGTTTATTACAATGAATGTTAAAGAAATTGCAATAGGGCAGTGTTCGGTATGCGGACGTCAAGGCGACTATGGAGAATTTCAGCGTCACTTTGAAGAAACACACATTCATTATGAGCAGGAGGAAAGTGAAAATGTTCGTAATTTTGAATACCATGGAAAAGGTAGGTAATCAATCATTTTATCTTTAATTTAAACACATCAGTTTGAGTTGTTATCTCTGATTCTGTTGTAGATGAGGAAGAGATTGGATGTGTTTCAGAAAACGTAAAAAAGTGGACTGATGCCAATATTAAACTACTACTGTCGACTTATCAGGATCATTTGTATTTATTCAGATCAGCTAAAAAAACAAATTCAGCATTTTGGAAGCTTGTCGCAAATGAAGTTAACAAGTTGGGATACAAATTTAGTGGAAACGACTGCGATATGAAATTTAGTAATTTAAAAAAAACTTATAAACGCATCAAAGACAATTATACATCAACTGGTAGGGGTTCCAAATCATGGCCTTACTTCAATCAATTTGAAGAGATTTTTGGCAAAGATGCGGATGTGAATCCCGAACTATTGTGCCTTGCAAGTAATGCTAGTGAACCAACTACAAATTTTAGTGGGAGTGAATCAGGACCTTCAACTTCAGTCGAAACTTCACGCCCTTCTAGCAGATCAGAGGTGGCTACTTACTAACTTTGTTAATTTAGTTATTCAAAGTATATCTGTTACAGACACATGAAACACCGATTACGCCAACTTCAAGGAAAAGAACTTCTGATCTTGAACCTGAATGGGCCAAGCGATTTCGAGAGGAAGCTGCAACACGCCATGAGGAAAAATGGAATTATTTAAAGAATTGATCAATGTTTTGAAAAACAAATAATTATTTTTATTTCGTATAAAGCATATTAGCAATACAGTTTTTCTTATTTAAACCAGTACAATCATTATTTAAATATGGAATTTTCGACAGAACCATGCTTTCATCAAAATATGGTTCAATATCTTTATCGTCTCTGTCCATACAAATGTTGTGTAAAACACAACATGCTATAATTAGTGTTGGAATAAGCTGCGTTCTATAAATATTAACGTGTTTTAAAATCCTAAACCGACCCTTTAATAACCCAAATGATTGTTCAATAAACACACGTGTAGATGAATGTTTAAAATTATAATTTTTCTGAATTCTTGTCAAATGTCCAGTGTCTTTGTACGGTGTTAATACATATTTAGTATTCTTATAAGCAGAGTCTCCTAAAATGTGGCTGTCTTGTGGGAAATGATCATTTGGATTTTCTTCAATTCTTCTGTTTAGTGGGGAGTTATTAAATATTCGAGCATCATGTACACTGCCAGGGTAACCTGCAACATGTTTGAAATAAGCTTTCGTCCTGCATTAACATAATAAACATTAACATTGAATAAAAGCTGCATTTAATCATACCTGCAAAGACATCCGTAAACTTATAATTTGTGTCACATACGGCCTGTAATATAATTGAGTGATATTTATTTCTATTGCAATAAATCATTTGCTGCTTTCGAAGAGCACTGATCGGAATGTGCGAACCATCAATAGCACCTATCACATTCACAAAAGCTTGCCTCATTTTAAATGCTGCCATTGTTTTAACAGCCTGCACACCAACTGGCCATTTAATATAATTGCTTGATAGTTGTACTAATATTGCACAAATTTTATGCAGGTAACCCCATGCCGTCGACTTGGAAATGTCGAATATTTCAGCGATAGTTCTGTAAAAATTGGTGCTACAGATGATCTATTAATAAGAATAGCAAATCTGAAAACTTCCTGATTAGCAAGTAAACATGAGACCACAAGCAATTGCTGTTCTGGTGATTTCGTAGGTCTTCCAATGCCATTGTTGTTGTTTGAATTTAAATAGGGCCCTAACACTCCAATTAAATGTTCAAAGGTGTCTCTTCGCAACCTAAAGTGGCTTTTAAAATCTAGAAAATACGGTATACATCACACAATCTTCTTTTTAAGTTCTCACATTAAATCCAAAATAGCACGTACCATCAGGACTATACGTAAGAGCTACATCCACTACATAATTCTTTATTCCAACTCGTGCTTTACATTTTTTTTGTAAAAAATACTTATTAAGGACTGCTACTTCATCGTCTCTGTCTAATAATTCCGACACTATTATAGGTAAAACGGAGAGTAATGTTTTGTCATCCATGACTGATGTTGCTATCACAGTTGCTATTACGATATTTTAGGTTATGTTGCCCAGATATACCACAATTTGCGTTCGAAAATTTTCTGACCAGCACTGGGATTCTGATTACTCGACACGATTCGTTTCGAGTGACGCTGTCGAGTCGACAGCAATTCCGATATCGACTGGAAAGCGATTCTGAAGCACGTTCGAGTAAGCTACGGCGAAATAACTTTGATAACGAACAAAAGTTATTTTTAAAAAACATTTATTTTTCAAAAACATAAAAACCGGAGTTTGATACAGAATAAAATTGGTATAATGGTTCTACAGCAACTCTACATCAACTAACTAAAGCTAGCTCAATTAGAAGTATATATATTAGATATCATAAACATATTAGTTCAAGTGTTTATATAATTTTAAGTGCACATGAAAAGTGCATTTGGTAACTGGCGTAGCCGATAGAGAAGTAATAATAATAATAATAATAATAATAATATGGTTTATTGAGAACATGAAAATACAGTATGTTTACATAATAAATTACATGATCCAATAAACTAAACTAAGCTAAAGTTAGGATTACAACTCACGAAAGCAATTTATTTGCTTGTGTGTGAGTTCTTAAACATATATAATGGTAGTTAAACTATTTTATTTCAATAACATTGCACTATCTTACTTCGCCTAATAATTAATTTCATCATTTGAAATTGCATGTACCTATATTATTTACCTATATCTAATGTTACTATATAAATTTTTCAAGGGTAGCATTAATTTGCTGCCTGTTACTATTTACCCAATGTTTAAGTTTGATTTTGAATTTATTGACTGTGCTTATTTTTGTGATTTCTTCTGGTAGTATGTTCAAAACTTTTGTTCTTAAAAAATTTAGTGATTTTTGTCCCACTTGCTTAGCCATTCGTATTATTTGTTTTTTGTTCGCTATTTTATTTCTTGTATTGCGCTGGTGGTCTACTTCCTTTAATACTGTAACGAAGTTCCTAAATTTTTAAGTTATTTTCCATAGTAAATGCAGTATTAAAATATTTAAGTTTACCTGTATTTATTTAATTTAACATTTTTAAGTATTTTTATTAGGGCTGATATATTTAGTTAATCATTTTCGGTGTTAGTACACCAGTTAATTTATTTTAGTTAACCCGGTTTAATTGTTATTTGTATTTATTTACCTGTTTTCATTGTAAATTGTAAATTTATTTGGCCGTGCAATCTGATAGCGCTCGACCGTAGCTAGAGCGGCCGATCCGCGGTGTGGCCCCACTTTCACTTTTGATTTTCCCACTTTCGCCGGGGTCCCGTATCTCTCAACTCCGTTTTCAAAATTTTGAACTCGCCGGCTATAAAAGGCGAATTTTGAGTCCAGAGTAATAAGTTCTTGAAGTCTTCTGCTCCAGTACAACAACAGTCAACTCCAGTTTCGAGGATCGTCTCCAGGTGAGCTTTTAAAATTATTTTTCTAAGTTCCGAATTGGACTTAGCCGTTTAAATTTTTGTTTTGGTTTTGTACTAAGTCCCAGTTTGGACTTAGCCGGATTTTTAGGAACTCTTGTCATTTCCGCCGAGTTGCTTATTGACCTGGGGTAGTGGCTAGTTTGCGAGATTCAGTTCTGCGACTAGACGTCTTCTCCGGAGAGATAGGTAATTCCGCCGAGTAGCTTATTGACCTGGGGTATTTGGCTAGTTTGCGAGATTCGGTTCTGCGACTAGACATCTTCTCCGGTGATCTAAGTGAAGCCCTTCGTGTTTATTTCTCCCCGGCCTGTTTATTTGCTTGGTTTATTTTTGCTTGGAGTGGCTGACCCGTACAGTAGTCCATATCCCTGTGTACTCGTCACCTACTTCTGGGTAGAATTAAATCGAGCTGTGTAGCTTTTTGACCTGGGGCATTTGGCTAGTTTGCGAGATTCGGTTCTGCGACTAGACATCTTCTCCGGTGATCTAAGTGAAACCCTCCGTGTTTGTTTTTCCCCGGCCTGTTTATTTGCTTGGTTTATTTTTACTTGGAGTGGCTGACCCGTACAGTAGTGCATATCCCTGTGTACTCGTCACCTACTTCTGGGTAGAATTAAATAGAGCTGTGTAGCTTTTTGACCTGGGGCATTTGGCTAGTTTGCGAGATTCGGTTCTGCGACTAGACATCTTCTCCGGTGATCTAAGTGAAACCCTCCGTGTTTGTTTTTATTGTTGATCAAAAACAACTCCGTGTAGGTAAACACAATAAAGAAAATTTATTATTGATAATAATATAAAAAGAAACACGGTTATTACAAAGCCAAAATTACAACCTGCACAAAACCCAAGAACTAAAAGTAAAAAAGTAACAAGTGCAATGTTTCTACAGTGACATCAATGTTGCCAGTTTTATAAAATCAAAAATTACCATACAAATATTTTGTACAAGGTTAACAACACTTCCTCTCAAAATATTTCATATTAAAACCCTTCAATTACCCCTAGCATACATCTAAGTTTTTCAAACTTCACTCGTGGTAAAGTCTTTGTAAAAATATCCGCCACTTGATTGTCTCCACTAATGTGTACAAAATTGATTTCACCGGCACTATACTTCTCACGGATAAAATGAAATTTAACATCTATGTGCTTTGACCTCTTGTGGAACTCGGGGTTCTTGATTAATTTCAAAGCACTTTGATTGTCTATAAAAAGAGTTGGGGTACAAGGCTTACCCGTTATCTCCAGAAATAATTGCTTTAGCCAAACCATTTCTTTCACACCTTCACTGGCTGCTAGGTATTCCGCCTCCATCGTTGACAGCACTACACATGCTTGCTTTCTACTGCACCAAGAGATCGCACCCTCTTGGTTAATACAAACAACGCCGCTTCTTGAACGTCTCGTTTCTGGATCTCCTGGATAATCGGCATCACTAAATGCTTCAAACACAGAGTTTTCGTTACCACTCCGATACAAGATACCGAAACGTGATGTTCCCTTTAAGTAACGAAAAATTCTTTTGACTGCTTTCCAATTTTTGATCTTCGGGCTGTCCAAAGTTTCAGATACCAGGCTAACAGCATAAGAAATCTCAGGCCTCGTAGCTACTGCCAAGTACATGAGGCTCCCAACTGACTCACGATACGGAACTCCATCGGCTGGTGAGTCATCTTCATCACCTACAGCACCTGCTTCCGAAGGTGTTGACACAGGGTTCGACTCATTCATCTTGAACCGTTCCAGATTTTTTTGAGTGTAGACCTTTTGATCTATGAAAAAGGAACCACATTTTAATTTTGAAATCTGCATTCCTACAATCAGTTATAAAACAGTTTATATCACCAATATTTGTCCCCACAACAAGTCCATCGTCCACATACAAAGCCACAAGTAAGTTTGAGAAAGTGGTTGTTTTTACAAATAAACATGGATCAGCCACACTCTGTAAAAACTGTAAATTACACATGAAATCAACAAAACGTTGGTTCCAACACATCGGAGCCTGTTTTAAACCATACAAACTCCGATTTAATTTACATACACGACCACTTCCATCATCGAAACCGTTAGGTTGTTTCATGTACACATCCTCTTCCAGTATTCCATATAAGAAAGCTGTTTTTACATCAAATTGCTTTAGTTGCCTTCTTTGCTGACGCAACACTCAGCATAACTCTAATGGTATCAAAACGTACTACTGGACTAAACGTTTCACTGTAATCAACTCCAACCTTCTGTGCAAAACCTCTTGCAACCAGTCTAGCTTTATATCGCTCAATAGAGCCGTCAGGTTTATATTTAATTTTAAACACCCATCGGTTTTGGATTAATCTTTGACTGGGCGGTAATTCCACAAGATTCCACGTATCATTTTGAGCCAATGAAACCAATTCATCATTCATAGCCTGCAACCACCATTCAGCTTCATTTGTCTTCATTGCAGCCACATATGAATCAGGAATATTATGTTCAGCCAAATATACATAATCACGTAAATAATATGGTTTCTTAATTACACGTTTTCCATCACCTCTTGTTCTTTCTTGGGATGTCTTTGGAACAACTTCATTCTGAACAGCTTCTTCTGAATTTTCAATAACTTCCTCTGAATTCTGAGCAGCTTCCTCTGAATTCTGAACATCTTCCTCTGAATTCTGAACAGCTTCCTCTAAAACAGCAAGTTGCACCTTACTTTCATCTACATTTTTAACGGAAACTTCACGCACTGTTAACTTTATTTTTTCTTTCAGAGGTTATTCTTCTTTAAAAATGACGTCTCGACTTCGAACAACTTTGTTTTCTGCCTCGATCCAAATCTGGTACCCGTCTTTTTCACCGCAGTAGCCCACAAATTTGCCTGAAACGCTCTTTCTGTCCCACTTTTGACGTTTTTCTTTTGGAACATGCACAAAGCAATCTGTACCAAATATTTTAAGATGATCTAAATTTATAATGTCTCTTCCAAACCACAATTCAGCGGGGGTCTTGTTTTCAACAGACGTGGCTCCCGTTCGATTTATAGTGTACGCCACTGTGTTGACAGCCTCCGCCCACAGCTTTAACGGCAAGTCTTTTGCGTAAATCATCGAACGCGCGCACTCCACTAAAGTTCTGTTTTCGCGCTCCGAAACACCGTTTTGTTCGTGAGTATACGGCATAATCACCCGAAAACTGATACCATTCGATTCCAAAATTTTTCTCACGCTCGAGTTATCAAACTCTTTTCCTCCGTCACTTAAAAACTCCTGTATTTTATGTCCAACAGTTTTTGTTTCATTTATAACTACTTTTAAACATTCCGCTACTTCCGATTTTGCTTTAACAAAGAACACACGCCGATATTTTGTAAAATCGTCTTTAAAACACACAAAATATCTGGCTCCTCCAAGTGATTGTTCTTGCATCGGGCCACAAACATCAGCATGAATTAATGCACCAGGAGTCGTTGGCCTGTTTGTTCTCACACCGAAACTTTTACGTTGATGTTTCCCGAACACACATCCGTCACAAAACTCCTCTTCAACTTGTACATTAATACCACTTCGTTTTAAGATTCGTTGGACTTGCTTCTTGTTTTGATGGCATAAACGTTCGTGCCACAACTGCAATTTCTCAGTTTTTGATGCAACCAACCCTTCCGCGAAATTGTTTGGAACACACACACGCATGGCTAGACTGTACAAACCTTTGAATGTCCTTTTACCAACCAAACGTACTACACCATCCTTCTTAAATGTGCATCCATTTCGGTCAGCACTGAATTCGAAACCTTTATCGACAGTTTGACCAATTGAAAATAAATTTTTTCCAATTTTTGGGACGTACCACACATTTTGCAGGTGGTTCATATTCCAAACACCGTTTACCTTCATTTCTACATTTATCGTACCCTGTCCATACGATTCTATCAGTTCGTTGTTCCCAACTTGAACTTCGCGCGGAAAATCGAAAACTTCATAGGTAAGGAAGTACTCCTTTTTGTTTGTCATGTACGCAGACGCACCCGTGTCAGCCAACCATCTATCATCCTTGTTATCCTTGTCACACAGTTCTGTACACACAAAAGCTTCACCCGACGGTTTTGACGCTTGTTTTAAATTTCCCGCGGCTTCGGCTTTCCTTGGACAGTTTCTTGCTAGATGGCCCCCTTTGTGACACTTAAAACATTTAATAAATTTCCGCTGTTCCCTTGATTTCTTGTCGAATTTTTTATCCTTTGCCATCAAGGCCGAATCACTACTTTTTCTTTCTGGCAGTCGCATTTCAATTAAACGCAGTCTTTCCGTTAACTTATTTATCGTTCTTTCAGACAACGGCACCGATTCCCATACACTCTTGAACTCAAAATAGTCTGACGGCAACGTTGACATTATCCGACTCATCAGAAGCAAATCAGGCAGTTCGGTCTTCACAAGTTTTTTTAACTCATCATTGAGCTCACTAAAATTTCTTTGCAAACGCGCAACATACGACGCAATGTCTTCTGAGAGATCTTTTTCACAAGTAAAAAACTTTTCCATGAGCCTATCGACACGCTGCCCTGAGCTTTGTTCATAAACAGACAATAACTTCGACCAAATTTCATTTGCCGAGAAACAAGTTGCTGTCAAGTCTACATTCGCGTCATTCATGCTACTTACTAGTATTAATTGCGCCAAAGCGTCGCCCTTTTTATATGATTTTAATTCTACCTCATATAATCGTTTGACTGCTTCTGTCGGTTGTACATCAGTTGGTGCCTCAGGTGCTACTTTATCACCAACCACGAGGTCTAGAACTTCCTGGTGTCGAAGTAGCAACTCTACTTGTCTTCGCCATCGACTCCAATTGCTTGTGCCCTCAAGCTTCTCAATCTGCGTCTTGAAATCCATTTTCAACACTTTATTCAGATCACTCAACACAAGAAAACGCAACGAAAAGTCTATATACACGACCGCGTCGATAACCTGATTTTTTTTTAATATACTACACGTGTTCTCAACTACAGTTCTATGCGACCTGGGCCCATAACCTATTGTTGATCAAAAACAACAACTCCGTGTAGGTAAACACAATAAAGAAAATTTATTATTGATAATAATATAAAAAGAAAAACGGTTATTACAAAGCCAAAATTACAACCTGCACAAAACCCAAGAACTAAAAGTAAAAAAGTAACAAGTGCAGTGTTTCTACAGTGACATCAATGTTGCCAGTTTTATAAAATCAAAAATTACCATACAAATATTTTGTACAAGGTTAACAACAGTTTTTCCCCGGCCCGTTTATTTGCTTGGTTTATTTTTACTTGGAGTGGCTGACCGGTACAGTAGCGCATATCCCTGTGTACTCGTCACCTACTTCTGGGTAGAATTAAATAGAGCCTGCCCTCCCTGTTCCGACCCTGTTTTCATTTAATTGTTTAGAATATCTTTTTGTTTAGTTTAGTTTTGCGTACCGTTTCAGTAGAGGTGGCACCTTACAATTTTAATAGAGATTATAGCTCTGGTAATTATAAAGTCGATTGTTCTATTTTCCGCTTGCTATAACCGCTTGTACCAAAACTTTGCTTTGCCCCGCTTTATTCGCACGATACTTCACGCACCGCTTGTGGCTGGCTTGCACAACCGTATTTTAGGTAATAATTGGTTTGTACAAAGTGTAATATATTGTTGTTGAATATAAATTCTTTCTATAGCGTTTGGTGTAAAATAATAATAATAATACATTTATTTCCTGTAAATAATTACATAAGTATTACAATAATGTGAGAGAAATATTGCTGGAAAATGGGCGCAGTTCAGCTGTTTTGTTAATAAATTAACAATACAGCTGGTCTACCACTGTACCCACCCATTTAGAACAGTTGACATATTCGGACAATGGGTTGTTGTAGGTAGTGAAACCGAGTGTAGTATCATCTAATTATTGTTTCAATAATAAAGTTTTCTTTAGAACCTTTTTAAAGCCATTTAATGATAATTTCCATAAGTTTTTAGGAATTATATTATTGTAATAGTTAACAATGTTATAAGAGAATGATCTCGTGTAAAAAAACGTTTTGAAACAGGGTATTGTTAGTGCGTATTTAGTTCTTATATTTACTTGATGTCTGTCACTCCTGAATGAATTTTTTTCAAATAAATAGGCTGGTGTTTGGGTTTTAATTAATTGAAAGTATAGAGCAGCAGTATGCAATTTACGTCTATTGGACATGTTAAGCCATTTTGCATCTTTTAGTTTGTGTTGCCCCTTCCTAATACTGAAAATGAAACGTAGACAAGAATTTTGTACACGTTGAATTCTCATTTTAGTGTTTTCAGTTATACATGAATCATAGAGACTGTCACAGTAATTGAAGTTTGACAAGACCAGCGAATCACATAACAGAATTTTCATGTCTCTCGTAAGACAGAACCGATGGGCATAGAGTAATTTTAAATTACAATATGCTTTTTGTATGCAACGTGATACATGTTGTTCATAACGTAAATCACTATCAATTAATACTCCTAAATTTCGAGATACATCCTGATGTGGTAAGATATCATCATCTATCCTGATCTCAATTAGTGCATTTGCATTTTGTTTTGATTCTTTTTTGCCAAAAATGGTAACATTCGATTTAGATGGATTAATTTGTAATGCATGTTTTCTGCTGAATTCCACAAGATTCATCAAGTCCTCGTTAATGTTCATAACCGCTTCATTTAATTTGTCGACAGAGAACGAGTAATACATTTGAGTGTCGTCTGCATACATGTGAAATTTGCAGTATTTCAGACAAGAACCAATGTTATTTGTATACACCGAGAACAATAGTGGACCGAGGATTGAACCTTGTGGAACTCCCCTGGATAGGGTAAGTGAATCAGAGGTGTGATTCTGATATTTTACCATTTGGAATCTGTTGCTTAGATAATTACCTATTAGATTTATAGCCGACTCGTGAAAGCCAATAAAATACAGGATTGATAGTAATAATTTATGATTTATAGTGTCGAAACCTTTCGAAAAATCTAACAGTACAAGTATTGTTAATTGGTTTTTATCTGTAGCTCTAATGAAGTCGTCTGTTATATCAATTAACGCTGTATTACAGCTATAGCCTGATCTGAAGCCAGATTGGGTTTTAGGTAAGATATTGTAGTTCATCAGGTGCTTACGTATTTGTTTATTTAAGATTTTTTCAATAATTTTTGATAAGGTGCATAAAATGCTTATGGGGCGAAGGTGTTTAATTTCAGTTGGACAGTTGGTTTTAGGTAGAGGGATGACATAAGCTCCTTTCCACATCTCAGGAAACTCACCATTAGAAATACAGCAATTAATTATATGCGTGAAATAAGGTAAAAGAGGAGGACAGCATAATTGTATTAACTTAATATTGATGTTGTCTGGGCCGGTGGATGTTGATTTAATTGAATAGATAATTTTTTCTATTTTCTGTTCATTAGTTTCCACAAATTGAAAAGAATTATCAAATTCACATTTTCTTTCACTTGAATAATAATTATATAAGTCGTTATTTATAGGTAACTCATTACTACAATTTTGAAAAAACTTGTTGATTAAATTTACATCTTGCAGATTGTTTGGTTATTCACATTTTTTTGACTTATTGGTAATATTTAGTTTATGAAACACTTTCCAAGTTGCGTCAGGGTTATTGCTTCTAGAAATTTAAAATTGCAAATAAGCTCTTTTTTCTCTAGCAATCGTACTAGTGATAAGATTTCGCAGAGATTTGTAGCTGTCCCAATGTGTTGGATTCCTTGTTTGTTTAAATTTCCTAAGAGACTTATTTCTTAGCCTTATCATAAATTGTACATTATCAGTAATCCAAGGCTTACTAACTTTTGACAGTTTAAATTCTTTAAAAGGTGCATGGATATTAAAGATATTGCAAATGTTTTCATTTAAAAATTTAATTTTGTCGTTAATATCTTGCATATCAAACATGAGAAACCATGGTATGGCGTATAAATCTCTGAGAAATGCTTCCATTTCGAACAGTGAGTAATCTCTACAGGTTCGGATCAGGGTCCTTTTTTCACTAGTCGGTAACGATAAAATACAAGAAATTAAACAATGATCAGAGATATTACAATCAGTTACATTTATCTGGTCCGGATAAATCTTTGTATTATTATTAGATAATATTATCACGTCTAGTAAACTTATTGAATTTCTAGCTATTCTTGTAGGATTTGAAATTATTTGCTGTAAGCCTAACATGTCCAATAGATTAATAAATTTTGTTGTCGACTCATTAATTTTTAACAAATCAAAGTTAAAATCCCCCATGCACGCAATATAGTCACAGCTAGGTATTAGCTCAGCAATGGTATCTTCGAACTGGTTTAAAAAATTAGAAGAGTTGCAATTAGGTGGTCTATAAACCGTGCCTACTGCTATTTTCATTTTGTTCATAGTAATATAAACCCAGATCTGTTCAAGATTTGAAATTAGGTTAATTATAGAATAATTTAAATTAACTTTGATGTACATACCAACTCCACCACCTCTAGTTAACCGGTCTTTCCTGACGAAGTCGTATCCATCTATTTTGATTGTATCAGATGGGAGATTATCAGTTAGCCAAGTTTCACTTATCCCAAAGACGCTACACTCGTTTTCAACTACTATAGCTTTTATTTCATTAAGCTTAGGTAACATTGATCTTGCATTAATATGATATAGTTTCATTAAATAAGTAACACTTAACTAAATTACTGGAAATAATTTTTATTTTTTTTTTATTTATTTATTTTTTTCAATCAAAATTATATTCAGAAAAGCAACCCCAAAAAAGAAGAAGAGAAAAGTAATGTAAAGTCTAATTATTATGTTAATCCGACAGCAAAATGCAAACTTGAATTTGGACGAACCACAAACTAAATTAACTAAATAATAATACAAACACATGATTTCCATAAGTTGTTTTACATTAGATGGTTAGTAGCCATTAATATAATCACATATTTATGCTTGCAGAAGTTGAAGATCAGTTAGATTATTAACAGAAGAAATTTTATTGTTCGCTTTAATCTTTACCACACCATCATATGTCCACACGTTTCTAGCCCCATATTTGGTAGATGCTTCTTTGAGAAGCTGTAAACGATTTTTAACAAATCTTCTTTAATTGTAATACCTGTGTTTTTAAAAAGTTTTTTATTTTTAAAGACCATATCTCGGTATTTGTAGCTGGTAAACTTTACAATTGCTGCACGAGATTTATCACCACTACGCAGGCCAACACGATGACAGCGGTCTATATAATCAGTACAAATGCTAACATTCGCCTTTTCTTTAAAAATGGTTATTATTTTGTCTTCCAAATTTTCACCGATACTTTCAGTTAAACCAAAAATTCGAATACTATTTCTTCTGGAGTACTGTTGTAAATGATCAAGATCTTTTGATAATATCTCATTTTCCTTTTTCAACGTGATAATAGTAGTTTCCATTTCCTTCTTCATATCATTTAGCTTCAAATCCATTTTTATACATATTGAGTCTACTATTTTAGAGGTGAAATTATCATCGTTTAGCACTACACTTATTGTTTCTCTGATTATCTCTGTTATCTCAGACTTTTGGTCCCTCGTAAACGGCATATTAATATTATTTTGCACACACTGCCGGAGCAACAAAATAAACGCGACTACTCTGCCCGCAAGGCGAACATCGAAATTCTTTATTTGCGTGTGCATGTTCTGCTTCTAAAAGCTTTCAGTTTTCCACGTGGAAGAAGAATCGACCCCTGGATATTTACTTTCTTCACTGAAGCTACCCAGGTCTTCGTTTCACCAGGTATACAACGAAGCCGCTGGAGAGAAAACTCCTTAATAAAATCTGGCGCCCGAGACTCCCGCAGAATTGTTGTGTTTAAGCAGACAAACAATTCCGCCCCAAACCCGGCATCCCCCTCATTCACCAGAAGCGTCGTCAAATTTGACGCCCGAACCGAAAGAGCGTCGCAAATTTGGTGCCCGAGCAGGGACCTGTTTTTCTTTCAAACATCGTGAAGGACGACATCGCCGACGAAGGGCACTCCATCTAGCAAACAAAATACACCACCGACAGTATGGCAAACACCGACAGCAAGCAAGATCCGACCGAGCAAAGTCAAGAACAATCCTCCGACGAGCAAGAAGACGAGACCGTAGGCCTAGAAGTGACAGACACCCGTGTAGGTTGGATCTATCGTCTAAAGAAGAACCAGCTGATCGAAGAAAGCGAGAAGTTTGGAATAAATCCTGAAGGATATATGGCAGAACTACGTCAACGACTATCGCGGTTTCTACGCAATGGACATACCTACCCCAGATCCAAAAACCAACCGCCCCAGCACACCGAAGCTTCCTCGTACTTGTCCGCTACGTTACCACCCACCTGGTCACAGCCGCTCCGTACCGAAGCTTCTCCAAACCAACCACCCTACCTACCAAAATCCCAGTTTCCGTCCCGTACCGACACATCCCCGCAACCCCCGAATTCCTTATCCGTACCGGATTGGTTACTCCGTCTTGCAAACGCAACACCGACTTCTACCTGGGGAAATGCAACTACTACCTGGACCCAGATGCCGTATACCACTATCCCTTCCATTAATTGTATTCCAGCTCCCAGTAATAATATCAACCTCCCTGTATTCCCGTTACCACCCTCTTCCCTACCACCGCCGAATTCTGTACCCGCTTCAGCACTTAGGACCGACTTACTAAGAGTCCATGAATGGCATGTCAGCTTTAATGGACGCACCGATCCAGTAGCATTCCTAGAACGCTTAAACGAAGTTTGTCTTAGGTATAATTTAATTACAGAAGCATTACTGCCAGTCTTGCCCGAACTTTTAACCGGAACAGCATTAGTCTGGTATAGAAACAATTGTCGCAACTGGACGTGCTGGTCCGACTTTCTCCGAGACTTCCGAGCGTTCTACCTTCCCACCGACTACCACATCCGGCTAGAGGCACAGATAAGTCAGAGACGCCAGCGACCGAGGGAAAAGGCACTAGACTTCATCATCGACCTGCAAACGTTAATAAGACGACATGGAGCCATGTCCCCGCAACAAGAGTTGTATTGGCTACATCAGAACCTGTTGCCAGAATATCGTTTGTTCATTCATAGGGCTACCTGCAGCACCGTACCACAATTAATTGCTGCAGTGAAGGAATGTGAAGACATCCAGTTAGAACGCCTAGGTACTTCAACTTTCAGTACCCCGTCACCACGAGATACGACTCAGACAACCGCAAGAGCCTGAAACGCGAACCGAGGTACCCCGACCTTCGTTGCCAGTCCGCCGCCAGGAAGCTCGGCCAGTACCGATTAACACGCCAGTTACACCCACTAGAATCATGAGTGCCAGGACAAGCCCGACTTCGACAGTCTGCTGGAGATGTGGACAAACCGGACATCTTCGACAGCACTGTACATACCAGCCAGTGTTATTCTGCTCCCGATGTGGAAGACGAAGTATCCTCTCCCGGGAATGCAACTGCCGGACGTCGGAAAACGAGAACGGAGCCCCCCAGCCCGGAGGCCTGGGCCGCTCCAACTGAACACCGCCTCCTGTACCCAAGACACCCGTCCCTATATTTCAGTTGGTATAGGAGACCGAAAATTCGCTGCGCTTGTAGACACCGGTGCCGTTTTGTCCTACATGGGTCCCAGCGTATTGAAACTCTGCCGCCAGTTGAGAATACGGAAGCAGCAACCCGTTAGCTGTCAAGCTACCGTCTTAGACGGTAGCCCAGTAGCAATTTCCGCCTCATACCGAACACCCCTGACCATAAGGGACACGACCCAGTCACAGGTATTCAATTACGTAGAGAATATGGCCACCGATTTGCTACTAGGAATGGATTTCCTCCAGAGTATGGATTTTCATGTCAATTTGAAGACCGGTAATGTATTTTTAGGAAATTTCATTGTGTCCGTTCCGAAGGAGACTCCCATGTCCGTGGGACTCGTCCAGAATAGTTCCTCAGCTTTAACTGAACTTACCGCTGCTCAACGATATCGTCTAGATCTGTTTCTACAGGAAGAGTTACCGCTATTTTAAAAGATGAAGGGAACTACCCAGGCAGTAGCTCATCAGATTCGCCTTTCACAAACCACTCCAATCAAACAGCGTTACCGACCCCAAAATCCAAAGATGCAAGAACTAATTAACGAGGAGATAGACCGCATGTTACAGGAAGGCATCATCGAACCCTCTCGTAGCCCATGGAGCTCTCCCATAGTCCTAGTGAAAAATAAAGATGGGAAGCCTCGTTTTTGCATCGATTTCCGCAAGGTAAACGAAGTGTCCCTGAAAGATGCTTATCCGCTGCCCTACATCACCGCCATACTAGACAAACTGCGACAAGCCCGGTACATCTCCAGCATTGACCTAAAACAAGGCTACTGGCAGATTCCGCTAACCCACGAAAGTAAGCCGATCACTGCCTTTACAGTGGGAGGACGAGGTTTATTTCAGTTCCGAGTTATGCCTTTTGGATTGCATTCCGCTCCCGCCACTTTCCAAAGACTACTAGACGTGGTGATTGGTCCAGATATGGAGCCCAAAGCATTTGCGTACCTAGACGACATCATCGTGCTGGGGAAAACCTTCGAGGAACACCTAGACAACCTCGCAGAAGTATTCAGTCGCCTCCGAGAAGTTAATTTAAAAGTAAATCCTGAGAAAGGCCAGTTCTGTCGAGAATCCCTGAAGTACTTGGGGCACGTCGTCAGTAAGGAAGGTATACACACCGATCCCGACAAAGTAGAGGCCATACGAAGTATTCCAGCACCCACCAGTATCCGCAGCCTGAGACGTTTTCTGGGGGTAGCTTCCTGGTACCGCCGCTTTGTGCCTTCGTTTTCAGAAATAGTAGCTCCGCTCACTGTGCTACTCCGTAAACAACAACGTTGGACATGGGAAACACCGCAAGAAGATGCTTTCCGAAAGTTAAAAGCCTGCCTCACTGAAGCTCCAGTATTAGCTTGTCCTGATTTTTCTCGTCCTTTTGTATTGCAGTGTGATGCCTCAGCTCATGGTCTAGGTGCAGCACTCACCCAGAACACCAGCAATGGAGACCGTATAATCGCCTATGCAAGCCGCACCTTAAATTCAGCCGAGAGGAACTACTCCGTGACTGAAAAGGAGTGTTTAGCTGTCGTCTGGGGGATCGAGAAAATGCGTTCTTACCTAGAAGGCTACCACTTCACCGTCATCTCTGACCATCAGTCACTCCAGTGGATACACTCCATCAAGAGCCCGTCCGGAAGATTAGGCCGCTGGAGCATTTTTCTCCAGCAATACGACTTCGAAATTAAATACCGAAAAGGAGTCCTTAACCGAGTAGCAGATACCCTGTCCAGAGATCCTCTACCTACTACAGACCTGGAGGAACTCCCCACAAAAGTATGTTTGATGGATTTGCCAGAATGCAACTGGTACCGCAAGAAGCTCGACGAGGTCACGCAGCACCCAGCTGACTTCCCGGATTATACCATTAAAGAAGGGAAGCTGTACCGCCATTTTATAGACAACAACCTGAAGGATGATGAGTTCCACAACACTTGGAAACTGTGTGTTCCGAAACCACTACGCCAACGAGTCTTGGAGGAAAATCATGATCATCCAACCGCAGGACACCTAGGGATCACCAAGACCATCGCCCGAGTGGCTAATCTGTATTATTGGCCTGGAATGTTTCGCGAAGTAGCTAACTATGTTCGAAGTTGCTTGCAGTGCCAGAGGTTTAAAACCTCTCAACAGCAAACACCAGGTCAGATGCAGCCGTCCGCAAATCACCAGCCATGGCAGACCGTAAGCACCGATTTGGTGGGTCCACTTCCGCGGTCTTCAAAAGGCAACTGTTATTTAGCTGTCTTCCAAGATCGATTCACCAAATGGGTACAGTGTAAAGCAATCCGTAAAGCTTCTGCACAAGCTATCACCAGGGCCCTGTTTGAAGAAGTTCTCACCCGGTTCGGAACTCCCCGTACAGTGATCACCGACAATGGCACCCAGTACAGCAGTAGGACTTTCAATCAACTCCTAGGCGAGTTCGGGATTAACCATCGTTTTACACCGCCGTATACCCCACAAGCCAACCCCGTGGAACGCACCAACAAAACTGTCAAAACCATGATTTCAATCTATTGTGAGGCAAATCAGAGGAAATGGGATCAGCATGTTCCAGAGATCATGTTAGCTTTAAATAGCGCCCTGCACGAATCCACTGGGTTTTCTCCCGCTTTCCTGAACTTCGGTAGAGAAATAGAACTACCACATTCACTCCGAAGAGAATTGGAGGAGCCTCAGGACAACATAGAACCCAACAATCGCGAAATCGACCATGTCAACGAGGCGCACCAGAACCGACTACAACACTTACAGGATGTTTTCCGCCTGGTGCGTATCAACTTGGCCAAGGCATTCACCACCCAGCAACATCATTATAACCTCCGCCGTAGAGACTGGAAATGCCACGTAGGGGATCAAGTAATGAAAAAGGAACACCACCTTTCTTCCGCCGCACAAGGTTTCGCAGCCAAGCTCGCGCCAAAATACTCCGGCCCCTACACCGTAACTAAAGTCATTTCTCCGGTCGTATACCAGTTGAAAGATGAAGCGGGAAATAAAATTTCATGTGTCCATATAAAAGATTTGAAACCCGTTCCCCGTCACTAATTATGTTTCAGAATGAAAAACCGCATACAACATCCACCCTCAGTAAAGGTAGAGCCTACCCAGCGGAAACAACAAACCGCCCGTATGAGCCAGGTTAAGAAAATGGTGGCCCACCTGGCAGATCAACAGCGCGGAGGGAACAAGCGGCCCATAGCTCCATCATCCGAACAAGCGTCCAACGTCCGCATCTCCATCCCGCTACACCGCATTCAGGTCCAGGAGATACCGCAGTTGGCCGACCTGGTAGCTACGCAGCGGAGAGCCACCAGACCTTGGCGTATGGCCACTCCAGCTTCCCGGCCACCCATTTTCCCCAAAACCCACATCCCACTCCCTGCAGCACGTCCTTCCAATACCCCAGCCGGATTAGAGGTGCCAGCAATTTTGGACAAGTATTTTCGACAACAACTAGGTCCACCGCTACCTAATCCTACCTCCATCCCCGCTGCATCGATCCCTTCCGCTCCTTCCATGCCTTTCATCCCTATCCTGTCAGTTTCGTCGCCGCCCGGCGTTCCAACCGCGGCCACGCCATTTGGCGACCAAACCCCGACCACTTTATCCCTTCCCAGTTCCCCCACCAATCATGAACCAGGTTCTCTTGCCGACCTCGAGTCCAGGATGGCCAGTATGGGGCCAAATTTCAACGCTTGTCCCCTACCTCTTCGCCAGGAAGTTAGGCAACAGGTTCTACGTGGGGGAGAAATCCGACGCTGCCGGTACCGGTTTAAAACCCTCTCCTGTCCCCGCATAACCATCCATTCCTCGTTCTAAATTGCTCTCCGTTTGTTCTCTTCTCAATAAATCCCTTCTCTCTTTCGTTTTCCCCTTCCTTAAAAATTATTCCTTCCCTCCAACTCCCTTCTCCTTTATACTGCTATATAAGCAGACATTAACCTGTCTCTGGACTAGTCAGTTCAAGTTTCTCAAACAGTCCACATCATGTCTAGTCAGAGTAACGAAGATTTTGACCTGCTCCGAGAACTAGATTCCGCCATGGAAGAAATAGAACCAACCCCAGTAACAATCACTTCAGGAACCGACCAAGAGGAGGATCCACCTATGGAGCTCTTCACCGATGAGGCTCTGGAAGTGGTTTAACTCCCGCTTGTTTCTCCGAAACCGCCGACAACTACAGAAACCATTGCGACGCCGATATCAAACAGTCCACCAGGTCTTAAATCCCCAACCCCCGAAATTTCATCACCCACCGGACCATTCAAAAGAATGAAATATACTAGTCCAGTTCCTTCCCTTACGAAATTACCAGCACTGTCACCACCCGCCAAAACCCGAGAAGACACCACTACAGGGTGTCATTGGTCCACCATTACCTCTGACATCCGAGAAGTCGAACGACAGGCCGAAATGTCTAACCAAACCAACGTCGCCAATATTTATCTTCACCGAGCCCGCATACCCGTATGGAAGAACAATATATGCTGGCGTTGCGGTCTAGAAGGTCACCATCGTGATGCATGTTCGTATACTCCGATCCTTTTCTGCTCCCGATGCGGCCATCGTGGGAGGATGTCCCGTGATTGTAACTGCCCCATCTCCAAAGGAAGTTCAGTAAGCCGAGGAGTGCAGTGCACCCTACTGAAGCCGAACGCTTTCATCACCACGTCCTGCAGCATCCATGGACACCGGAAGGAGTAGTGCCGAAAAGGATGTGCCACCCTTTTCTTTCCGAAGAAAGGGGGGTGTGTAACGAAGTTACTAAATTTTTAAGTTATTTTCCATAGTAAATGCAGTATTAAAATATTTAAGTTTACCTGTATTTATTTAATTTAACATTGTTAAGTATTTTTATTAGGGCTGATATATTTAGTTAATCATTTTCGGTGTTAGTACACCAGTTAATTTATTTTAGTTAACCCGGTTTAATTGTTATTTGTATTTATTTACCTGTTTTCATTGTAAATTTATTTGGCCGTGCAATCTGATAGCGCTCGACCGTAGCTAGAGCGGCCGATCCGCGGCGTGGCCCCACTTTCACTTTTGATTTTCCCACTTTCGCCGGGGCCGCGTATCTCTCAACTCCGTTTTCAAAATTTTGAACTCGCCGGCTATAAAAGGCGAATTGTGAGTCCAGAGTAATAAGTTCTTGATGTCTTCTGCTCCAGTACAACAACAGTCAACTCCAGTTTCGAGGATCATCTCCAGGTGAGCTAATACTCTTTAAAGTGTTTGGTGCCAAGTTTAGTTTCAAGTTAGGATTTTTCTAAGTGTTTGGTAAAGACTTAGACGATTTAAATTTTAAAATTATTTTTCTAAGTTCCGAATTGGACTTAGCCGTTTAAATTTTTGTTTTGGTTTTGTACTAAGTCCCAGTTTGGACTTAGCCGATTCTTAGGAACTTTTGTCATTTCCGCCGAGTTGCTTATTGACCTGGGGTAGTGGCTAGTTTGCGAGATTCAGTTCTGCGACTAGACGTCTTCTCCGGAGATATAGGTAATTCCCGCTGTGTAGCTTATTGACCTGGGGCATTTGGCTAGTTTGAGAGATTAAGTTCTGCGACTAGACGTCTTCTCCGGAGAGATAGGTAATTCCGCCGAGTAGCTTATTGACCTGGGGCATTTGGCTAGTTTGCGAGATTCGGTTCTGCGACTAGACATCTTCTCCGGTGATCTAAGTGAAGCCCTTCGTGTTTATTTCTCCCCGACCTGTTTATTTGCTTGGTTTATTTTTGCTTGGAGTGGCTGACCCGTACAGTGGTGCATATCCCTGTGTACTCGTCACCTACTTCTGGGTAGAATTAAATAGAGCTGTGTAGCTTTTTGACCTGGGGCATTTGGCTAGTTTGCGAGATTCGGTTCTGCGACTAGACATCTTCTCCGGTGATCTGAGTGACGCTGTCGAGTCGACAGCAATTCCGATATCGACTGGAAAGCGATTCTGAAGCACGTTCGAGTAAGCTACGGCGAAATAACTTTGATAACGGACAAAAGTTATTTTTAAAAAACATTTATTTTTCAAAAACATAAAAACCGGAGTTTGATACAGAATAAAATTGGTATAATGGTTCTACAGCAACTCTACATCAACTAACTAAAGCTAGCTCAATTAGAAGTATATATATTAGATATCATAAACATATTAGTTCAAGTGTTTATATAATTTTAAGTGCACATGAAAAGTGCATTTGGTAACTGGCGTAGCCGATAGAGAAGTAATAATAATAATAATAATAATAATAATAATAATATGGTTTATTGAGAACATGAAAATACAGTATGTTTACATAATAAATTACATGATCCAATAAACTAAACTAAGCTAAAGTTAGGATTACAACTCACGAAAGCAATTTATTTGCTTGTGTGTGAGTTCTTAAACATATATAATGGTAGTTAAACTATTTTATTTCAATAACATTGCACTATCTTACTTCGCCTAATAATTAATTTCATCATTTGAAATTGCATGTACCTATATTATTTACCTACAGGGTGATCATTTGAAAACGATCCAGCCCCAATATCTCGGTGCACAAAACTTTCTAAAGAAATCGCCGAGACACGTCAACAATATTAATGAGGGGGACATATTTTTACATAAAAGTTACATTACACGTTTTATCCCCCCACCCTCCAGAGCCTCCTCCTCAAAAATGTTAAATGGCAAGGGGGGTTATGTGATACCTCATTTGAAAGGCCTTTGGATTACCTACATTTTGACGTTTTGCTTTTTAAAATCGGTTGATTCGTTTTTGAGATATTAAGGGAAAAGTGTTTAAGTTTATTAAAACAAAAGGGAGCTTTTAAAACGCATAGCAGGCTGTGCATTACTGGATGTTTTTATTGTCGCTACTTGTCAAAGTGTTTGGCAATAATAATTGTTGATGTTCGTTTACTTTACTTTACTTTAGTTCTTCGGTCACACTGATTTTCGGCACCGTAAATAAAAATAATTTCAATTCTTTCAGCTAACCTGTAAACCATTTTTTAAATTTCACAAAAATCTCCAACCGCAAAGTAAAACACACACAAACACTGTAATCACAGTAATATTAAATTTGCACAACCGTCAAAACATCATTTAATTGTTTCTGCACAGCCTGCTATTTTGTTTAATTTTTATATTTCTTTAAATTTCTGAACAACAAATCTATCGATTTTAATTTACACGAACATCAACAATTATTATTGCCAAACACTTTGACAATAATTAGTGACAATAAAAACATCCAGTAATGCATTATGACAACAGCTTGCTATGCGTTTTAAAAGCTCCCTTTTGTTTTAATAAACTTAAACACTTTTCCCTTAATATCTCAAAAACGAATCAACCGATTTTAAAAAGCAAAACGTCAAAATGTAGGTAATCCAAAGACCTTTCAAATGAGGTATCACATAACCCCCCTTGCCATTTAACATTTTTGAGGAGGAGGCTCTGGAGGGTGGGGGGATAAAACGTGTAATGTAACTTTTATGTAAAAATATGTCCCCCTCATTAATATTGTTGACGTGTCTCGGCGATTTCTTTAGAAAGTTTTGTGCACCGAGATATTGGGGGTGGATCGTTTTCAAATGATCACCCTGTATATCTAATGTTACTATATAAATTTTTCAAGGGTAGCATTAATTTGCTGCCTGTTACTATTTACCCAATGTTTAAGTTTGATTTTGAATTTATTGACTGTGCTTATTTTTGTGATTTCTTCTGGTAGTATGTTCAAAACCTTTGGTCCTAAAAAATTTAGTGATTTTTGTCCCGCTTGCTTAGCCATTCGTATTATTTGTTTTTTGTTCGCTATTTTATTTCTTGTGTTGTGCTGGTGGTCTACTTCCTTTAATACTGTAACGAAGTTACTAAATTTTTAAGTTATTTTCCATAGTAAATGCAGTATTAAAATATTTAAGTTTACCTGTATTTATTTAATTTAACATTTTTAAGTATTTTTATTAGGGCTGATATATTTAGTTAATCATTTTCGGTGTTAGTACACCAGTTAATTTATTTTAGTTAACCCGGTTTAATTGTTATTTGTATTTATTTACCTGTTTTCATTGTAAATTGTAAATTTATTTGGCCGTGCAATCTGATAGCGCTCGACCGTAGCTAGAGCGGCCGATCCGCGGTGTGGCCCCACTTTCACTTTTGATTTTCCCACTTTCGCCGGGGCCGCGTATCTCTCAACTCCGTTTTCAAAATTTTGAACTCGCCGGCTATAAAAGGCGAATTTTGAGTCCAGAGTAATAAGTTCTTGATGTCTTCTGCTCCAGCACAACAACAGTCAACTCCAGTTTCGAGGATCATCTCCAGGTGAGCTAATACTCTTTAAAGTGTTTGGTGCCAAGTTTAGTTTCAAGTTAGGATTTTTCTAAGTGTTTGGTAAAGACTTAGACGATTTAAATTTTAAAATAATTTTTCTAAGTTCCGAGTTGGACTTAGCGGTTTAAATTTTTGTTTTGGTTTTGTACTAAGTCCCAGTTTGAACTTAGCCGGATTTTTAGGAACTCTTGTCATTTCCGCCGAGTTGCTTATTGACCTGGGGTAGTGGCTAGTTTGCGGGATTCAGTTCTGCGACTAGACGTCTTCTCCGGAGAGATAGGTAATTCCGCCGAGTAGCTTATTGACCTGGGGCATTTGGCTAGTTTGCGAGATTCGGTTCTGCGACTAGACATCTTCTCCGGTGATCTAAGTGAAGCCCTCCGTGTTTATTTCTACCCGGCCTGTTTATTTGCTTGGTTTATTTTTGCTTGGAGTGGCTGACCCGTACAGTAGTGCATATTCCTGTGTACTCGTCACCTACTTCTGGGTAGAATTAAATAGAGCTGTGTAGCTTTTTGACCTGGGGCATTTGGCTAGTTTGCGAGATTCGGTTCTGCGACTAGACATCTTCTCCGGTGATCTAAGTGAAACCCTCCGTGTTTGTTTTTCCCCGGCCTGTTTATTTGCTTGGTTTATTTTTACTTGGAGTGGCTGACCCGTACAGTAGTGCATATCCCTGTGTACTCGTCACCTACTTCTGGGTAGAATTAAATAGAGCTGTGTAGCTTTTTGACCTGGGGCATTTGGCTAGTTTGCGAGATTCGGTTCTGCGACTAGACATCTTCTCCCGTGATCTAAGTGAAACCCTCGGTGTTTGTTTTTCCCCGGCCTGTTTATTTGCTTGGTTTATTTTTACTTGCGAGTGGCTGACCCGTACAGTAGCGCATATCCCTGTGTACTCGTCACCTACTTCTGGGTAGAATTAAATAGAGCCTGCCCTCCCTGTTCCGACCCTGTTTTCATTTAATTGTTTAGAATATCTTTTTGTTTAGTTTAGTTTTGCGTACCGTTTCAGTAGAGGTGGCACCTTACAATTTTAATAGAGATTATAGCTCTGGTAATTATAAAGTCGATTGTTTTATTTTCCGCTTGCTATAACCGCTTGTACCAAAACTTTGCTTTGTCCCGCTTTATTCGCACGATACTTCACGCACCGCTTGTGGCTGGCTTGCACAACCGTATTTTAGGTAATAATTGGTTTGTACAAAGTGTAATATATTGTTGTTGAATATAAATTCTTTCTATAGCGTTTGGTGTATGCTTTATTTGCGTGTGCATGTTCTGCTTCTAAAAGCTTTCAGTTTTCCACGTGGAAGAAGAATCGACCCCTGGATATTTACTTTCTTCACTGAAGCTACCCAGGTCTTCATTTCACCAGGTATACAACGAAGCCGCTGGAGAGAAAACTCCTTAATAAAATCTGGCGCCCGAGACTCCCGCAGAATTGTTGTGTTTAAGCAGACACACAATTCCGCCCCAAACCCGGCATCCCCCTCATTCACCAGAAGCGTCGTCAAATTTGACGCCCGAACCGAGAGAGCGCGAAGATACGTTACTGTGTTGATATTGATAAAGAGATATACTCTGAAAGAATAGCTGCCTCATTCACTTAATTTGTGATTCAGCATACAGTGCTTCAGTCGGATATGTGTTTCCCTTGTTATGCATAATTTTTATAATCTTCTTTTGTAGTTTCTCAAGTTTCTTCATATGATTATTGGCTACTGATCCCCATCCTAGGATGCCATACCTTAACAAGGATTCCACTAGTGCATAGTACATGATTCTTAAATTTGGTAGGGTTAATACCTGTTTCAATAACTTAAATTTATATATAAGACTTCTTAGTTTTTAAATTAAATTGCTTATGTGGATGTCCCAACGTAAGTGTGCGTCTATATGTACTCCAAAATATTTCATTGCAGTTGTTAATATTATATTTACAGGATTACAGTTTTTGATCTGCACAAGTAAGTTGTTGTAAGGTGGTGTATTATAATTATGGCAAGTGAAGGGAATAAACTTGGTTTTATTAAAGTTAACTGTTAGTAATTTACTATCAAACCATTCCTTTATCAACACCAAGTCTTTCCCTGCTTTATTTTTGAGCTCATTCCATGATGAATCCTCATAGAATATAGCTGTATCATCGGCAAAAGCTATTATATCACCAGTGGAAGGAAGTTCAAGTAGTCCGTTTACATAGATTGTAAACAGGATCGGGCCTAAAACCGTACCTTGTGGCACTCCGTATTCTACAATTGTTTCGTTGCTCAGTACTCCACCAATTTTAACATATTGTTGTCTGTCACTGAGATACGATCTGAATAGTTTATTTGCTATTCCTCTTATTCCCATATCTGCTAAAATTTCAATTAATTGTTTATGGTTGACTGTGTCGAAGGCTTTTGCCAGATCGACAAATATACACAAGCATCGTTGGTTATTGTTTAGACTCATTTGGATTTTATTTATTAATAATGCAATGGCGTCTTGTGTAGATTTATTTCTTTTAAATCCAAATTGTTTTTCGGATAGTATATTATGTCTCTCCAGGAAGCTCAGGAGACGTTTTTGCAGAACTTTTTCGAATATTTTTGCTATATGAGATATTAACGAAATGGGCCTGTAATTTTCCGGTAACTCTTTATTGCCATTTTTGTAGAGGGGAGTGATGACTGCAGTTTTAAATTGCTCCGGGCATTCACCTGTCTTTAATATTTTGTTTATCAATATTGCAAGCGGGGATGCTATGATTTCAGTTGTAAATTTAAGAACTTCTGTGCTGATGTTGTCTATGGCTGGCGCTTTATTCATCTTTAGTTCTTTTATGTATTTAGTAACTTCTGCTGGATTGGTGGGCATTAAGAAGATAGAGTTTGGGTTAGTTTTATACTTGTTTTGTGTTTTATAAGTGGGCTGAATTATTTTGCTTGCCAAATCCTTTCCTACATTGGTAAAGTGTTTGTTAAAAATATCAGCTATATTTTGCTTGTTAATGGCTATCGTATCATCTGGGTTTTTAATTTGTTTAATTTCTTTAGTTTCCGTTCTACCTGTAGTCATTAAATTAATTGTTTTCCATAAGTTCTTACTGGATTTGTCACTATTAACTTTATTTTTAAAATAGTTATTTTTTGTTACTCGGATAAGTGCATTCAATTTATTTCTATAGATAGTGTACTTATTTTTGGTATCTGCGTTACCTGGATTATTTTTCCATTCTATAAATAGTTTCTGCTTGTTGTTAATTGAATTTATAATACCTGTTGTTATCCATTCTTTACGTTTAATTTGGTGTATTTGTCTCTTTATTATGTAGGTAGAATTTAGCATTGCCAGTTTTATTTGATCCGTAAAATAGTCGGCTGCATTACGAACATTTCTATTTGTTATTCCTGCTTCAAGATGACACTGGCTCAACAATGTGGGCGTGTAGTTTTATACAGTTCCATATAACCCCACTTTTGTAAGTTGTGGTTTGTGGTTATAAAATTATTTAAAAGACCGCCAGTGTAAACTTTTTGCTGATAAAGAGAAGAGAAAAGGTAAATAAGTAGAATGAAAAATTATTTTATCTCTACCAAAAATACGTTATTATAGCTACTGCAGCAACCAAAATGCTTCCAATTGTCGATGTGCACATAAGAAGGCAACGAGAAGACATCGCTGACCGAAATTTACGTCTACAGCGTCGTCAGTTGCGATTAAATAGTGAGCCGTTTACTTTACCTGATGATAGGTTCATAGAATTGTTTCGGCTCAATAAAGTTTTGGTTCGAGATTTAATCAATTCGTTAACGCCACATTTAAATGCACCGATATATAGATCTGGTATATCGCTGGACACAAAAGTATTGACAGCCTTGCGATTTTATGCCACTGGCTGTTATCAAAGAGCTGTTGGGGAAGATTACCACTTAGGTTTAAGTCAAACTGTTGTGCACAGGTTGGTAATGTAATAAATTAATTATAGGTATAACTTGATTGAAATTATTTTTATTGTAGATGTATACATGAAGTAACTGCTGCAATAGACCAGCATTTGGCAGATGTATATATAACTTTTCCAGTTACTCGAAGAAGTTTGAACAGAATCCGAGAAGAATTTATGCATCGATTCAACTTTCCCGGAGTAATAGGAGCAGTGGATGGTACCCACGTTGCAATTTTAAAATCTGTTGATGAAGAGCACAATTTTATTAATAGAAAAGGTTACCATTCCTAGAATGTGCAAATTATTTGTGATGCTAATTTAAAAATTCTAAATATTAATGCCAATTTTGGTGGTTCCAGCCACGATTCATTTATTTGGCGGCAATCACAAGTGAAAGAACATCTGCAGAATGGTTTTGTACAAGGCCAGCGAGGTTATTGGTTGATTGGCGATTCGGGTTATCCTCTGGAGCCATACTTAATGACGCCTTTTGATGCACCAGGCGAAGGTACACCAGAGGCTGAATTTAATGCAAGGCATGCAAGTGCCAGAAACTGCGTTGAAAGGTGTATTGGGCTGATGAAAACGCGATTTAGATGCGTGCTTAAAGAACGCACTGCAAGGTATGCACCACAGTTTGTAGGCAGTTTAGTAAACACATGTGCTGTGTTACATAACATATGTATTAATAATAATATACCGCAAATAGGGGATAACCTTCCTCCAGAGGAGGTACTAATTCAACATCAAAATCCTCCAGTACAAATAATAAATAATTTGTTAAATGAAGGTCGTCGCGTTCGGCAAAACATTGTAAATAGATATATAGTATAACATTGTACATTTTAATGGTAATTTTTATAGGGCTAGGTTTATGTAAATATTTTATATTTAGTAATTGAATTTGTTAGGTGTTATAATATAAATATAAAAGAAACTCTGTTAAATAAAACTATTTATTTAGTATAACTATTACAAATTTTTATTGCTGCTTCATAAATAGCTGCAGCTGCAACTGTAACCCTTGCTGTAGCATTAGCAACTTCTGCGCTACTATTGGCCGAAGAAGTAACTGCAGCTGCCAATTTTTCAATTGCATTACTAACTTGCAGCAATCTGGTGTCCAACGTTTTATGAATGTCCTCTAAAATAGAAATAGTTTCCTTGTACAGTTTTGTAGAATCCTGAGGATCTTTTTTAATTCTTTTAGATGGAGGTGTGGATATTGCCGTAGGATAAAGATAATCGTGGTCGTTCTGAACCACTGAATTATTAACATCGTCTTCCACCGTCACGAAAGATCTTTTGTGATTGGTGGTTGTATTTTCCTTCATTCCTCCCTCGTTGGATTTTAAGAAACTCAACTAAAAATAATTTAAAATAAGTTTACACCTTTATTTGTTCTGCTATTATATAGGTACTACTAGTACTTACTCCGCGTTCTTCTGTATTGCACCCCTGGTAAAATGTTTCCCCCAGTATGCCAAGAATTGTTTGTTCCAGATTTGATACCTTTTTATCTAACTGCGGTCCACCTCCAGTCGCCAGCTGTGACCGTTTAATTTCCGCAGCTTTCTTTTTTAAGCTGCATTTGTAGTCTGCCCAAGACTAAAACAATACAAAAAAGGTATAAAAATCAAATTAATAGGAAACTTGAATTGAAGCTAAATTCAAAGAATAACTTACTTTTGGCCATTTGTCTACGGTTTTTTCACCCACACCAACGGAATTCAGACGCACGGATAACTCACTCCACAGCTTCTTAAGCAGATCTTTCCCATTTGTTGAAGAAATTCTTCCTTTGGCAAGGTCAGGATGAGTTGAAAAAGAATCCGCAAAAACTTCCCAGTGCTCGTTAGTGACTTTGAATGTGGCCCTAAAAATAAATACTTGTAATTATTTATACTTAATTACCTAGTGTTTTGGTATGCTCACACATTATAAAGTTAAAAACAAAATGTTTTTTAAAAATTCCAGTAAAAACGTGGTTGTCCAGCGCTTGCACACTTTACAGGAAGTGATATAAAATAAATATTTTCTACTTACCTGCTGCTGACAACCCCTTGCCGTTATCAGCAGTTGGTTGGGATTTTAATCCTCAGATTACCTGAAGAAAGGGTTTGAGTATTTAAAATTCGTGCCGAAATGTTAAGCAAGATAAAGAACAAAACGTGTTTTAAAAAGAGAGGTGTATATCGACTTAACCAACACGGTACCTTCGAGGCTACCGTCTGAAATTGTCAAACGCTCTCGATAGCGACTCGACACGATACTACTTTAGAATCGCATGTAGACGAAAACATGGCGTACTCGAATCGAGTCGAATAATCAGAATCCCTGTGCAGATCCATCTACCCGAATATCAGCTGATGAACCGATAGATACCTATAGGTAGATACCGGTATAATTTTCGTAAACGCCTATTGGTAATTGTGAATAATAAAATTAACAGGATCTACCAAACACTGGAATAATAACACTTTAAAATTTTCACAAATAATATACAGGGTGAGTAAAAAGTATGGAATAAATTCATTATCTCCCAAAATAATGTAAATTCATTATCTCCCAAAATAATGTTTTTTCTGGAAAACGCTCGCACATGTATAGCGATTTAAATTATGGCGCATATTTTAACCTGTTTCATTTTTTTTGCGACAATCATTTTTTTGTAGTGACGTCAGAGTAATTTTTTTAAATGGCACCCCATACTTTTTTTGACGGATTTCGACAGAGGACGTCATTCTACATCCGAACAAGTAAGTATCGTGACCTTGAAGTTGAAAGTTTCTGCGATGTTCATTTTTTAAATTTGAAAAATTGTTAAACAAAAATTTAATGGGAGACAATTCGATACCTAATTTAGCTTTTATTTGGTTGTATGAGTTTACCAGTTTCATAGGTTGATTGTTTTTCATGTTAATGGTTGGTTCTTAATAAATAAATTGCTGTTATGACGTAGGTAATATTAATGTTTTTTAAAATAACAATTTTTGAAATTTTAAAAATGAACATCGCAGAAACTTACTTATTCGGATGCAGAATGACGTCCCCTGTCGAAATCCGTCAAAAAAAGTAAGGGGTGCCATTAAAAAAAATACCCTGTCGTAACCACAGAAAAATGACTGTCGCAAAAAAAATTGAAACACGTTAAAATATGCGCCATAATTTAAATCGCTATACATGTGCAAGCGTTTTCCAGAAAAAACATTGTTTTGGGAGATAATGAATTTATTCCATACATTTTACTCACTCTGTATAAAAATACATTACTTACCAAATATTGCTCTTCATCAGAAGAAAAATTCGGTGCTCGCTTCGATTTGTCCATTTCATCCAGCCAAAACTTTAAAGTAAAACTGTCACTGCACCTCACCTCTATCAACAATAAACAAGCAAGTGACACTGACCGAATACCCATGTTGTTACCCGCGGCGACACTTACTTCGACGCGAAGTTCGATGCGCAAGGTGGTTGTGAACCAAACTAGCGTTTAAACTAGGTTCAGCAGAACGTATGTTGAACCGTTATTGAAATACGCAAACGTAGTTAAACTAGGATCAATTTTTGAACTCGGTGAACACGTGAACCGGGTTTAAACCACTCTTGAACAAAACCGGCCCTAAGAAATCCCTTGGTTGCATGTAGTAGTGCTGAACTGCTGACCTTAGATAAACAATTCCAAGTAAAACCCACGTTTGCCCGTATTCGTTATATGGCAACGTTTGCCCGTATTCGTTATATGGCAACGTTTGCCCGTATTTGTTATATGGCAACGTTTGCCCGTATGCGTTATATGGCAACGTTTGTCCGTATTCGTTATATGGCAACGTTTGCCCGTAACTTACCCGTTATCGTCTTGGACTGTGATCCAGTTCTTGAGGTGGTCGGCTGCAATCACCGTTCGTAATCGTTTGGACCCGTCACGCAGGTCTTCGACTTTGTATCTATCGTTGATGAGCTGTTTCGTGACTCGGAATGGATCTCTATGTTTAGGAAGCAACTTGTGGCTGCTGCCCGTAGGAGCGTGACTGGTAATCTTTACCATGACCAAATCACCTTCGTTGTATTTGGTAGCTTCTCGTCTCTTCGTCTCTTCTCTTTGTCGTAGCGTTCTTTTTGGAGTCGCTGGTCGTTCGTTATGTGTTCTGAGATGGATTCACGTAATTCGTTTAGGTCTAGTCTATGTAGTTCAGTTTGGATTTCGTTTAGCATACGTGCTTCTGGCGCGTGTTTGGCATTGTGTCCAAACAAAGCTTCCGTAGGTGTTGCATTTATACCTTTATTGAACGATGTATTGAGAGCACTTTGTACTTGTTTTACGTACTTGTCCCAGTCGTCTGGGTCATTACCAGCCGATGTGGTTGCGAATGCACTAATTATTGTCTTATTATAACGCTCGCACTGGCCGTTGGCTCTCGGTGATGCTACTGCGTTTAGTATATGTTTTATTCCGTACGTTTGGCAAAATATTTTAAATTTTTGGGACGTAAATGCTGTGCCCCTATCACTAATTATTCGGCTTGGCACGCCAAACAAATATACGATATTAGTTAAGATTTTTATTACGTGTCTCGCTTTTTGGTCGCGCACTGGTTCGACAATTGTAAACTTGGTAAATCCGTCGACAATAACGAATAAGAACTTATTTTTTTGTTTACTGGTTTCGAGTGGACCAACGTGGTCGATATGTAGAGTGTGAAACGGAACTGGCGTTTTTTCAATGGGATTTAGTTTGCACTGCTTTTTGCCCGAACTTTGTTTGTAATATGCGCAGTTGAGGCATGCCCTAATATATTTTGTGACAAACCGTCGCATTCCGGCAAACCAATAATTTGCGCGAATTCTTCGCAACACTTAAATCTCCGGCGTCGTCGTGGCATAGTCGGCACACTTGCATGCGAGCTGCTCGTGGGACTACCCATGCTTTCTCTCCATTTTCCATTTTTCTATACAATTTTTTATCCTTGACTTCGTACTCGGTAAAATATTGTTTCGTGTCTCTGTTACGCTTTTCTTTTGTTAAAATATGTATTATTCTATTCAGCTGTTCATCTTGTAGTTGTGCTGCTGTTATCCATTCGCTTTCCGTTATATCTATCTGGCATACTTCTATATTTAGGGGGTTTCTGCTTAGTGCATCCACATGTCTCATTTTTGTGCCGGGTCGATATTGTATTGCAAATGTGTACTCTTGGACTTCTAGCCACCATCTCCCAATTCTGGGCAACAGATCCTTCTTGGAAAATGTTGTTTTTAGGGCATTGCAATCGGTGATTACCGTGAATTGTATTCCCAGCAGGTATACCCTAAAGTGTCTGAGGGCTAGTACTACCGCCATGGTCTCCAGTTCGTACGAGTGATACTGGCGTTGATCTGTTGTAGTTTGCCTGCTAAAGTAGGAAACAACATGTTCTTGGCCCTGCGTGTCAAATATGGCAAGTATGGGATTCGATGTTAGAATTGATTTGATTTCTAGAAAAACATCTTCTTGGGGTTTTGCCCAAATCCACTTGGCATCCTTTCGGGTTAAGCGCGTGAGAGGTTCGATAATGGTTGCATAATTTCTAATAAATTTTCTAAAGTACCCTGCTTACCCAAGGAATTGGCGAACTTGCTTTACATTGTTTGGTGCAGACATTTTGGTTATCGCTTCTACTTTTGCATTACCAGGTTCGACCCCTTTTTCGCTTATTTCCCGTCCGAGATAGTGTATTTTCGTCTGGAAGAACACACACTTGTTCAATTTCAAGGTTAGGTTGTGCTCACGTAACTTGATCAGTACATCTTTTAAACGCTCTAACCCTTCCTCAAATGTCGACGAAGGTATGATGATATCATCAATGTATGGGAATGCTGTTTTATTCAATAATCCGCCTAACACCGTATTGATGAGACGTTGAAATACAGCCGGAGCGTTTGATAGACCAAAAGGCATACGGAGAAATTCGTAGTGGCTGTCGGGTGTACCGAACCCTGTCTTTTCGATGGAGTTGTTGGCCATGGGTACTTGATAAAACCCCGATGCTAAGTCCAAGGATGTGAAGTATTTATTTCCGCCTAGTCTATCTATTTGTTCCTGTATCAATGGCAGCGGGTACCGATCTTTGATTGTTATGGCGTTTAGTTTTCTGAAATGGCATTGTTCGATCATGCAGCGTTTCACTTCGTTCCATGATGCATCGTAATTGGTTTGCTCGTCGTACCATTGTCGTGCATTACCTTTTAAACGGCAGGAAATGAGGCGCATAATTGCATCATCGTCCCATTCGTAACGTTCAGCCAAACTGTCCACTCTTTTCACCCAATTTTCGATAAGCGAATCATCCCTGGATGGGTCAAATACAGGGATGAGAAATTCATCACCAGTGTGCGTAAGCGATCGACTCGGCTTGCGTTTTAAACTGTTGATTTCTTGCTTTAATCGTTTTAATTCGCGTTTCATTCTTCCGTCATCACTTGAAGAACTGCTGGAAGATTCACTACTCGTTGATCGGTTTCGTCGTCGTGTTTTTGCCGCTCTATTTTCACTTGAACGTCCCATTGTGGCAAAAACAATTAAATTTTAAGTTTTAAGTTATAAAAAAAACGTAACCGCACGGCACTGTCCTCTATCCCACTTCTGACTGTTAGAAAAAGGGCAAGAAACGGTAAAAGTAGCAAAATATATTGTAAAATACAGATAATTATTAAAGTAAGATACATTCAAGCTCACAAACGTAACTGAACGCAACTCTTTAACGTCTTAAAACATATAGGTCGCTGCTTAGTCAGGATGTTATGTCTATCCCTTCACGGCTAACTGGAATCGTACGTGACCCGCCAGCGCCGTTCGCGCCAACACAATACTTGAATATTATTCTGATGATCTTGATGCAGAACTAATAAATGAATGTAATCAGTTTAAACACTATTTAAAAACTTTAAATGCCCAAACAGATGTAAATTGCTCCACAATGTTAGATACAATATATAAAAAAGAACTGATTGATGTTTTTCCAAATTTATATACAGCATTAAAATTATTTTTAACGTTGCCTACAGTGGCGGCTCGTCCATAAGGGTACTGGGGCACGTACCCCACCAAAAACAGCAAAGCAACCTCCATTTTTAGTATATAATATTACAAATATAAAATTCTTTAGAATAGTATGTGACCACTTCAAATACATATTGTTAATATGCAACCCGGCACCTAATAATGTAACGAATACATATTATTAATACGCAACCTGACCTGGCATTTTAATTATTGTAATGTGCATGCACCGTCTAAAGTTACCATGTAATGCTCCTCCAAATTTTGCGATTACATTGTAGAAAATTACATAAGTGAAGATGAAGCTGAATTTCCATCGCATACTTGGGCTTGCATGAGAAATAGTATGTACAGAACTACAAATGCATGTGAGTCCTTTCCGAGGTCCCTTCATTCTAAATTTAATTCTAATTTTTATGCTGCTTATCCCAACATATTCCAATTTGTAGAAATTTTAGGAAATTTTCAAATGGAGACTTACGTTAAAATAAAATCTGGAAATTGTAAAGCAAGAGAATTTAATGGTTTTACTAAAAGAAAGTGTGAATTTTTAAGTAGCTAAAATTTAAAGAAAACCGTATATCAAGATTCGACTTTGTTAAATGTTTAGCGTATAAATATTTGCCAGTTTTTACATATTAGGTAGGTAGTACTAATTATACAATTGTAATTTTTTATCTACGTAACATGGGTATCTATCACCTATATATTTTTAAATAAATTCATTTGAAACCCCTTGTTTTGAAATTATTATAAAGGGCTGTTTCGTTATATTATTATTAACTTGAACTTTTCGATAATGTGAAGTTACTTGAAATTTACGTAAATGATTCTTATCTGTATAATTTTCTCCTTAAGTTTCTTAATCCTTTGGAGGTCTGGTGGTGGTCGAACTGGGCTACCGGATTACGGGCCTACCTGCATTCGTGGTCGAACTGACCAACGCCGGCTCCTATGGTTGTTTCAATTTCTAGGAGCAACCGATGAACTTCTTCTAGCTTCATGTATAAATTGTGAAAATATTCGTGTTAAATATGTAATTTGATACTACAATAGCAAAACATACGTCGTTAATTACGTAGTAGCAGGAAGGACCCCCGCCTGATGACGTTTCGAACGGAAAGAAAGGCATATTATAAAATGTAATGAAAGCGACAGAGGCAGAAAAGTATGACGCAAAGAATTTTAGTTCTTGAACACCAAGCAATTGTAAAAACAATTAGAAGCACGTACTACAAGATGAGCACGTAGGAAGTGTAAGTGTAATACGTTAAAACCATGAATTCGGTAAATCTTATTTTATCCAAAGAATTAACTTTCGAAGATAAAATTAATATAAAACGAATCGGGCGGCCGACCCCTGCTTTATCTATAAAACAAGTAACTGTTACTCTGAAACGAAAGTATAATAGAATATTTAACAAAAAGCTTTATGAAGTGTTCTTGGTTGTGTGGTTGTGATATAAGAAATTTTGTTCTGTTTTCCATGCATTTTAATCGGTAGATAAAGACAGGCCGACACAGGATGGACAAAAGAAGATATTTTGTGATTTAGAATATTTACACCAGAAAATAAAAGTACATACTAGTTCAGAGAAACACTTGGCAAATGAATTAGATTTCGCGATTTTAGGTGAAACTGACATACGTATACAACTAAGTAGTGCTCATCGTGATTCTGTAAAACAACAAAATGACTAGGTAGAAAAAAATAGATATATTTTATCGAAATTGATTGAAACAACTAATTTTGTCCTACCTACTATGATTACCACGAGCACGAGCCGCCACTGGTTGCCCATCACAAGCTGTGAGGCTGAAAGAGCTTTTTCAAAGTTGGCATTCATTAAAAACAAATATAGCACAATAATTCACGAGGACCGATTAAATTTGATATGATCTAACAAGTGCAACAAACTGTGATGGAGCAATTCGAGAATTTGCAAATATAAAGATTTGAAAGAAAATTTAATATTTATTATTTCTATTGTTATATTTTAGTTGACATAAATTAGTGGATTTTTGTCAAAAATTTGTTGTCATTTACAAAAATCCACTAATTTATGTCAACTAATTAGCAAATTTCTTTAGAAATTCTGTAAAATTTGAAAATCATGGCTAGTCATATTTAGATCTCGCAAAATTTTAAATCGTTATTTTAAAATAAATATAGTACTGTTAGCAACACCGTCATATAACGAAATT